>JAQFVV010012768.1:577861-760634 GCA_028023455.1 Epiperipatus broadwayi | reverse complement strand
GTGTTCAAAGCAGAATGGATAAATTGCAGTCATATAAGATATTACAGCAAAATAAAAGAAGTAGTGAATGATGGTAATATTTCTGAACATAATAAATTAAACTGAATAAACCTTACCTTGCCAGTGTTCTTAACTTTGAAAACTAAATCAATAATTTACTTGATTTATTACTAATATATGATTACTTATGAAAACAATCCTAGAAAGTCATTTCGTATTTGAACTAATATGCAATAAATAAAATAATGTTTTTTTTATTTATTGTATGATTGTCATAATACCACTAAAATACAAATAAACATTAAATTAATAAAATGTTGATAAATTGAACATCATTTCTATAACTCAAATCAATTATTTTTCAGTCATCAGTAAGCTATGAAATTTTATTGTAAAATTTAATACTGCATTTATAATTATTAAAATGCTATTTGGTAGAACATTAAGATTATGATTTCACTATTAATATCACAGATTCATTTTTTACAATTAGTTTGAAGTTATTAACTTTGTATTAATAAAAATAAGTCATTTGATCACAATCTACCAGTAATGATATATACACATTTTTTTTCTCAAAATTTAAAAAGATAATACAAAATAATTGTAAGTAGTTGTTCAAATTGTCTTAGAAATTTGAATCAGAAAAGCTAAGTGTGAGCAATGTTTTCTTTTTAGAATGTTGACATATTCCGATTTTTGAACTAGTAAATCAATATTTATTTTATTTACAGTTTCTATTGTACAAGGAACACATAACCCTGTGACCAACATTATAAAGAGCAACAAAAGATGGAGAAAAAGACCAAACTGGCAGCAATGTGATTAAGTATTCTGTAATAATCCACAGCTCAAAATTTTTAAATTAAAAAGGTTGTTACTATGGCTTTTATTACAATACTTAGTTGGTAGAATGTATTTTGATATTTGATGCAATGTGATTAGTGTGTCTCTAGAATTTTGAAAAAAAATATCAAAAGTTTATTCTAACAACTAAAGAATGTTCTCATCTCTGTAATGGTTAATGAAAATAAAAAAATATGAGTAAAATTGCTAAGAAATGTTTAAAAGCTTTAAAAGTGGTTAATGAATTGCATTTGAAAAAAATTAGACAATAGAAAAGTAAAAAAAAAGAATTGCAATTATATTTTTTACCTAGGAGAATTTTCATTTAAAAGAATCTTTTTCATACTTCTCAAAAAAGTCAGTACAACTACTTTGCAGATTAATAGTTTATTACAAAACAAAAAGCATTTGAAACTAATACAATTCATATATTTTCACTATCATTTCTTAAAAAGTAATACTAATATATATAACCAAATATTGAATTCTCCCCACATGGCTAGAAATTCTATACTGTCCTTTGTGAAATAAATATATAAATACAGCTATTATTATTTTTTATTTACAAATATATAAAATTGAGTCATGTGATGCATGACTTGGTTTAATTTACTATTTATTGTTTTACTTTTAAGTTTTAAGTGATGTTATATTGCTAAGGCTATTAATATATGGTTTCGCTGAAGATTTCTCAGCCCCATGTAGCTATTTAAGATAGATAGTTGGCTTTGAAGACACATAGGGGTCTGCAATTGTCAGATTTTCTACTTATTATTTAACATTTTGATAAATGCTGGCTTTGGATTGGTATTTTTAGCTCCAGTGTCTGAAACATTGTAGCACTTGACTGAGAATTCCAAAAGCATGAAACTGGTCAGAGGATTGATAATAACTTCTAGATAGAGATTTTTAAATGCTTTCTCTTGTGATATTTATCAATAAATTTTGTTAGTGCTATTAGCACAGCTCATAATTTTTTATTTACAAGCTTATAAAATTGAGTCAAATGATGTATGACTTTATTTTAAATAGAGTAATTATTTCAAAATAACCAGCTTTAATACAATCACGTATGATTTATTTCCAAAATTATCAAAAGGAAATAAAAAGTTAATATATGGACGTAGAATCTTTAATAATAAGTATACAGTGGTGAAAGATATACATGATTAGATTTTGTCCTTTAAAACTTGGAGCCTCAAAACTATTTTTTGAATAAACATATTATTATTAATCTATTGTCTTCAAACTAATAAGAATTAGCAAATCCATTTACTGAACCAAATTAAATTATTTAACTTTCTTGGGTATTGGACTAAGGCGGTAAAAACAACAATATCCTAAAGAAACAATATCTCCTGGTTTGAGCCAAGCCCAATGCATTGGACTTGGTGGTGAAAATGTTATTCACTACATAAATGGATCCATGAAACTTAACAATATAGTTTTCTTTTAAAAACCCATCGAAACCAAACATATGCATGTACGTCAATTATTGTATATTTATAATCGAAGACGGATATAATTTTCTTTTCGTATATTTATAATAACTAAGCCGGTGTAACTTAGGTTGTTATTCACTTTACATTATTCAATTTTGTTTCAAATTAAACTTATTATTTAATTTTTTGAAAATTACAAAATTTAATTAGAAATTGAAACAAGTTTGATAAAGCATTTTTTTTTAAAAATGAAACATTTTAGAAAGTATCTCATCTTAAATAAAGTTGATTTGATAAATCGGAGGATTGACTAATTTTTCTTTTTTGAAAAAAAAAAGAACATCAAAGAAATCTCTCTTGAGTAGTACATCAATGTAAAAGATGTTTTGACTACAGGTGAATCGGCGCGTAACAATTATAAAATCTTTTTAGAAGTAAATTATAGAATCGAGATAAATTGAATCGTACTTGAGGCGAATGTTCTTTAGTTAAAAGGAAATATTTTCTAACTTACCAGAAGTAGATTTTATGTAATTTATGATTATAATATATATATACCATTTTCTATTTATCCATATATGTTATGATATTTTGACGCTGTTATTTATCAAATAAAACCTATCTAACAATTTATGATAATAAAAAATGTCTGTATTTGTTGGATGCATATATATATATTCAACCATTGTCAGTCCATTGCAAGACAAAGATTATTTCATGTTTAAACTAGATTTTTCCATTTCCTAAACTCTCTTCTCTACATTAGAGAAACAATTTTACTTTTTCAACAATCTACTCATATTGCTTTTTTTCTAAATATTTTATATGCTTTTTGAAATACATTTTATTTTTCAAAGGTACATATACTACCATCCCTTTTAGAAATATTTCCATCCTTTCTTCATCTCAATCTGAAATTCTTTCACTGATATCAATGGTACTTCTCGTTCTATCGATCACATGTTTTTGCCTTTCATTATGTCTTATTATTACTAACATACACAGTACACATCTTTCCATAGTTTGTTGAGTGGTATAAAATCTCTTTATGGTTTTTCCGTTTTGATTCATGTTTCTGATACATGAGAGCATCAACATTTAATAAATCACATCATTTTACAAACTCATATCTTTATTTGCTTTTAATATTGTTACTTCTAAGAATCACACACGTTCATCCTATAATTAATTTTATTCATCATATTTTCATCTATATTAATAATATAACTACTATATTTTTAATAAATGTTTTTTTAACTTTTGAATATTAATTTTTATTTTTCCTATTCTTAAAAAAACCATTTGTTGTAGAATTTATTTTAATCTAATGTTCTCAAACTGTTGTGTTTGTTTAAGCTTACAGGTTTGTTTCCAAACCAACAGACACAAAAAGAATAACTAGTCAGCAATTAATATGTACAATTTATTAGTCCAAACATATTAAAGAAAGGAATAAATACAGTTGATACAATTGAATGCTGAGATAGTCGAGCTGAGTACGGAACTCACTTCTAGTCAAATGATTAGCCTGCCTCATGAGCTCTAGTAAGACTCTTCCACTTATGTATTTAGCTTGCCTTGAGTTGGCTCTAATTCTGATGTAGCAGTTTCCAGTGAACGTCATGATAATGAATAAAGAGACTACCCTTGCTGATGGTAGAGGGTTTAATGGACAGCACATTCAGTCATTCATGGTGACAGAAGTAATTGTTCTCTGCTGCTTCCAAAAGGCTGAGTATTTAATGTCAGATCCCCTATCTTCCTGAAAACATGTGGATTTGGTGCGCAAACCCCAGTCAAGAATTTAATTCTTTTGGGTAGCAACTGGGTGCTAGCCAATCTGGTAAGGAATCTGGAATAGTCCACTTCTGAAGGCATGGTCAGATATGACAGAAACATTATTTACAAAACCAACTACAACTTTAGGAAAATGTAAATGTCATTATATATAGGTTGATGAAATCTTGTGCAATGATTGAAGTAAGTTAAAAGATGCACTAAAATAAAATAAACTGAACAAAAAAATAACAGTTGCAATGTTGGTAAAAGCATATTTATTTTTTAGACAATGATGACTTCATGCTTTATGATATTGCATTTTTCTATGGACTTACAATCCAAACATATTTTTGACTAAAATCTGAATCTAAATATCACAAATTCATCAAAATTATATTTTCATCATAGTTTGGAAATATAGTAATAAATATATAAATAAACTATGAAAAATATGTAATTATCTTTTCTCCATATTGGAAAAAAAGCAGGTGCCCATAACTACATTTAAAACAGCAACAAACTGTATTTTAAAATCACTATCATGCTTTGGCATAACTTTCTGTACAACATATTTATCTAGAGATTTAGAGTTATTTTCACATTTATTATTCTATAATTGTGCTTTAAACACATGTAATGAAGCTATGCAATTAATAATTCTACGTTAGCAGTCTGAGCATTTTTAGGAAATATAAGTTCCCGTTAATTGTAAATGAACACAAAATTAATAAACAATTGATACATTTGGTCAAAGAGAGTTTCTTTAAGCTAATCAATTAAAGCACCATACCTACTCTGAAATATCTTTATTCTTTGAAGAAAAGAGATTAAGATAAGTAAGATTTCAAGTCACCCAACCACCTAATATAGATAATTATATTTCATTCATGTACATTTCCCTGAATTTATTAAATAAAATATAAAATATCCAGTACCAAAATATGTTAGAAACTTTAATAAATTAATTATAAAATTGCAAAAACTCAAATTAAAAAAATATCAAGCAGGCATAAAATTACAAGAGATCTTTTTGATAGCTTCATTTCAAACTAATCGGTCTGTAATTTTTTTTCTTATACTATTACTGTTTTTATAATCAGAAATAAAATTGTTTTAAAAACATATTTTTAAAACAATGCATGAATGAAATAATTTATCTACATACAAATGGTTTGAATATTAAATTAAATTGTCATTAAAATAAATGGTGTATATATAAATTTTATGAACGTACTTGACATTTAAAGAATTGCAACAATAAATGTTGAACTGATAACACAAGTATGGGAAAATAAATAATATTTCTTTAAATATTTAATTTAGCAATTTCAAATAAATTATAAATATTATTAAGGCAAACATACTCATATTAATTATATTTAAGGGTTGGATTAGCAACTGTTTATGTTTTGATTCATTTTGATTGTCATTTTTGTTTTGACTGTCTGGGTGCTCTTTTGGTCTTTATTAAGGCTGGTTCTTTCAGTAAAATTAAAAATATTCTTATTTTTCTATTTTACTTTCTTTGCATTTCTTCATATATCCACATATATTGCTTACAATAACTCCCCTCATATACATTTTATTGCAAAAAAAAAATCATGATTTATTTATTTTCTTGACAGTTTCAACTGTCCTGCAGTCTTCATCAGAGTGATCTTAGTCTTTGTTCTGATGAAGAATGCAGAACAATTGAAACTGTCAGGATTGTAAATATTATTAAACTGTATATGAGAGGAGTTATTGTATATGAGAGGAGTTATCCTGTCTGTGGGTATTGACTATAAATGTCTTTGTTTGTTAGGCATGGGTCAATAAATTTATTGTGTGACAGATTCATTGGTATAAGATTTTCTGATGGAGGACTTGTCATTATGTCTGAGTATGACCACTTTCTATTTTGGCTCTCATTTGTTGATATTTTGGTGGTTGATGTAGTTTTCTCATCTCAGTTGAAACCAGTTCTATGGGTGGTAGACAATAAATGAGTATTTCCAGGTTATGGGCTGATGTTTTACTCATGGATAATTGTGAATGTTTTTTGGATGTGCTGATGGGTTTGATTGATAGTATTTTGTTTTGTCTCTGGTACAGAATTAACTGTACCAATTAGAGTGTGTGTTTTGGTAGGTAAATTATATACCTGATATGGAGCCACCTGGTTGTAATCTACAACAATAGCATTAGCAATGTTTGAATGTATAGAGATGAAATCACAGATGTGTATGTGGTTGGCCTCATGATCTTTGGGGTGAGATGAAAAGTGGCCTTACATGGTGCTTGTCTCGATGATGATTGAATGTGTTTGTATTATTATTATTATTATTATTATTATTATTATTATTATTATTATTATTATTATTACTACTACTACCCCTACTACCACCACTACTACTACCTACTACTACTACTACTACTACTACTACTACTACTACTACTACTACTACTACTACTATAGTAGTAGCTTGTGCAGATTTAGTTTATCACTGATGGAAGTTGTGATACTTGATTGGTAATTGGAGTATTTTGCAAGGTGACTATGTTCATCACATGAATAACATTGTGGCTTTAAGTGTCTTATGCATTGGAAAAGGTGTCAACATTAATTTGACTGTGTAGTTTTAATTTGTACTCACAGATATTGATGTAAGCTGTTATGGGTACATGTTCTAGATATATAGCTTGAAATGCTATAATCTTACCAAATGATTTTATCATCACTTGAAAATGTTGACTGTTGTGAGGAATATATTTTGAAATATACCAGATATATATATTTGATTATTTTGGTTGAGGGTTACCAATGCATAATTACCCAAAGTTCTGATAACTGTTTTAAACATCCTCCTTTTGAGTGGATGAAAAAAATCAAACATCAAATATCTTGAATTTGTGTATTCCACAATGCTTGGAACAGTTTTCCACAAACTGTGTATTGTTAAATCATCATACACAAAAAGAATTCTCGAAAATTTATATAAAGTATTCTAGAATTTGTAGCAGTTAAATTTATAGAACAAAGAAAAAAATCTTTTGAATGATGTAAACAAACTTTTTGAAATACTATTGATGAAGTTCATAGGAGGGGTCTTTATTTTCTTGTATTCTTAGATCGGTTTCATATGTCCTTTTGGTAAGTATTTGTAAATTAAAGAAAATGTGTTTTGTTATTGAGTTTAGTTGGTTTAATATTATAATTAATAATTTGCAAATTTGCTTAGTAGAATTTGCATAGGTTTTACTGTGATTTGAAGCTTTGAATGCTGTGGAGATTGTGATAGTGCCTATTACTTTGTTAGTTGACTGAATGGTCATCATATACATTATCTGAAATTGTGAAAAAATATATTATGTTAAGAGTGTGTTTTACAGATTTGAAGTTGTCAAATATGTTTTAAGATTGTTGGATTATTATTATTATTATTATTATTATTATTATTATTATTATTATTATTATTATTATTATTATTATTATTATTATTATTATTATTATTATTATTATTATTATTATTATTATTATTATTATTATTATTATTATTATTATTATTATTACTATTATTATTATTATTATTATTATTATTATTGTTGTTGTTGTTGTTGCTGTTGTTCTTGTTATTGTTATTACTATTATTATTATTAGGATGATGATGATGATGATGGTGGCGGTGATGACGATTATTATTATTATATGATTTTTATTATTTATTTTAATTTATATGTTAGAACAGAAATGGATTTCATTAATTTATGAATCTTTAGGTAATTATAGCATTTATTATTGCAGCATAACATTAATGTATATTGTTTCATCTTTTTTATAATATGTGATTAAATTTAAAGTAACAAAACAAAATGTGAAATAATAGAGCTAATATTTTTTATATTAATTACTTTTATTAACTATGCACTAAAAAGAAATAAAATGGTTTTTTCAACCACAGTTAGCTTTTTTAGATTTAACTTGAAATAAAAGTATGGATCAGGGACATAAATTAATTAAATCAATACCTATTTTTATAACAAGAGATTGATTTAATTGGTTTCTGCCCCCCCCCCCATGCTTTTATTCCAAGTTAAATCAAAAACCTCCAATTGCGGTTGAAGAAATAATTGTGTTATTTCCTTTTAGTGCATAATCAGTAAAAGCATTTAATATATATATATATACACACACCTGGGTCTCTTTTTACATGGACTTATTTAACACGATTTTGAAGTTACGCGATTCATGTTTCACCAGAAGTTGAAGTCCAATATTGCACTATTACTTTAAATAATAAATTTTGTGCACTTACGTTATATTGAAAGTAATAGCACATTATTGGAATTCGACTTTCAACTTAGTAATTTCAATATTTTCAGTGATTTATAATAGTAAGATCTTTATGAAATAATGAAATTCAAATTATGATTTCCACATTTTATGTATACACACATTAAATTTTACAAGATTATAATGTAAATTTGTTCAAACATTGTGCGTGTTAATTTTGCATTTTAAATCACATTCTGTTTTTGCTTTTTAAAAAAGAATGTAATCAATTATTAATCATTTAGAGTCCACAAGTTTATTTTTAAAAGGTGAGTAATAGCAGTGGGCACAATTAAAATTGAAAATTAAAGACAAAAATAAGAATTTCATTTTTAGTTGTTAGATTAATTACTAATTATGTTGTCATCAGAAAACCATTAGTTAACACAACATGAGAGTGACATTGGCACTAGTTGTATTTCATCTTGTAAAGAATCTGATTTTTTATCAGTTTGCAAACGAATCTGTTTACCGGAAAATGGCAATAATAATTAAAATGTGTATAAAAATATAAATTACTGTGAATTATGCATAAAATATATTGTTTTGAATAAAATTAAATATTATAGTTAAAAAAAGTTTGTCTTGTATCAATTTTTTTGAAATTTGAAATTTTTTATTAGTCATATTTTATTTCCTTATTTTTTTTTTTTTTGCGCGAATTTTAAAGTAAATTTTACATTGGTGCTTTGCTTTTATGTGAGTTTTAAAAAATCACAGTCTGTATCCCCCTTTTTCAAGGTAAGGTACGTCTATTTTTGCACAATTTTATTTTGCACATGTTTTCTGAGGAACCTGTCTATCGCGTAAAATGAGACCCAGATGTATTATTTTTAAGTTTTTAATACTGGCACAATAAATGAAAATGTAAAATTATAATTTACTTTAAATTGATTGGACACTAATAGTTGTATATATTATTAACACGGATGAACCTTCAAAATATGTATATATATATATATATATATATATTATTGCTTATGTGTTAAACAGTGTATTAGTTTTGAATAATTCCCAAAATTTCACAAAAATAGCAACCAACATTACTAATGTTAAGTTGACAAAGAAAAAAAACATTAGATCTCAAATAGTAATGAGATTGAGTGTGAAGTAAAGAATGACATTGAGTGGGAAATAGTTGAACAATCACATTGCTGTAAAAAGAGATTGCCTTGACAACCGTTTAAATAGATTAATTGTTATTGATTGCTGTTTATATATATATATATATATATATATATATATATAATGAATACAAATGAGAAAATATCCATTAAATGGAGATAAATGTTCACCTTTGTTGCTACCAAGAGATTATTAATTATTAATAATTAACAATTACTGAGGATAAGCATGTTTTTCTCATAAACCGATTGTAGCTCTTTTGTCAGTGAATTTTTGAATTGTTAATCAGTAGCAATTGATAATTTCTTGTAACATCAAAGGTCAATGTTTATCTCTATTTAATGGATATTGTCATGCATTTCTATTAATTACTATACTTAAATAAGGCTAAAACCTTAGTACATGCACCTTGAGTGCTTAATTTATTACAAGAGAGACCTCTACAAATCCAAAGGCAAGATTTAACTTTATAAAAATAAGAGCGGCCAATCTTATCTTCTACCTATTTTTCTAAATATATAGGCAAATAATAATCCATAGAAACATCTAATTCAACACACACACACACACACACACATATATATATATATATATGTTGTAAGTTGGAATGTATACCTCTTATGTATATATCATATTTATTTTATATATATAGCGCAATGTTTATAAATTGTAATACATTAAATATCAGCCTTTCAAGCTATTGTGCATGCTCTTTTTACAAGTGTTAAGAATAAATGAATACTTTCACACCCAACACAAGATATAGTATTTATGAAAAAATAAATTGAATCCATTTATTCTTTCCAACCCAAATGCTTATATATGGGCAAATCTTAAGTACTGGAAATGAAAGCCTATTATGTGTATTATAATGATACATGTGTATAATTGTATGTTTTAATTAGTATAAATTTTAGTATTTTATTTTAAATATATATTTTTATATGTGTTTCTTTTGTAGTATATTATGAAGTCGTTACTTCCTTTTCCTGGTATTTCTGTATTCTTTGGCAAACAATTATTTTTATATTTTTTATTAGTTATTTATTAGACTAGAGATTATCCAATAAAGAATAAGTCTTTCTATATTGAAACTTTCACTACATCATTCTTATGCAAAATAGAAAACTGTTTTTATCCACTTTTAACATCTTGTGGAGGTGTGTAATCATAAACATATTACCAAAAAATGATGAAAAAATCTATGATCTCTAAGATGCACATTTCATGTTGAACCAGCAATAGATAGATAGATAGATAGATAGATAGATAGATAGATAGATAGATAGATAGATAGATAGATAGATAGATAGATAGATAGATAGATAGATAGATAGATAGATAGATAGATAGATAGATAGATAGATAGATAGATAGATAGATGGATAGATAGATGGATGGATAGATAGATAGATAGATAGATAGATAGATAGATAGATAGATAGATAGATAGATAGATAGATAGATAGATAGATAGATAGATAGATAGATGGATAGATAGATAGATGGATAGATAGATAGATAGATGGATAGATAGATAGATAGATAGATAGATAGATAGATAGATAGATAGATAGATAGATAGATAGATAGATAGATAGATAGATAGATAGATAGATAGATAGATAGATAGATAGATAGATAGATAGATAGATAGATAGATAGATAGATAGATAGATAGATAGATAGATAACTACAGTTTGTGCTGCCTTCACATTTATTAATTTAATTTATTACTTTAGGGGTGTCATAAAATTTCATTATTATTTATTATACCATTATAAAGATATTTATTATTCACTCTACAAGATGTAGAGGAAATCAAATCATATCAGTGAATAATCTTAAGTTATAAAGTGCAAATATTTATAGTTCAGAGAATGTGTTTTTGATGAAGGGGGAAATCTACTTTATTCTAAATTATTGATTACGGAATGATTGGAGTGTTCTCTCCTACCAAAATACTTATTTTATCTATAATAGTTTATTTTGTCATTGTAAATTTATTTCTTTATCTAAACTGCATATCTCTGTAGCTATATTCTTTATAACTAACCAACCACTGAGCTTATAGCCCACGTTGTAATCATTATCATCATCTTGATAAGTTTTAACATTATTCAAAATTTATATATAATTCATATTATTCATCATAATCATCATATTACATTCCATCCGGGTGAGAAATGCATGTAAAGTTTCATCCTTTGTATATATTTATATTCATTTCTGTTATTATTATAATTTAGGTTAGAATTTAGTATCTCGATTTTAAAAGGCGTAAATAGTATTCGCAAATTTCCTCATTCTTTCGCTGGTTATATATATATGAAAAACAAAAACAAGTTACTCACGTAACCTGCTATCACTTGTTATTTATGTTCAAAAGATGGCGCTTTACCAAAACCACCGAACAAGTGTAAAATTTGTTTACAATTAACTACTTAATTCTGACTCTTTTTTCGTTTATGTAAACAAATTTTACACTTGTTCGGTGGTTTTGGTAAAGCGCCATCTTTTGAACATATATATATATATCATTGTGGAAATAAAAATGTGTGTTTGCTTTTAGTGTTTTTATATTTAAATACAATTTTTATTTTAGTAAGATAATAAAAAAAAAAAGTATATTAATAAGAGTTTATTAAGATAATATAAGTTGGTTAATAAAACTGACATTTTGTTTTGATGATTGTATAATTATAATTTTAAATTTAGATTTATAAAATAATCTTATTTTTTTATATTTAAAATCAATATACAAAGGAGAAAAAAATATGACTCGGATTTATATTCATTATAAAACATTTTTATATCTATTAAAATGACAATTTAAATATTTTAAAGATTAAAAAAAAATATAATTTTTATTTTTTTTATTTTGTGGAAATTGATTTTATTCGTATACATAAACTGGTCTTTTTTTCAATGATTATTAAAAGATATACTGAAAAATATAATTGTTATACACAATAAATATGATTTTTAAATATATTTCTTTTTCAACTCTTCATTTACTGACTCTCCGAATATATTTTACTCACAAAATATTATGAAACTAATTTTTTTTTTTTTTTAAAACAAAAAAAAAAATAATTAAAAACCTAGTGATGCACTTAGCACATTTATTAATTACAAACAATGCTACGTTAATTGCATCTAAAGACATATAAAAGTTTTTAAGTAAATAAATAAATGGATCTGAATTTTATTAATGATCATACAATATGTAATTTTAAACAGTTGGTCCACATATTGCAAGTAATCTAACATGTATATTTTTATTTACTTCCATCGCATATTTGTTTAACCTCATTAGAATAAAAAAAAAAAACCAGTGTTTTTTTTTGGAGGTGGAACTCCAGCAATACTATGTCTTATCTCATTGCATGACTTCAATCAAATTTACTCACATTTTAATTTTAAAATCATTTACACTTTTAGAATTGCTTTTTCCCATGACAATTTTCAATGTTCTTTCGTTTGATCCAAAGCATTTTTTCAACAATGTAACATTTTACTCAAGATAAGTACTTTGCATATAATAGAGGTATATATGAGATATAGTGACCTGGGACAAATGATGAATACTGGTTCAGTACGAAGTGCATCTTGAGGGTCATTTGTCTTTTATTATATCTTTATTTATATGAATTTCAAATGATATGATTGGAAATAGGTAAAAAAATGAATTTTTTATGTACCATTACATGTAAAACCTATCATACAAGTGGTAAAAAATGATGTCATTGATTTTAAAATTAAATCATAAAATGTCATTAGTCTCATGCTAGTTAATGTTTATGGTGATAACCCCATAATAATAATAATAATAATAATAATAATAATAATAATAATAATAATAATAATAATAATAATAATAATAATAATAATAATAATAATGATGATGATGATGATGATGATGATGATGATGATAATAATAATAATAATGATAATGATGATGATGATAATGATAATAATGATGATGATAATAATAATAATAATAATAATAATAATAATAATAATAATAATAATAATAATAATAATAATAATAATAATAATAATAATACAAATAATAATAATAATAATAATACATTATTTTATTGTATGAATATAAAATAGATAAAAAAATATGCTTGATACAATAGGCTAACCATATGTTTATTATTTAAAGAGAAAACTTACTTAGCTATTTATTTGTGATATTTCATTACATGGACACTTTTTATTTAATAGGAATCAATCATAAGGCACACCTTAAATCAAATAACGTGTAATGTCATGAATAATTATGTTACCAACATGATTCCATTCTATTTGAAGTTTGTTGTGTACAGAATAGCATGCAATTAATGCTCTCTCTTTTGAATACAATACCCATGATAAAATGATTTTATAATTAGCCTTGATGAAGTGTAAACAATATAGAATTTGCACATGAGTTGAAAAAACATTAAATATTTGATACATTTATCAATGACTTGAAGCCCATTTACATATAAGTACAAGCTGAGATAGAAAACTATTGTTGATAGAAAGTAGTCCAATATATATATATATATATTAAATACAAAAATGATAAAATATTACATGAAATTAATATCAAAGAAATAGTACTAATATAATGAAACAGTAAGGTTTGCTTTGCAGATCTTTGTTTCACCTTTTCTCACCTATTTCCTACCCTCATATCTTAGTTTGAACCCCAATCTATCGTAGTGTGTCTGCAATGCGCTTATATACCGAAAATCCTGCCTAATTTTAAACCACAAGTATAGTGCTCATATTATATATAAGTATAATTCATGCCCAAGTAAATAAAATATTACAGATTATGTATATGTTCACATAATTTTGATTTATTTAAGAGTAGGTTATATAGGTCATAATTGCACACACACTATGATATGCATTTTAAAAACATATCAAAATTATAAATTGTTAATTAAAGTTATATTGTTTGAATCTATTTACAAAAATATATTACAGTCGTAATATATTTTTAATTTAAAATAAAATTCATATTCGTTTACTAAGTAGATTCAAATATTGCAATTTAAAAAAGTAACATAATTTTCTTTTAATTTAATAAAAGTCATTCCAAATATTTCTGTTAAAATAAATGAGGGACAATAGTTTAATTATTTAATGTTATAGAAGCTTATCTAAAAATACAGCAGATGTCCACTTAAGGTTTTCTTTAATTAGTAAAAGTAATTTTTAATTAAATCTAGTTTGTAATTTGAATATCGACAAGGAAATTAACAATAGAAATTAATTAAAATTTTGTTAAATTCCTTTAGACATTTGGATAGATTTAATTACAGCTGATAAGTCCTATATATTTTTGTAATGCTCCAGGGCAGATCTATTGTTTATTTCCACTATAAAAAGGAGGGTTTTCTTTTGTTCTCCATTCTGGTCATTTGCTGATGAAATGTTTCTAACCAAAATTATTCTAGTTTTTGCTGATGAAATGTTTCTAACCAAAATTATCCTGGTGTTTCTAATGAAATGATTCTAGTCATTTTCTATTGAAAATATTCTGGCAAAATATTCTTATAAATATATTTTCCTGATATTTTAACTATGTGCCTCCGAACTTATATTTAAAGCTGAGTTTTCATCTCCAAATTAATTTACCATGTTTACCACACCTATTGCTAACCATAACATGACTGAGTAGTACAGCAAGAAGGCTATTTCCCTCAGGAATGGCCGACTGCTGCTCTAGACCATCGGAAGCTATCATGTAAGGAACCCTGGAACTGCTGTTGCTGCCAAAAATATGAACAATTACAGATTTTGCTGCTGAGTTATATAAAATGTGCTGACCATCAATCTACCTGCAAATGCTTCTCCAGAGGTAACCTAAATTAATCCAAGAGCTCTTGTGATTCCTAACTAACATGCTATAGCTATTTTAAATTGTTTTTCTTTGTTTTGACATAACTTTATTATGTACTTCTTTAACATGTTCAAATATAATCAACAGTTTTTCTCTCTATCCTTGGGTTAATATTTTTGATTTATTAAGCTTTTATTTTATTATGATAATGTGTCAGAATCATCTTTGACCGAGTGAATTATTCCCTTTGTTGAAAGTAAGACGCTGCTATTAAGGCATATTTTAAATTTATAATAATTCCCAATTTTATTATCTTGCAAATCACTTGTTCGAGGGCGATTCTAATCTTCTTTAATATATATAATAATCACATAGTTTAAAATCTACCTGTTATTGATTTTAACCTAATATGAGAGTATGTGTGAGGTCAATGATTTAAATGTGTCCCCAAATGCATGATTGCATAAATAAACCTATGCTTTCTTTTCAAACCTGGAAGCATGCATTTTCCTATTTTTAAATACTGTGTTCTACTTTAATTACAAAGTTCATCATTGACGTCGAGAATGTGCAGACCCTTTTAAATGAATTTCTGGGAATTTGATTGGGAATTTCTCTTAATCCAAGTAAAACCCATTTAGTATGTTTTATGTACACTAATCTAGTATTTCTGGTAAATGAATTGGTTGTTGAGACCGCTTTGTTTTGCTTTTCCAAGGATTTTTACATCACCAAGTCCGTTCTCTTCGCTTCCTGCGATTTCCAGGCAGAGTGTGTCAAATGTCACACCTGGGAATTAAACAGTCATCACCCAGTCACTAAGTTTTGGCTGTTCATGACAACACTTTCCTTCAGGTTAGCGGTGAGATGCTCTCCGTAGTCATTCCAAATATTTCACTATTGTTTTATTTATATATTTATTTTTGCAAAGCATCCTTGACTTAAATGTGTCACATCCTCCAACTTTAATAAATTCATTATTAGTAATACTGACCTCCCATCTGCTTTAATTATTATTATCAAATAAATGTCTTGATCACATCCCCACTTTATTGCTTAGTAAGCTTTTGTCCATGCTATTCTCGAAATCAATAAATATTTTATAACACTTAATTTTCAAATATTTTATTAAACTTGTATAATTACTCAAAGCACCTGTTATCTTTTCAAGCACATTATTGTAATGCTATTAGCCTGAGGGATAGAATATATAATTTTGCTTTAAAACCCTTTTGTCATTTATTGGAATGTAATGCCAACAATTATTTAATACGCATCCCTGTCTCATATAAGCAGACAGTGGCATTATATATATATTTCTATATAAATAAATTTTGAAATCATTTAAAACTAATTTTGATCTTTTATTTTATTGATTCCTGTCACTGTCTCAGTCTATATATCTATTTTCTACATTTCTTTTGTACATCCACAGACGTTAATTAGCAACCCAAACTTATCTTAGTATGGAGTCTTTTGTTTCTCCTGGACTTTAGATTCGAACTTAGTATATCTAGAAGGCAACCCCTCCTAGAATGTTCAGTTTCATGTTTGGGGTTTGAATTCTGCAGTGTGTTATCAAGATAGATGATTCTGACTGTTACAATAATTAGAATAAAATTTATTGTTAAAAAAAACGAATATTATTTGTATTGTGTTCAGAAAATGTTTTTGTTTAGTTGTAGAAAAACAGTAATTTATTGATGTTAAATTTCTTTTAAATTAAAATTAAATTGATAATTTGTTTGCTATTTAAAAAATGTACAATAAGCAATGATTGTCATTCTTTTGTCCAGACAGAAAAATATTTTTCAATAAATTAATTGCTAATATAAATGTGTATAAACAAAGTAGACATGTTGTTTAAATTAAGCAAGAACTTCAAATGTAGGAAAAAATAATCATTAATGCCACTAAATTCTCAGAATATTGGCCAATAGTGATTCCCATTCCTGTTCAAAGGGCATTAAGAGGGATGTTATAAAAGATAAGTTAAATCATTTTGTATGTTATAAAGGTTTTATAATATCTTTAACTATATAAAAGTTCATTCCCGATTACAAAAGAATTATTGTGGAATTATATTGAGAAAAATGTGAGAAAATACAAACTTCCAATTTTATTTATTGGCAAAATAAATTTCATATTAGAAATAAATGCAAATTTGAACAATAAAATAATAGTAAAAATAATATCATTTCATTAGGTTTATGCAAGCATAGATGTGCAAAAGAATTACATATTATTAAACAATTATATCAATGTATAATTTAATTGTGAATTAATAATTAAATAAGTGAAATAATTTCATGTTATAAAATGTATTAACATCGACTGTATTTAATTTTCCCAGTACACTAAACAAAGATTTGTGTTCACAGCATCAAGTCACTCCAAAACTGTCAATTTTTATGTTATTGTAGTGAATTTATGATCATTTTAATGCTAAAAATATATCCATAAGATGTTACCATCTCTAAAATTATTTTACAAATAAAATATCAAACATATTTAAGTTTAAAGCTATAAAAATAATAAAAGGTGGACTTTCCAAGATGCTGATTGGCTGTTTCTCATTTTCAATTAAAGGGAGTGCTTGTCAATGATTTTGGCAAATCTAAGTTCTTTGTTTTGATTTTCAAAATGAAAATGTATATTTTAAAGTATTTTTGTATTTGTTTACATATTATAAATTATTTTGATAAAATATGATGAAAATATAATTCTTTTAGAAGTATTTTTAATCTTTCAGTAAAAGTTATTACTTTTAAATGAATGTATATTGATAAAGAAATCGATGTCATAGGATGCATTTTCTAATAGGTTATGAAACATTCATTTTATGTTTTCCACTATAGATTATTTTTATAATTATAAATAGAAATTTATTTTTGAAAAAAAATTCATTCAGTTTTATATACTGATAAATTATTATTATTTTTTTTTGCAAACAAAAGTAAAATGAATATAATATTAAAAGACAAGGATATTTTTACTGCTGATTCTGTAATTGACCGATCAAAAGTTGAAAAACACTAATTCACTAGGCCAATAAAAATTGTACCACTGGAAAGGTTATGTATGTCTATAACTATATGAAACATATATATATATATATATATATATATATATATATATATTTATATATTTCATATATATATATATATATATATATATATATATATATATATATCAAATAATATAAGTATAATAAAACAATCCACTAGAATAAAACTACAAAATTTTTCAAAAATGCCTAGATAAAATTTAAGATTAATATCCTTTGCTACAGCCAGCTTTAGCATATTCCACCATCTTACATAGCAATACGTTAATATTTAAATATTATTAAACTCATATATATATATATATCAGAGAACATACAATATAAACATTATTTCAGTTAGTGATTTTTTACCTATTTCCTATTTAATATGTATGTGATCATTCCAACCAAACCTGTCTACTCTGTGATAATGTGTAAATAATAAATAACAAAATTTATTATCTGAATAAAATGAAATATGTTTTTATATGGCTGATACTTTAGTGATGGCTTGTTAGTTCTTCAAATTAGATCATTCTCCTGCAGTTGTTGTTTCTAGAATAATAAAATTATGATTTCACAAATACTGATTTCTTCATTTAAAGAAAAGTCTTCTAGACTTTTGGAAATCTTCAAAGATAATTTTTTATATGTTATCAAAAAAGTACAATTTCCAAGGATTGTTTGGCTTTAACATATTTTTCATTTGTAATATTACATTGAGATAATATTTTGAATGAAAAATATGTTTCTTGTACTTTGTTTCATATTACAAAGAAATAAACTCAGATGTCACATGACATATTTTAAACAAGTTAGTATTATAAATGTTATATAAAGAGCTTGCAAATAAGCTATTAACAAGAATTGCATAATATCCCTAATATATCTAAATCCAGACCTGGTTCTGCCACTGGTTTTCCTCAGTGAGGTGCTAAGATATTCAAGCATTAGATAAAAATATCAGGAAAATCCCAGAGTTTTATCTAATGGGTAACTATTAAGTAGAAAATCTGAAATTTTCAGAGATCAATATATCTTCCAATCCAGCTATCTGACTTCAATAGCCATATGGGATGGAACTAAGTTCAGATATAAGTTTAGCTATATAAAATCACCAAATCCTTAATAGCAAAGAATAAAATTACAAAGAAATAAAGTTGGATGTCACATGACCTAATTTAAACAAGCTTGTATTACAAATGCAATGCAAAACTTGTTAAGATCTTATTTGCGAGCCCTTTATATAACATTTGTAATACAAGCTTATTTAAATTAGGTCATGTGACATCTGACTTCATTTCATTGTAATTTTAGTTTTCATTATTAAGACTTTGGGAATTTTATATTGCTAAAACTATTAATATATGGTGTATCTGAACTTAGTTCAGACCCATTTGGCTATCCAAAGTTTGATAGCTTGATTGGAAGACATATGAATGTCTGAAATTTTCAGAATTTTTACTTAATAGTTACCCATTAGATAAAGTGCTGAGCATGTGTTGGTATTTTTAATACAATGCTTGAATATCCTAGCACTTCACCACGTAAGCCAGTAGAAGAAACAGGTCTGGGGTTAGGAATATTCTGCAAAGCTTGTTAGGAACTTATTTGTAAGCTTTTTATATAACATTTGTTTTATATTTCTGATTATTTTTACAAAATAATTATTATTTAAAACAAAATCAGGAAAACACAATTTTAATATTAATTACATGTGCTTTATTTTTGAAGAGTTATTAAATTTGAACATAATGGTACCAAGAAAAACTACATTATTAAGAAAGCAGCAGCTTATGATACAGATTACATAATACCACTACCTGTCAAAATCTGTATTATATTATAATTTTTTGTAAACATTCCAAAAAATAATAAATAAATATTACATTTTTAAAGCAGAATTTGATAGATTTATATTATCATTTATCCATTGGGCAATTCAAAAATAAATTTAAATTGAAAATAAGGTTTTGTTGATTTTCTGAAGTGTTTTCTTTCAGATTATTGAATGACATATTATGACCCATCTTGTTATTTACAACTTTTTTTTTAATATTTGTAAAGTTAAAATGTGATTTTTTTTAGTATTATATATACTTGTAAAATAAAATTACAAGAAATGAAGTCCAATTTATTAAATTTTAGTATAAAACAAATATTGTGAAGAGAAATAAAATATTTATATTGGTGCCCAGTTGGAACCATATAAAATATCAACCTGTTAAAGATGTAATTAATAGTTTGAATCATAAAAAAATTACTAATTTGTAGGTTAATTATTTCTCTATCATTCTTACAAGTTTTTTCTTCCTTAGCTAAAATAAGCATTGACAACATATAAATTGAAAGTTATTGTGTGTAAATTAATATATGTCACACTGTGAAATTAAATGGTAAGCAGAACTTAAAAAAATAATGTCATATACAACAATTCAGTAAAATTTATAAATGTTATTTTTAATTTCTCCTATTTCTACAGCATAATTGGATATATGGAGCATGAATATAATCATTTTTGTGACTCATTGTTTTCTTTACTATGTTATTCATTTGTTTCCAGTTTCAAACTGTTTTACACATGCATATTAAACAATATTTTTTTTAATATTTTACTCATATCCAAAAGTTGGTCACAATAAGTCAGCAAAAAATAATAAACAAGTAGCATATAATTAATCTAAAGTAAAAGCAACTTCTATAAACAAAATATAATTTTCATTCTTAATTCTAGTCGAAAATCTTTAAATAGGGTGATCATTACAAGACTATAACAGTTTAAAATTTTTATATACTTAGAAATTTAAAAATAAATTCCATTTAAATGAAAACGAAAATTGTTTGAAGGCAGATTAATAAATAATCTTATTACAATATGAAAAGAATTGTAAAAAATATTATATATTAACTTATCCTAAAGTGCTTAGCTGAAAACTTCATCTGTCTATTTTGAATGGGATCTAGTGAATGCAATGCTAAACATTATTCCATATTTGAACATTTTGTTTTACAGTCAAACCTTTTTCTATTTACTACATAGATCATTTTAACATTGTTTATTGCATATGTTAGCTTACAAGGGTTACACGTTTCAAAGATAAATACTTGTCATGTTAAATGTATCAAAATTAAATATCTAAATGAAGTTCTTACTAATAAGAAGGCATTCAGAAGAAAGTTACAAGTATTAAAATATTAGATATTTTAATTTTATCCCATTAAAAAAGAGATATTTAGAGTTAGTTATCATCAAAGAAAAAATATATAAAACTAATAAATTATTTATTGTTATTAAACTTTAAAATATTTTCTTTATTAGTTTGAGAAAATATATTTTACATTTATCAAGTATTACTGTAACAAACTTTTTAAAAGTATTTTTTTCAAATGTATATTTTTTTAAAGACAAGTAATACATAATATATTTTTATATTTAAATATTTCCACCATCTAATATGTGTGTTGAATGTCTTTAGAAAAATACAATTTTATTTAAATATTCCAAATAAATTCAAATGTTTGTAATATCACATCAAACAGGTTAGTATATGCACTAACTGTTAATATAAACAGGTTAGTATATGCACAATGTTTCAAGAGGTATTATTCCCTTCCCTTCTTCAGGTGTTGTGGGCTTGATTAGTGACAGTACTAGCATGGAATTCGAACCTGCACCCTTAGATTTTTGATTATTGAATTTTAAAATAACACTCTAACCAAATGAGCTTTCTTGCCATAGACAACACTTAGTAGAAATTTTATATACTTATCTATGAGGTTCTTCCTGATTTCTCCACTTTTTTCTAAAAGCAAAGTTGATTAGTAGTTTCCATACATTATGTATAGTGACACTAGGTTGGCTTATGAGATTTTTTGCAATTGTCATGTGAGCAGCTTTTTTAAATTTTCTTCTTCGTACCTTTTCTTCTCTATACAATATTTTTGTATTTTACTAACAGTTGAATGTATTTAGAATATTTAAATAAAATTGAATTTTTCTAAAGCCATTCAACACACATATTAGATGGCGGAAATAGTCCAATATAAAAATGCAACTAGAACATCATCATCAAAAACTTTTAAAGAAACACTAAGTAATAGACATATAATTTTTCATTTAAAAATAAGTATTTTACAAAAATATTGCATCATAACCTTTAATTTTTAAACAAATTACTAAAAATTATATATCTTTTTACAAATCTATTTTCCCTTCAACTAATCAATTGATAAATCAGAGCCCCTCATTTTTATTGATGTCTAGACCAACACCCTCATGGATTTGTCATGTGGCCCATATAATGTTGATATCCTAACAAATTTCCTAACTAATATTTTATAACTGTTGCTGCAAGAAAAAGGAAAGCTGAACATCAACACAAACAGTATTATAAGATTACAGATAAGCTTAAGACAATGTAGATAGCAATCACAGTGTAATAATAATCATAAAGTATCAAAATCTATGCAGTGATGATGGGGTTTTTGCAGAGGCCATTAAAATAGTTTTCTTTGTCTGTTAGTGAAATTCATTTAAAGCTTCAAGTCATATAAAGGTGTCAATGAATATGACTCAGATGTTATTACTTTTTTAGTTATAGAATTTAGACCATAGGTAGACTATCTTGGCAACAATTTGTGGATAGTCTATTGGTCTATTAACTTTTGCTGCTTTTCAGTATGTGCATATATATCATCATTATCATCATTGACATTTATCAATACACTGCAGGATGAAGGTCTCTCCAAGTTCAATCCATCTTCTCAAATCTTTAACTTCTCTTCTTTATATCACCTATGCACATTTTCTTATTTAATCCATCCAACTCACATTTGGTCTCTTTCTAGGTCTTTTACAATCTCTTGGAATGCAGTTTAAGATTTCCATTGTCCATATATTATCATTTGTTTTAGCAATATGTCCAGCCCAACTCCACTTTAGTCTTTTAATTTTATATTGCATTTACAATCTCTTCATGTTACTCTCAACATGCATCTCTCCATACTTCTTTGAGTGATCTGAAGTCTCTGTATTTGTCTACTATTAAGTGTCCAAGTCTCAGATCAATAAGTAAGGACTGGGAAAACCCATTTATTAAAAACCTTCTTTTCAAACATATAGGTTTATTTCCTTTTAAGCAGATTTTTTTATCATTTTATTTTTTGCTATTAAGGCTTTGGCAATTTTATATTACTAAAGCTATTAATATATGGTGTATCTGAACTTAGTTCAGTCCCATATAGCTATTTGAGTTAGATAGCTGGATTGGAAGACATATGGATGTCTGACAATTTCAGATTTTCTACTCAATAATTATACATTGATAAAATAATGGGCTTGTCCTATATTTTTGATCTAATGCTTAAATATCCTACTGCCTCATTGATGATGGCAGAATCAGAAACCGATCTGGGGTTGAGAATATTCTCAAGGCGTGTTAAGAGCCTATTTTGCGAGCTCTCACTCTCTCTGTATATATATATATACACATTTTGCGGGTTCATCCTGTTAAAAACTTTAAATATTAATATACGACGTTTCGACTTGATCATACAAGTCATTCACTGGGTGGTCAAGTCGAAACGTCGGTATATCAATATTTAATTTTTTTAACACGGATGAATCCGCGAAATATGTCTTTTATATATACAACCCGTGAAAATCTTCGTATCAACATATATATATTAGCATAGTGATCAACAAGAAAATGAATAGGATACTATCCCTAATAGAACTTTATCTGTACTTTTTAAAATCTTACATCTAAGTCTATCTTTAGTACATATGATTATTCAGATAAAGTTGAAATATAAACTTTCATGAGAAAAAGAACAAGTTATACAATTATCAAACTTTATTAGATGGATAAATAGCATTAGTTGTGAGTCTTGTACGTGAAACAAATATTCTAAACTTGATTGTGAGAGTTTGTGAGATAAGTCCATTATTATTATTATTATCTTATATCACTAATTAAATACATTAAATTATTTATTTAAATAATTTGATTAATAAAGCTCTTTTATTACCGTTGAAACAGCAATGGAGTGAAGAGATGAATAAAAGTGATATTGTTTTTTGTTGTTCTAACTTTCTGATAAATTTAAATGAATATCTTCTTTTAAGTGCAAGACCATGAAGAATAAAGGTATTTGGTAAATGACGTTAGAGTCACAATTTAATATTAATTTGGAAAAAAAGCAGTTTAATTATGTATGCATGTGTACATATATATATATATATATTGTGTGTGTGTTTATCTTTCTACATGTTTATATATTTATCCATCCAATGTTTCATATATTAACATATTATAAATTTAACTAAAAATATTTAGAGACAGTTCAATTAAATAATAATAATACATGTATTATACTTTATTATTTATCTTTGCTGTAATGAATTCAAAATTCAAAATAGTTCGTAAAGACTTTTAAAAATTAAAAAGAAAAGAAATCTCTACTTACCCCAAATTGCATGACATTGTGAAAGCGAAAAAAAGAGTTAACTTTATAACTTTTGAGTTGTTCAGTTTTCTCGAACGGACATCTGCTTCCATCTCCTCATCCGTTTTAGCAATTTTTTTTTTTTTAATTTATAAAAGCGAGTATAAAACCAAGTCCAATATATCTTTATGTTTTTGTATTAGTTTGATTATTTATTTATTTATTTTTTTATTCATAAAGTTTAATTTATTTGAAACTATTTTGTATTTTCTCCGTTTCCATGCCATTATGTTATCTAAAATATTAGCAAAAAAATAAACGATTGAATTAAAAAAAGTTCAATTGCGTGCAGTAATGCGCTATGACGGCACTCCATAAACATCCTCTCAAAATTGGCTTTTGAAGTTGACCATGCATTAAGCAGAATGATTGAAGGAGCCTCCCAGCAATAAAATCACAAATCAACACATCACCATATACTGTTTAAGAGAAAATGCTTCTAGGAAACAAAAAAATCTGTAAAATAAAAATGTAGTAATTAGTTCATATAATAGACTTTCATTTAAATAATAATAATTATAATAGTAAGAATAATTATAATAATAATAAGAAAGTTATTAAATATATCAGTGCAAGACAAACCATTTCAAACATTTCTCTACATGCAAACACCAATGAAATGATAAATATCCAACTAAGTCAAAAATTGGCTGTTAATACATTGTATGCGTTTCCTTCATTATTTTATCTTTTAATACTTATAGCAAAAACAATTAAAAGTAATATTTTAAATGAACATATAAATTAGGTAGATTTATGTACTAACTATTTTTAACATGTTTGAAAAATCATTGCTTTTCAAAAATATTTGAAGCAGTAGATAATAACGAATACGAAGTTCTGAAAACATGACAATAATTTATTACTGTGTAATGATGCACTACATAAATATAATTTCAGATCTGATAAGCATACTTAACTAATCTGATTTTTCAATTTTGATGGAATACTCACTCACATTTATTCTGCATTCCTATACTATGCATTCATTTATAACTTAGACTCCCTCTTTTATTGCAACATGAGATCAGTCACTTCCATATGGAAAACACTTTTTATTTACATCACATGTCCTACCATAAAAAAGAAACAAATATCAATTTGGAAAATATGTGGAAAGGCTAAATTGAAAATTTTTGGCAGTCCAATCATTACTTTTCTTTCTTGCAAGGTGACAATAGTTTTCATCCATTTAAATTATGATTATGTAAATAGGCTTGTGTGATTAAATTGCAATGGTGGAACTTTCAATTAAAAACTTACACTGATGAAACCACAAAACATATATATATATATATATATATATATATATATATGTATTTGTGGTATATATATATATATATATTGTATTTAGATATATATATATATATATATATATATATATCATCAAAATCAGTGAACACTTAGTCCATCCCAATATCAATAATAATCAACAATCTCAAACTGTTATCAAGAAAACCTTCTTTTAACAATAAATGTGGAAACCCTCTTACCTTTATTTGTGTCTAATGTATTTATATACAGTAAAGATTGCAGTTTGGCAACATAGTCTAAATCATTGATACAAAGAAGTTTAAAAAAAAAAACATAAACAAATAAATATGACATGTTCTGAATGCAGTCTAATACATTGTCAATTATAACATTCAAACTGAAATTATAATCTTCAAACTGCACCCAACATATTATTTAAACAATGAGGGTATAATAGTCAATGCTAAAAAGGGTTCACATGTAATCATTAAAATGAGTCAACATTTAGTAAATCCCAATATCAATAACAATCAACAGCCTCACTCTGTTATCAAGACAACCTCCTTATAATAATAAAAGTGGATTCCCTCCCACCTTTTTTAAGGCCCAATATATTTGTAAAGACTTAACAGAGTTTGGTTAAAATTTATGTGTTAATATTTTTATCTTTGTGGTCACGTTGCATGTCTATGTTCATATATTGGACCATAAGTAAAGGTTAAATTTCATTTTTATTTTAAAAAGAGTTTGTTGATTGCTATTGATATTGGGATTGTCTATGTGTTAACCTGTTATATATAACAATAAAAATAATACCTATCACAGTAGTTAACAATAAACATGGGATTTCAATCTACATAAATACTTTCAGTTAATTTTTTAACTCTCTTCACCTACTATTAATTAAGAAAAAAACATGCGAAAAGTTAATGTTATCAACTCAAATCCCATTAATCCCAAATTTTAACATTAATAGCCTATCAATTAATTATATTCATTTTATTTCTAATTATTCAAATTCTTTTTTTTAATTTTACTTTCATTGTGGTTTCTCTCTTCATGAAGACTATTACCACTTTTAAGATCGATTTTTTCCTTTCATGATCTAAAAAAACTGAAGCAGTCATTAAATCATTGTTATTTTTTTCTTTTTACACACTTGTATAAATATTCATGCTCCTTTAATCTTTTCTCTGTACTGCACTTCAATTCACCTGTATATGATAACACACATCCACAAAAATTGATACACAACATTACTTGTTATGCATGACAGATATGACATTTTTAGAATAATTCACTAATTTATTAATATTATTTGTAACTCAAAATGAAATATTAAACAGATCCTTATATATATATATATATGTCCAAAAGATGGCGCTATACCAAAACCGCCGAACAAGTGTAAGATTTGTTTTACATAAACGAAAAAAGAGTCAGAAATTAACTACCTCTTTCATTTGCTCACTCCCAGATCAGCTGATTTCAAGCTGGTTTGCTATCCTCAGTGGGAGATAGAGTATAGAAACTAGATCTAAAACACTGACTCTCAAGTGTTTATGCAAAACGTTTCTATCAGATTGCAAGCGTGAATTTTTCAGACCGGTAAAGTCTTCAAACCCAGCCTAGCAAGCTAGATATTTATATGGGTCTGATCTCAGTTCAGTGTTTTAGATCTAGTTTCTATACTCTATCTCCCACTGAGGATAGCAAACCAGCTTGAAATCAGCTGATCTGGGAGTGAGCAAATGAAAGAGGTAGTTAATTTCTGACTCTTTTTTCGTTTATGTAAAACAAATCTTACACTTGTTCGGCGGTTTTGGAATAGCGCCATCTTTTGGACATAAATAACAAGTGATAGCAGGTTACGTGATTAACTTGTATTTGTTTTTTCATAAATGTACCTTTAGAGTTTTCTTGCAATGATATATATTGCAGACACTTTGATTATATGGTGATTCTGAACTGAGATCAGACCCATATAAATATCTAGCTTGCTAGGCTGGGTTTGAAGACTTTACCGGTCTGAAAAATTCAAGCTTGCAATCTGATAGAAACGTTTTGCATAAACACTTGAGAGTCAGTGTTTTAGATCTAGTTTCTATACTCTATCTCCCACTGAGGATAGCAAACCAGCTTGAAATCAGCTGATCTGGGAGTGAGCAAATGAAAGAGGTAGTTAATTTCTGACTCTTTTTTCGTTTATGTAAAACAAATCTTACACTTGTTCGGCGGTTTTGGTATAGCGCCATCTTTTGGACATAAATAACAAGTGATAGCAGGTTACGTGATTAACTTGTATTTGTTTTTTCATATATATATATATAAAAGGATGTATTTAATGTTTTGTTTTGTGTTACAAATAATGTTAATAAATTAGTGAATAATTCTAAAAATGTTATACCTGTCAAGCAGAAAAATAATGTTGTAAATAAAATTTTGGATGTATGTTATTATATATAAATGAATTGAGGAGTATGAATTGTTTTACAATTATAAAAAAAGTGAAAATAATAATGATTTAATGACTACTTCAGTCTTCTTGGGTCATAAAAAGACATGTAAATATAAATTTAAATTTCAAATTGAAAAGTGTTAAGATTCTTTAAAGAGAGAAAAAAACCATAATAAAGAAAAATTAAGGTTGTAACTTTCAAAAATAAAAATAAAATGAATATAACTAATAGACAAGGTACTAATATTAAAAGTCAAGATTAATGAGATTTGAGTTGATGCTTTCTTTCAGGTATGTTTATGGAATTGAATGGCAGATTGTCTTCTTATATTTAATTAAATCATTGCTGATTTCTGATTCATATTGATAATTATATCTGTATCGAAGTACCCTATTATCATTAGAATTTCATCAATAATAACTTTTTCAATAGATACAGAGGATTGTTATTTTAAGATTAGTATTATGAAATTATTTATAATTACGTCATGTAACAGCATAAAATGCATAAGGTGTGTAATATGTGTCAACTAGTCAAAATTTTAGCCCTCAAATTGGAAATTTCAATTTCAATTGGCATAAAATTATGAAATGGATGAAAAAGAAGACTTTAGTATGCTCACTAATGGAGGCATCAAATTTTAATGGACCAAAATGTTTAAAACTCTAAAATTGTAATGAAACAAAATGTGTAATATTGAACTTATTTGATACATCCTGCGATTTGCATCAAATTGAAATGGTATAAAAAATGAAAGCCACCACTTCAAATATCCCTACAAAATTACAGTTTCCAAATCATAACAATATAAAATATCAAAATACTCTTATTTAATGCTTTCATGAATATGGCTAGCCAATGGAAATTGATTATATTTTATTCAGCAAAGCCTAAATATTAAACACTGCATTATAGCTCACTTAATATGTATTATATTACAAATGCTTATTACTAATAACTCTGTTCAAGGAATTTAAACAAATTCTATGTAAGATTGATGAAAATAGCTGTATATAATTTTTTTGTGGTTCTAAATTGGAAAATTGCATGCTAAACACTGTAACATGTACATTTTTTTGTTACAGGTATTGATGGTTGGATAAAATAAAGAATGCAACATATTTTTGCAATATAATGTTTGTTTAATAAAAATATGTAAAACATCAAAACATTTGAGTAAAGATCATGTGCAATAAAAATTATAAAATGTTACATGAAGAGACCAAACAGTGACAAAATATATAATTTTGTTCTCTTTTGTTCAATACAACCATCCCTTTTTAAAAACCAATAGTATTCACCCAACATAGATGGTTTTCCAGTATCCCTGGTATCACACTTCCATTGTTTTCATCTACTGGTTAAATCTCTCTTCTTGTCCACGACTTACTGCACCCAAATTTTACAGAAAAAAATCCAAATATGAGTGCTAAAATGCCTTTTTAAAGACATGTGACATCATAGTAGGTTTTAAAAGTTTCATCTATGAAGATTTTATAGTTCTCATCTTTCTTGTTACCCAGAACTCACTTCACTAGACTTACAAAATAAATCCAAGCTTCCAATTCTTTGCCATTTCATTTTTTAAAAAGAGAATCACTTAAGTGTTTCCTTTCTTAAAGACCTATCATCATCATCACCATCATCAACCATTATCAAACCACTGCAAGACGAAGGTCTCTCCAAATTCAATTCATCTTTTCTTATCTTTAGTTTCTCTTCTCCACATCATACCCTGCACATTTTCTTATTTCATCCATCCATCTCACATGTGGTCTCTTTCTGGGTCTTTTACAATCTCTTGAAATCCAGTTTAAAATTTCAAGTGTCCATCTTATTATCATCTCTTCTAGAAATATGTCCAGCCCAAATCCACTTCAGTCTTTTAATTTTTCAATGAGGTCAGTAGCAGCTGTTTGTTCTCTTACGCATACATTGCATTTTTGATCTCTTCTTGTTACTCCCAACATGCATCTGTCCATTCTTCTATGAGTGGTTTGAAGTCTCTGTATTGCTCTTCTATTAAGTGTCCAAGTTTCGTATACATAAGTAAGAACTGGCAAAAAATATTTATTAAAAACCTTCCATTTCAAACACATAGGCATATTTCCTTTTAGTATCAAGTTATTTCTACCAAAAGCACTCCAACCAAGTTTAATTGTATAATTAATTCCATCCATTGTGTTTCCATCTGTATTAATAGTCTGACCAAGGTATTTGTAACTCTTAACTTCTTTTAATTCATCATAATCAATCTTTATTTTCATATTTTGAGAAACTCTATTAAACATTACTTTAGTCTTTTTAACATTTATCTTTAGTCCTACTTTCTTACTTCCATCTGATAATTTCTGCAACATTTCCTGTAGCTCTATAGCATTATTTGCAAAAACAATTATATCATCTGCAAAATCTACTTAAATAATCTCCATTTACTTTCACACCTTTTGTTTCCCATTTTAATCCACAAAATACTTCTTGCAGCACTGCTGTAAAAAGTTTTGGAGATATAGAGTCAGCCTGTCTTACACCTTTCTCAATGTTGACATTCCTAGTATCATTATGTAATCTAATTGTTGCTGTTGCATTTTTTATAAATATTCTTAAAAATATGACAATATCCTGGATCTATACCTTGATGATCCAAAGCTTTACTCACTGAATAAATGTTTACAGAATCAAATGCCTTTTCATAATCTACAAATCGTAAGCATAATGGCAAGTCATATTCATCTGTCCTTTCTATAACTTCTCTCAATACCTGGATATGATCTACTGTACTAAAACCACTTTTAAATCCACTTTGTTCTCTTGGTTGGTGGAAGTCCAGTGTTCTCTGTAGACGAGTTGTAATTATCTTGGTAAAAATTTTGTATAAAACTGATAAAAGTCTGATAGGTCTGTAATTTTTAATATATTCTTTATCACCTTTTTTAAATATTAATATTAATACAGCATTATTTCAATCATCTGGTACATCTTTATCATTTAAACATTTGGAATATAACTTTGTTATATATATATATATATATATATATATATATATATATATATATATATATATATATATATATATATATATATATATCTTCACCTGCTTCTTTTAATATATCAATTATAATTCCATCATTACCTGGATCCTTCCTTTTCTTCATAAATTTAATTGCATGTCTCACTTTCTCATTCAAAATTCTCGGCAATTAAGAAGATATAATAGCTATAGGAGGTACTTGTTCTTTATAACAATATAATTATTGATAAATGTTTTTTACGCGCGGTTTCATGATGTCATCTCTCTTTTTAGTAATAATGCTATCTTTTTTTCTTATTGCAGATAAAAAATTTCCTACCAATACAAAAATGTTGTTTTACACTTTTTAGACGTTTATTTTCTTCTACAGCTTTACAGCTTTCTTGCTAGTTCACAATTATACTTTCTTATATCATTTTCAACTCTTTTCCGCAACATTTTACAAAATTTGTGATATTCTATCTTTTTTAATGAATCATTAATATATATTTTCACATTCCTTCTTTTCTTTATAAATTCTGTAGTTTCAGTAGAAATTTTATTAGTCAATTGCTGCTTTTTTCTACCAGATATCTTTGTTGCAGTTTTTAAAAGTGTATCTATTATTTTCCTATTAATTTCATTCAAATCTGAATCGTTCAAAATCTGCTAATACTTTAAATCGATTTGTAAGTTCTAATTTAAATTCATTAGAATATTTATGAAGATTAGGAATATCAACTGTAAATATTGTTTTTCTTAATAATTTTTGTCTCTCTAGTTTTGCATTAACATGTATCTTACATCTTACTAATCGATGATCACTTCCTGTGTTAAATTTATTAAGAACATTACAATCTTGAAATATGTATTTTCTGTTAGTCAAAATATAATCCAATTCTGCTGCACCTTCATTTGAATGCTTCCATGTCCATTTTCTTTTAACATTTTTCTCAAAAAAAGAATTCATAATATAAAGTTTTTTCTTTTTCTGCAAACTCCACAAGTCTATGTTCTCTCTCATTTCTATTACCATAACCAAAATACCTACAATATTTCCGTCCTTCATTTGTTTACCAATTCTAGCATTAAAATCTCCTATAATAATTTTAAAATGTTGTTTACTCTGATCAAAAGCCTTTTGTACATCTATATAAAAATGTTCTACTAGTTCATCACTATTAAAACTTGTTGGGGCATAAACCTGAATTATCTGCATTTGGTATCTGCTATTAAGTTGTAAAACTAATCTTGCCACTCTGTCCGATACACCATCAATCTCCACAATGTTTTTCTTCCATTTTTTATTTATAATGAATCCTACTCCACTTGTATTTCCAATATTTGTGCCTTTATAGTAGATTACATGTCCACTTTTTCAATCAATTGTTTCTTCACCTTTTCTTCTAACTTCACAAAGTCCAATAATGTCCCATTTAATATAAGACAGTTCTTCTTCTAATTCTTTCAATCTTCCTTCATGTGAAATTGATCTGCAGTTGTAAGTACCTAAATGAAAAGTTGTCATCAAATGGCAGCCTGAGTCCACAATCCGGAGATTCTTATCACCCTCCACCTTCGGCTACCAACCACTGCCTTGGTCGGTGAATTTACAGCCTTCTGGTAATAAGGGCCATGATTTATTTTTATCTGTCATGATTGTATATATTGGAAAAATATTCTTAAACTCAGAGGTAAAAAGCCAATAAACTCACCATGCTGGCTAATGCATGTTGGTGAGCAGCCCATCCATGTTCGTATACTATATGAATAATCACATAGTAATAACAGCTGCAATGACAAGAACGTATGGAGTGGACATTAGGAATTTGCCCTGCTTGGTTCTTTTAAGGCCTCCAAGAGGAATCAAAGGGTCTCCTTTCAGTTAATAGCAAACTTCTTTTGCAGCCCTATAAAGATGCCTTATTTTAGTTTTGCCTCACATAACAGAGGAAATATTTCTTTTAGGTACTTGAAACCATTACCTTATAGTTCATAGTTTTAACAATGTTTTTCATTAGTCCACTCTTTATATGGAAAGGTGGGTGAAGTATTTTTTGGATTAACAATGGGCACATATTTTATGTTTGCAGTATGTAGTTCAAAAGAAATTCTGAGAGGCCAATATTTCTGAATAAAAAGTTTTGATGTTGATTGACTGTCACATAGTCACCAAAAACAACAATACATTATAAAACCCATTTGAATACTAATCAATATACCTGACACCTTTAAATCATCACACATATCTCACTAATACTGTTGAAATTTAAGTTGATTTAGCATAGTGGCTAAGTTATCATAGTTATTTTGATTGTCACTGAATGAGCTAAATAAATAGATGGTTCTTTGTTTTCATTATTAAGCAAGATGGCTTTAAGACTGTATTTAGATGAAAATACACTACACATAAGGTACATGTTTGATATTAATATTCTCATTCATTAAACATCAGTATCATAACATATACATAGCATTCCTTCCATTTTTATTAAAACTTGAAAATGTTTTATTCATTTTTCAGTAAAGTGAAATACTTCCAATTATATTTAGCATGTTCCACTTTTGAAGTCTGGAACTAAGAAGATCAGACATTTGTTTTGATAAACCTAGGTCACATACCAAATCATTTAAATCATTCTGAGTTATTGAGATTCACTGGTAATCTTTAAAAATATAGGGTCACTACTGGTATTCTTGGGAAGTTGTGGATCATTTCTTGGTGAAGAATTAGAATCACTGATAAACATAATATTGTCCACATTTAAATGCAGAATTGACACCAGTAATTCTTGGCAATGAGGGATTGGCCTTAGTGCAGAAGGCAAATTTGGATACTCAATTTTGTCCTTTTGCTTTTTTAAATACCCTTCTGTTTTAGTGATACAGAAGTAGCAATCACTTACATGGTCAGGAGGTGCCCTCTACACCATAGGAACAGAAACAGGATAGAATTTTTCTTGTGATGTATCCACTGCACTAAATTTAAATGACAACTCACACAGCAATCATGAGAGACCCAATATTTATCTTGATCAACAATTTGGCACTTAAAATATAAAAAAAATATATGTTTTTTTTAACTTTCTTGGATATAGATCTTTAAAATAAATGGTCCACATATGTAACAAAATGTATCTGCTCTATTTTTACAACATCAAGAACTATAATTTGCCATTTTCTATAAGATAGGAGAAAAACACTTAACTCTTCACAAGACAAAATCATATTAAACTTTAAATAAACATACATGTGTCCTTAATGGTTCATAGAATACATTGGAAATACCCACAGTATTTCTAATGTTAATCCTACAAACATTGGGTAAAGTCAGTTACAAAAAATTGATTAATCCCATCATATAATGGACAACAGGTACTCAAAAATGGGATGTGGTAGGACATTTCTGTGAAAACGTGTTTTAATAACTACCGAAATAAAACCCAAAGGAGCATTTGTATTAATCTTACAAAAATCATGTCGACCAGTGTAATTAATTTTAAATCAGATGATTATTAGAAACTTAACATTTATATTAAACATAGACTACCTCAATGAACTTCAAATTTAGACAAACTAAATTTTTCTAGTTAGTATAATCAAATAAACAATCTCAGTGCATATAATTGTCAATTTCATAAGTACAAACAATTATTATCTTTCGGATCAAATAATACATTATCATAATAAATATCCAATAATTAATAATTTAGTATTATGTACTAGCATCAGATTATAACAATGTTTATTTGCTTTGAGTATACTAAAATATACATATTTAAAATAACTCAAATATAAATTTTATCCAAGATAACTATTTTATAAAACTGTTAAAATATGTACCATGATATTTTAATTTGTTACCCGTGATTTAACTATAATATATCACTTAATATATTATAAAATAAAATATGTACCTCTTAAAATTATGAATAATAATTCATTATGTTAATTGCTCCTAGGTTAAATAGAAGTTAATCATATATATTAATTAAATATAAAGAAAAGTAACATATAATAATATATGCAGTTAACCAAACCAATCGCTAATTTCTTGGCTATTTTATAATTATTTAATGTACTAAATATATAAATTAATATATACCCATTAAATATTAAAAGTATATTAGCCAATGGGTATGCATAACTAATTAAAATGATGTTTATTTGTCAATCTGAATTAATGTTTATAGATAAAAATAAATAAATAAGGAAATATCTTTAAATTGCACTGCAGTTAAATATCATGAAGGACATATGTCATCCGAATTATTATAAAAAATAAGGACTTATACAGCAAAGATTTGACTATTTTATATGTAATATATAATATAAAGAATTTGTGTAAAATAAAAATGTTGTTGCACACATACATAATTTAAAATACAAGAAAGGTAATGATAATTATATAATATTCACAGTATAATAATTTACTTCACGTGATCACCATCTCTTATACTAACACATAAATGTTATTAAACAAGGCAAAACTCTCTATACAGTAGTACCTTGTTTAATAACAATTATGTGCTAGTATAAGATATGGGGATCATGTATTGTTTAGTGGTTTAACACCAATCATGCCTAATAAGATAGTGGTAGCTATGGTTGTTAAAGAGCCAAAACCACCAAAATCTATGGGTGCTGAACTGAGTACAGACCCATATGACTGTATAAGCTATTGAGCTTAGATTGAAAATATTGTGTTTTCAATTTCGTTCTCATAGTTTTATAGTTAAGTAGAGATAAAATGTGGCTGCTGGAGGGTTGCATTAGATCATAAGATCTAAGTGCAGTACTCTCAGATCCAAGGTTCCTCACTGACAAAGGCCACAAGCCAGAAACTAGTCTCAGGATACTGGATGAGTAGGCACTAGATAGGGATTTTATGCACAAGCTGGTTCACACAGGGTGACACTACTGTATGGAGAGTTTGCCTTGTTTAATATAATAATTTATTAAAATAAATTAAAACAATACATATGTTTGTTCATCTTCTTTATTTACAAAATAAAATATTAATAAATAGTTATTTCAAAATGATCCTTTAAGTTTTCAATACCTACAACCTGCTATTGAAGATAGTATGCCATCAATGTACAAACACATCATATCTCAAATTAAAATTTTAACTTTTAAAATTTATAATATAATTTTTTAAATTAAATTTGAATTGAACTTTTTTATATATATGAAAAAACATTTTATTCACTTACAATATCATAAACAATACTATTATCAAAATACAATACCAATAAATAAATAAATAAATAATTAATTAAAATAAACATTTGTATATAGTCCTTCCATGTACATATTTCAAAGAAAATCAATAGTTCAAATGTTCATCACATGAGTTTTAAATAATTTAATATAATTTATTAATCTAATCAATGTAGAATATATTATGAAGATTTATTCAAAAGAAAATATGTTATCAAATTCACAACATATTTGAAATATTATTTGGTATTGTAAATAGAATTATATGCAAACAAATGTTGGTCTCTATTTCTGACACAAGCCACCCATAAGAAAATTAATTTAAATAATAAATTGAAACAATACTTCACCATTATATAATAATATTCTTAAGTAAAAATGATTAACATATATAGCAATATATTATTAATTTTGATGTTTAAATAATCAGAAAATTTTGGTTATCCATGACAATCAACTTTCAGAATAAACACATTAAAATGAATTTACATTTAGAAGTTTCTTTCTCCTTCCATTGACATGTGATTCAAAAACCCAATTGGTTTCTGAAGAAATATATATATTTTCTACTCCATCATTTCTTAATTACCAAGTAAACAACTTATAAAAGAAAAGAAAATGTATGAAAATGTTCAAACTTGCATCAGTGATAGTCAAAATATTAGAGAATGATTTTGAATTGCTCAGTCTTATTTATACCATTGCAATAATTGACATAAAACTAAGTTTACACTTGATCGTAACTCTAATATTACATTTAAATTCATTTTGTGTTCCAAAACCAAAATTAATTTTACAACAATTATCATAATAAAAATATTAAATAATATTTCCCAACAATTGTATAAAAATATTTAAACTTTGAGAATACATATAGTATAATTTAACATAACACAAAACAACATAATTTAAAGAATATTCTCATAATATTGTGTTGTAAATAATGTAGGTTATACATATTATTTCAACTTAAACATTATACATATAATGTAAACCTAAAAATGTACATGTTTAAAATATTAAATATTTGTAATGTTTATGGTGTACCCAATTATAAAGGCAGTAAACAAAAATAAAAAAAAATATTAATAAATTTTATTAAATTTACAAACTTTATTATTTATGTGTGTTTTTTAAATGAATAACATTAATTTATGTCATCATCATCATAATCATCATCATCATAATAAAAAAAAAATAAAAAAATAAATAAATAATAATAATAATAATAATAATAATAATAATAATAATAATAATAATAATAATAATAATAATAATAATAATAATAATAATAATAATAATAATAATAATAATAACAATAACAACAACAATAACAACATTTAATTGTCATAACCATTTTACCACTCTCAATATTAATGCATATCTTTTTTAAATACTATTTAGAAAAAAGAGTATGTTTGATCTCTTATATAATTCTGAAATTAAACTCAATCCTGTTAGATACAATAGTTATTAAAATAATAAAGCACAATTGCTTTCATTTTTTTTCAATACAACTTTTACAGAAAAAAAAAAAAATCTTGTTAGAAGAGAATACAACATGGAAAACAATTGGGAAGATATAAGAATGCATTGATTGTTACACACACATATATTATTTCCCAAAAATATTTAAGTAAAAGAAATAGAAATATATTTATAAATATTAAATCAGCCAAAAAGATTGGTATCTCTTGCATACATTATAGAATACTGTAATTCCAATTATATTATCAAAATATTGCTTTATAAATATTACCAAAATCACTTTTCTTTATTTTTGCATAATATCCTATAGATACAATTTATCCAAACTGCTTCAAACACTTTTTAGCAAAACTCTTTATTTGTACATATACATACACCTACATTTCGACTGACCTGCACTCTTCTTCAGAGCAAGTTTATTTTGATCTTCTAAAAAAAAAATAAAGAGTTTTGCTAAAAAATGTTTGAAGCGGTTTGGATAAATTGTAATATTGCTTCATATTTTGATTTATATTAAAATAACAAATTATTTTTCACACCTAAAATAAACTATCAAAATTTATGTTATTAATCTTACACAGAAATAAAAGTCAAATTATTTTGGTGACACTTATTCAACATTACTTATTTTAAATGGCTTCCCAAAACACAAACATATTTTTGGTGCTAGTAAACAAATCACAGCTTTAATATAAATCAACAGACTATTCCATAATATATTCTATAATGGATTAAGGACAAGCATCTTATTTTTGAAGAATTACAATAAAGAATAATTTTAATAATTTTGACATTGTGTTTTTGTTTTCTAATTTATTTAATTGATAAAATAATAAATATATTTGACATTGTTATAATAATTAGCTTTTGTAGGTTTTTTTAATGAATCATTGTATCAGCAAAACATTATTTAATTTAATCAATGTTAAAGGTATATTAATTCTTCCATCCTCATATCAAATTTACAGTAGAATCATTTTAAACTGATGTACTCATTTAACAAATTACAGCAGTATTTTTTTAGATATTTTTTTTTTGTTTTAAAAAGTGGGGACTGTTTACTACTTATTTAAATTTAATTTTATAACATTATTCTGTCAAGGTCTTTTGAAATCAAAAATACTGTATTATATTTCAACAACAATTGAATACAAAATTAGTTCTTTAACAAAGTTATATTCTAGATACAAAACAACACAAAAGACAAAACTCACTATACATATTGCCACACACAGCAAGCTAGAGTAATCAATGGATGCCAGAAGGCTTGTGCATAAATTCCTCATCTAGTGCCTACTCATCCAATATCCCCAGACTAGTTTCTGGCTTGTGGCCTTCGTCAGTGAGGAGCCTTGGGTCTGAGAGCACTGCACCTAGATTTAGGATCTAATGCAACCCTCCAGTTACACACAAACATAAGAGGTGGTGGTCATGTGATGTTTATTGGCTTAACACAAAAAGAAATAAGGCTGTTGCAGTAAAAGTGGTATATTTATTATGAAGACAAAAATATAAATAAAAGATAAAATTAGAGTACACTAATGAACTACAAAATTAATAAGATATTCATTACCATACACAAATTAATGAATATTTTAAATAAAAACAAAATTTGATATCTTTAAGACTCCAAAATTCTACATTTTTCTGAGCTAGCAGGATCTTTATAAATATAGAATATATAAGTATTGTCATATTAAAATGAACACATATAGAAGGCAAGACTATATTAAATATCTCATATCACATTATCCACACTTTAGATATAAGCTATAATGTAGATTTTGCTAACATCAAAATTATGTATAAGTTAAATAAAGTTGCTAACAGGTGCAAAAGATAAATAATCCTGTAAAACACATAAATTAGTTCTCTAGGTAAACATTTGTAGATAAAAAAAAACTTGCATTAGTCAGAAATAAAGATGCTACTTTGACAACAGATTGTAGATTTTATAATGAATTATAAAGATTTGACTCTTTAGATGTGAATTACATTTGTATACCAGATAAATACTGTGGATTTTGGTTTATTATATTTAAAGTATGACAAAGAATAATTAGGAGAATTGGTAAATATTTAAAAAGACTGTATTTCATCAATAATTTAATAACATGTTTATGTTATAATGTGTTAAAAAATATAAAAGTTCTCAACAAAAAAAAAACAATATAACATTTCGGTTTCATTTTCCATCACTACCTTTGCTTTTTTAGAGATTAATGCTGGTGTAAATTTAAAAGTTGAAAAATAAAGATGTCAATACTTCCTGTCTTCAAATGCTATGTGACTTTATAAGTTTTAAATCATTTGTTTATTCTTTCATCACTAGGCTTCAGTATATATTTGTTTTTATTAGACAAAAATATTTTTGTTGGAAAAATTTATTAAAAACAAATTGATCAAAAGTTCATTACATTAAATTCCTGTTTTTATTTACTGTTAAGCTAATATTAAATTCTATTTAGATAGACAAATAAAAATCTATCCTTATCCTATTTCAATTTTTTTAAAAACATATGGACTTAAAAAATTCATCTTTTTGCACATCTTGCATGAATGATTTATGCTATCTAGAAATCCAGATAAGTATCGGTATGATCATATTAAAATTTAACATGACATCTATGCAACAATAAGTTGTTTTAAAACATGAATAAACTACAATTATACATCACCATCATCAACCAAAACAATACACTGTAGGGTAAAGGTCTCTCCAAGTTCAATCTATCTCTGATCTTTAGCTTCACTTCTCCACATCACCTATGCATACTTTCTTATTTCATCCATCCATCTCACATGTTGTCTCTTTTTGGAACTTTAACAATCTCTTGGAATCCAGTTTAAGATTTTAATTGTCAATCTATTATCATCTCTTCTAGCAATATGTCCAGCCCAACTCCACTTCAATCTTTTAATTTTTGCATTGAGGTCAGTAACACCTGTTTGTTCTTTAACCCTATATTGTATTTTCAATCTTTTCTTGTTGCTTCCAACATTCATCTTTCAATAACTTCTTTGAGTGATCTGAAGTCTCTGTATTGCTCCTGTATTAAGTGTCCAACTCTCAGATCCATAAGTAAGAACAGGTAAAACACATTCAATAAAAATCTTCCTTTTCAAACACATAGGCATATTTTCTTTTAGTATTAACTTATTTCTACCAAAAGCACTCCAATCAAGTTTAATTCTATGATTAATTTCATCTATTATGTTTCCATCTGTAAAAATAATCTGACCAAGGTATTTGTAATGGATAACTTCTTCTAACTCATCATGATCAATCTTTATTTTCATATTTTGAGAAAATCCATTAAACTTTACTTTAGTCTTTTTAACATTTATCTTTAGTCTTACTTTCCTATTTTCATATGATAACTCCTGCAACATTTCATGCAGATCTAAACATTATTTGTAAAAAAAAAAAACAACAACTACATCATTTGCAAAATCTAAATGACTTAAATAATCACCATTTACTTTCACTCCTTTAGCTTCCAATTTTAATCCACAAATTACTTCTTGCAGCACTGCTGGAAAAAAGTTTTGGAGATATGGAGTTACCCTGTCTTGCACCCTTTTCAATGTTGACTTTCCTAGTATAATTATGTAATGTAATTGTTGCACCTGTATTTTTATAAATAGTCTTTAAAATATGACAATATCCTGGATTTATGCCTTGATGAACCAATGCTTTAATTACTGAAGAAATGTTCATAGAATCAAATGCCTTTCATAATCTACAAATCCAAAGCATAATGAAACCACATATTCATTTGTACTTTCTATAACTTCTCTCAATACCTAGATATGATTAATTGTACTAAAACCACCTTTAAATCTAGCTTCTTCTCATGGTTGGTAGATATCCAATGTTCTCTATAGACAAGTTGTAATTATCTTGGTAACAATTTTATATAAAACTGATAAAAGACTGATAAGTCTGTAATTTATAGTATCTTTTTTATCATATTTTTAAATATTAATATTAATACTGCATTCTTCCAATCAACAAGTGCATCTTTATAATTTAGGCATTTGGTATATAACTTAGCTATTTTTTTCAATTTCTTCACCTGCTTCTTTTAATATATAAATTATAATTCCATTATTACCTGGAGCCTTTCCTTTCTTCATACATTTAATTGCATGTCTCACTTCTTCATTTAAAATTCTGGGCAATTTGGAAGATATAATAGATATAGGAGGTACTTGTTCTTTATTACTATATAATTCTTGATAAAAGTATTCTACCCATTTCATTATGTCATTTCTCTTTTTATTAATAATTCCATATTTTTTCTTATTGCAGATATAAATTTCCTACAAATACCAAAATATTGTTTTACACTCTTGAGAGTTATCTTTTCTTCTATAGATTTTCTTGGTAGTTCACAGTTGTACTTTCTTATATCCTATTCAACCCTTATCTGCACCATTTTACAAAATTCAATGTATTCAATCCGTTTTAATGCATCATTTTTATATATCTTCATTTTCCTTTTTTTCTCCATAAATTCTCTAGTCTCAGTAGAAATTTTATTGGTCAATTGCTGCTTTTTTCTACCAGCTATATTTGTTGCAATTTTTAAAAGTATATCAGTTATTTTTATATTAATTTCATTCAAGTCTGAATCATGTTCAAAATATACTAATAATTGAACCCGATTTGTAAGTTCTAATTTAAATTCATTAGACTGTTTCTAAAGAGTAGGAATATCAACTGTAAATACCACTTTTCTTAATAATTTTTTCTCTCTAGTTTTGAATTAACACATATCTTATCTCTTACTAATCAATGATGACTTCCTGTTTTAAATTTATTAAGAACATTACAATCTTTAAATATGTGTTTTCTCTTAGTCAAAATATAATCCAATTCTGCTGTACCTTCATTTGGATGCTTCTATGTCCATTTCCTTTCAACATTTTTTTCTCAAAAAGAGAATTCATATAAAGTTTTTCTTTTTCTGCAAACTCAACAAGTCTATGACCTCTCTCATTTCTACTACCTCCATAATCAAAATTAGACAAAGCACTTTCATCTTTCATTTGTTTACCAATTCTTTATCTCTCTCTCTCTCTCTCTCTCTCTCTATATATATATATATATATATATATAGAGAGAGAGAGAGAGAGAGAGAGAGATAAAGGTACATATATATATATATATATATATATTGTACCCTTACTTCTCGATGTATAATATAGTTTGAAATACGACTAGCTCAATTAAATTATTATGCTTAATTAAAATTTGCATATCTATCTTTAATTTACTTTTATACTATCATATTCTAATTAAATTTATTATTAATTATCAAAATCAATATAATTCTATAGTATGTACTAATTAAATAAGTATTTATTAAAATCATGAGACTGTGAAGTAAAGTTACAAAGCAATAAGTAGATTTACATTGAGTCAATATCTTCCAAGACATTGTCTCAATGGCATAAGAATACTATTACCTCCTTATTAACTTACTACTACATCTATAGCATTCTTATGGCTTTTAAATAAAATAAACTATCTTTAATAATAATAAAATAAATAAATCTTAACTTTTAATTTTTAAAATATAATTAAATAATCTCAGGTTCTTCTAATTATCTTAAAGTAATGATAACTCATGTAAATAAGTATGATAAGGGATTTTATATCAAACCTAAATACACCTAACTTATTCTAATAATAATAATACTCAATACTAATCTTAGGGTATAACTTAATCTTATCTATTTCTGTTATATCATCAATCATTAAATAAATAATAATATGTATATCTTTTATTTTCATATAGTATCTTAATTTTGGAATAGATCAAAATCTTATAATTTAATAATCTGTGGCAATAAATAATATTGTACTCTTATATTATGCATTATAATTACTCTATGACCATTGTAATATGATGTAATAATGTCAATCAATTCTCATAAATGATAATCAGGAAAATATTGTATTTATTTCTAAAATAATATTAATAAATTCACATTGTGCAAATATTATGTTTCTTCAAATTATCTGCTGTCAAATGCTGTGGTGCAAAATAATGAACTCGACACACTTTTAAAACAAATTAAACAAATTTATTTACATTAACTTCAACTAAGAATTTATTTACAATATTTACAGTTCAAAATTATAAAAAACAAAGAAAATAAAATAAGAAAATAATAATACAATATGTTTACACTGTTATTAACTCATACTCCTAATAAGTAATTATACATTCTTTAAAATGCTGTACTAATAACATTGAAGTATGTTTTCAAAACTTAGACTTTAAATAAATATCAGTGAACTTCAATTATTACACAGAAAAATTTATGTAAATAATATTTATGTAGCATATGTAAACAATTAAACTTTACTAATTAAATTGCTACATCACTTAAGTATTACTGTTATTCATTTCATCATGTACTAGTATGTGTTCACTTTACTATCAGCATTACTTTAATAGCATAATATAGAAACTAATGTATCCTTGTAATGTAATAACAAATAATTGATTATAATTTTATATTTCACTTAATGCAATTCATGCTACATGTTTTATCAAATATGCATTACATATATGTACTGTTAAAAATAATAATATTTAAATTATTCATCAATTTCAAATTCATAAAGTATTATATTAGATAAATTCTATGATTCTTTTCTATGTGAAATTATTACTTTACTTTATGTGTTATTCTACTCCTTCTTAATAAACTTTCTATCTACAAAACATCCTCTAAAACTTATTTAAACTTTCCGGAAAAACAATCATCAACTTTAAATAAATACTAATTATCCAAAACTATTTATACTACGTCATCTATATTCAGTAAATCTTCAATTCAAATATAAACTTCTCCATAAAACTTAACTTAATTTATCCAATAAAATAAAAATAAAATATAGACTTTGAAATCTCTTCCTAACTTGAAATAAAATAATTACCTGTATGAATAATAAATATAATTCTAATACTCCAACATAATAATAATAAAAATAAAAATCAAAATTTATTTACGAAAGAATCATATAATTATTTCTAAGCTTCTTATGTAATGTTGTATCATATTTATATCATAAATTCAAATTATGCATATTTAAATAAAACTGTCACTGCCAATATAATGTGTGGGTATTTTTAAAATATCTATACATTCATTCAACAATAACATATCATTTGGTTGATCTAAAGAAAAACATATTAAATACATCAAAATTATTATTATTATACAATTTTTACCATAAATAATGATTTAATGTACAGTCCATCTTCCAATATTCTTCGGAATTACAGCTTCATAAAATAATTCACATTTATACTCACGATCATTCTTTAAAATATTCTGTGTTATATTAATTATAAAATAAACTTATGCAATTAATCATTATATTATTTTTTAGTTATTATTTAAAGAAATGTACCTATCTTATTTTAATAGATTAATAATATTTAAATTTTATGCTAGATAAATAAAACAGAATTCATATTACGTAACTCCAGCGATGTTTTCTTTTCCACCATAAAGTTCTTTAATCCTAGGCACATATTCACTAGAACACCATTTCCTGTTTCCGGTCCATCACGTGTTTTTTAAAAAGTTTATGAAAAACGAAAACGTTCTTTTAAAACCAAAATAAAAGTTAATCAGTTCTTTTATAAAAATATAATAAAATTAAAATAGTTTATCTGATCCGGATGCAGTTCTTTAAAGAATATTATTTAAAAGTTATTATTTTTGAATTAGTTTATAATTTATGAAAAATTATCATTTAATTATTTTAAATTAACTGGGACGTCCACATATTACTTGCGCATTTCTTAACAAAATATCCAGGTAAGAATAAGCTTCTTCATCTAAAAAACGATCAGCGTTTAAATTATTTCAATATAATAATTTTTATTATATTAAGACTTTTAGCTAATTATATTTTTCAATTTATTTGCCTTCCAAAATTGTCAACATTCAGTCTTTTAAACATAAAGACTTAACAAGGCAAGTATTTATAAAACTACTTTTATTTCTAATATCTTTACTTAAGATATATATTTAAATTTATAGCTTGCAAAAATACTTTCTTTATACAAAAGTATTTTATTCTTTAAAATATCTATTTTCTAATAGTCAATAGTAATTAGCTTTTAAAATTATATACTGTCCAAAATACTACTTTTCTCCATCTCGTAATTTTCCGAACTAATCCAGCGTTTGTCATATTTCTAAGGTAAAGTTTCCGATATATTTTCACTATATATGATGTTCCCATGACTATTTGCTTGCAAATTGAGCTTAATATAGAGACGACCGATAGGGAAAAAATTAAATTAACACTGCATGTCTATCATTTAAAACTTTTATAAATTATTTACAATGACACTCTTATAATTTTAAAATTGATTTTAAAAGCGTCTATAAATTTACGTAGCTATTTTTTAATAACACAATTAACTTGAAAAATCAATCACGAAGTCCTCTCCTAACAATTGAACTGAGCTTTTATACCGGAAGAAACTTCCCATTTGATTGGTAGATTTAAACAATCAACTTTGCTGGCTTATTTACATATTTACCAACAACACAAAATTAAAAATAAATAATGACTTATTTAATATTTAATATTTATTACATTATTAAATTTCTAAAATAATCTTTATCGTTTATTTAAATCCATTAAACATTCTTTTAAAATATTCTTACTTACTTGATTTTAATTTTAACTTTTATAAGATTATTTTTAAATAAACTAAGTATTTTTTTATACGTCATATTTTTAAAGCAATATTTTTAAAATCAGATTTAATATTCTACATTGATTTATCTTTATTTTTATCTCGTGATAACTCACGTATTATTTATAAATTTTATAACATGATTTTTAAAATAGTTCTGCAACTTTACTAAACAACTTCCAAGCATGTGTGTGTATATTTAACTAACATCTGTTCTTTACAACACAAGAAACGCTTGTCATAGTCTAAAAATAAACTAACAATTGCATTTTTTAAAATAAATATTTTTTAAATAAATAAGATATTATAATAGATTTTAAAATAATTATTCGATATTATTAAAATCAAATATTAATCTTCTATTTAAGTACTTATAATAATTAAAATATTTATATTCTTTTATAACATTATTTTATCAACAATAAATATATGCATTTAATTTTAACTTGTCTTTTAAACACTTTTAGCTTTAAATACCTATTTATTAAATATATTAATGCAGTATTGATTATGGCCATTTTTTCCCAACCATATATTATAATCATCATCATTTAAAATGTCTCTCTCAATATCAGCACAATTTCACATATCAAATACTCATAGATTGCTTTAATTAAACCTTTTGAAATATTACCATAAGCAAAATTAACATCACATATTCAAATATATCTTAAATTTAAAATTTTTAATAGATTAGCACAAAAATTAGATGGTGACCCATACAAAAGGGCACATATTCCCCTCCTTCGGATAAAATTTTAAATTTAACATCCATCTTCATCTTCTTTAATCCACATTTATCATCTTCATCTTTCTTATCATTAAATATTATAATAAATTACTTTAACATAAAATTTTATAAAGCATTGAAACATCATCTTAAATCTCAATTAGAAAACACTTTTAAATAAAACTACAATGATTTCTTTTACTTTATAAAATAAGTTTCACTTTTCTTTACTCATCTCTTAATTAGGTTACTTTTATTTCCCTAATATTTCTATAAACATTAAATATTTAAATTCTTTTAAATACACCTTTTACATAAACTACTGTAAATACATATTCCTATAGTTAATACTATATTTTAAACTACTTTATGTATTTTACTTCCAAATTTATTGCTAGTTTCATTAGCAATTTTATAGATCATTGTTTAATAAATCTATATACTTTTCATTTTAAAGAGATTAACTTGATCCCTTAAGATTGATCAATTTCATGATCACTACTATAATATAAATTAATCTTTCATAAGATCTACTTACATATACTTTAAACATATGAGTCTTTATACTTTCTATCTTTATTACTCAACTTTTGCTTAAAATATTTACTTTAATAGCTAATTCCACTTTTTATTTTAGTCATTCTGACCAAAATTTATTTCTCCCAAACTTATTATTTATTAACTCAATAAATAATATCTTATTATACATATTTTGTAAACTTCTTCAATTAAATCTTTATCTATTCTGCTAACTCATCATATATAATAAATTATTTCCTTATGTAAAGCACTATATTTAAACATTACATTAAAATCTTTGTTCACAATACATTTCTTAAAATTGTAACTCACACTTCAGATGGAAATGGAATTAAACTCCTTGCATTATAAGTTCCTTTTTCCCCATCTGGTGTGGTTAACATAAATGCATTCTCCCCTACTTTGCAAGATATTCTATATGGACCTTCATATAGACTAAGAAATTTTTTGAATTGATTTCTTTGTAGGTTGCTAACATGGGAAGATTTTATATTTGTTTTGCAAAGCAAAAAAAAAAAATAATAATAATATAATGCCATAATACATTATCAAATACACATCTTATTTAAGAATTATTTGTCTTAATTATTAAATATCTTCTTCTCTAAATCTAAACTTTAATTCTCTCTCTCCTTTCTAATTTAACTTTTTACTACTAGTTTTATTAGCTGGTCTCTTAAGAATTGTGGTCACACCACTAGTAGAAGGCTGATTATGCGAATCATCACTTCTATCCCTATTTGTATCATATTTTACAGATTTCTTAAAATATGGAGACATCCTATCTCTGCCTTTATACTCAAATCTTCTCTTAAAACCTCCAGAAGATCTCACCCCAGTATTAACACTAATACTTGACAATGGATAATTATTCCGATCCTTATTTACCCTAAACCTATTATCCATAGATAACTCTGCTACTTCCAGAGCATCCAGGATTTCAGAGACTTCCTCAATTGTCCCACGGTCAGCAGCGATTAACAATTGTTCCACATTTTTAGGTAGGTTGTGCCTAACTATCCGGACAATCTGTCCTTCCGATAATGGACAAGCAGTCAACGTCTTCAGACGAACAGCTTGACTCCTGAAAAAGCTGGTGTAGCTGCCTTTGCTAACTTGGTACTTCTCTTGGGTAATTTGATACCGAATGCAATCCTGTTTGTCGGAGTTCCAAAAGCTCCCAACAATAAAACATTTGAAGTCACCATAAGTCATTGGCTTCTCAAACAGGGATTGCCACCAATCTTTAGCAACTCCATATAAATGATTGCTACACACGGCCACTTTTTCTTTTTCAGATAAAGAACATATTGAAAACAATTCATCCAAATTGTTTAAAAACTCTGAGGGATTTTCCATGTATTCCCCTTTAAATGGTTTCACTTTCATAAACCTTAGGGCCATTGAATTATTCGCACTTCCCTCATGACTAATCACTTCTCTAGTCGGTCTATTGTCAATTTCCTTCACAATAGTATTTCCTGACTGATTATTATTATTACTACCTTGCTTAACTAATTCTACATTATTTATTTGTGAAGAATCAATATAATCCATATATGCCTTACTACTTATTTTCCCTTTAAATACCTCTGCTTTTGCATTACTTATACTTTTCATTTCTATCTGATCATATACTTGCTGAAATTTCCCTTCTAAGTCCATTTGCTCAAGCACTTGCTTTACATATCCTTTTTGTTCTTTTCTAAACTCATCTAAATTCTTGTCTAAAATTTCTTTATACTTGTCCTTATTCTGTTCTATCATACCTACGTGATCCTTTATATCCTTTTGAATACGCTTTATATTCTCTCCTACTTTCGATCTATATTTATTTTCATCGACTCTTTTGACATCTAAACCCTTAAATTTTTCTACTAACTCCTTCTCTATTTCATCTTTTATGTTCCCTCTGGTCTGAACTATGGCACTCCTAACATCTTTAATATCTTCATTAATATTACTAACTTGGTTCTTAACTTCACCAATCTCATTATCCACTTTTAATTTATAGTCATCAATTTTTAAAGTTAAATTATTATTATTAATTCTACATTGATCAATAGATTCTGCTATTTGATCTTTTAGACTTTTAATTGTGCTTTCTGAAAATTCATGAAGTTTTCTTTCTAAAAATTCTTGATTTCTATCATCAATTTTTAGTATTTCTAATTTTAAAGACTCAACTACTTCTTCATTTTTATCAAATCTTATATCTATATTATCCATTCTATCTTCCATTTTTTTATTAAAACTCATTACAATTGCAGAATTATCCTTTATTTCTGCTTTAATAGAATTACTCTCCTCTTTCATTTCTTTCATATTTATATTCATACCTTTCATTTCTTCTCTTAAAGATTTACTCTCCTCTTTCATTTCTTTCATTTCTTCTTTTAAAGAATCAAACCTAACACTATTTTTATAACTCTCTTTTTCCATTTTTTCTTCAATTCTAATACTATTTTTATTATTTTCTTGAATCATTATTTCAAAATATTTCTTAAAATCAGACATTGAAAAGTTCTCTACCTCTTTCTCAGCTTTTACTATTTCTTTTTCTTTAGTTTTAAAAATTATCTCTTCCTCCTCCTCTATTTCATTATCCATACTTTGAGTATTTTCTAATATTATTTCTGAATTTGCTAATTTCTCTATTTCTTTACTCTCCACACAACTGTTATCTTCAACAACAAAATTGGACATTTCAACTTCTAGATCTTTATCCCAATTACTCATTTTTATAGTTTTTTTAAAATTCAATTCTATTATTATGCAGTTTTTATTATCAATATTTTTAAAATAATTCCCTATCAACCTTCCCATCTCCACTCAATTCACTTCTACAATTAGTCATAAAATAATATCCTTGAAAACTCTACATTATTTATTATTAAATAATTATATAACTTCCAATAACAAAATTGTGTCATATCATTTATTTTCACACCCATGATCCACAGACAATTTGCACATAATATATAATATTAAGTATTCATCTAAAATATTTTAAGAATTGATATGGTCATATTATAAAATAATTATTTGCCACACTTCCATAATTTACCTATTTATCTACTTATTAATTTAAAATTAACACAGTACTTAATTTTTAAATAATCATATTATAGATACCACATGAAAATATAATAACTTTACTAATAAGATCTTTATTCTAATTTTACAATCAACATCTAATCAATTATAAATATTGTTATAAAATACTAATTATTTATGTTTAATAAATATACTAATCACTAACTCCTAAATTATACATTTTAACATATACACTATTTTTATTAATAAATTTATACCTATCATTTTATTCTACTAACATATACTATCCCTAAAATTATGTATCCTAATTCTTAATTAAATATCTAAGCCTAAAATAATTAGTCGCTAAAATCTTTCTTTTCCACCTATCGGGCCGATAAAATTGTAACTCTAACATATCAATGGCCCACCACGTTGCCGGCGCCAAAAATCCTTCTTACCCTTTGTACCCTTACTTCTCGATGTATAATATAGTTTGAAATACGACTAGCTCAATTAAATTATAATGCTTAATTAAAATTTGCATATCTATCTTTAATATACTTTTATACTATCATATTCTAATTAAATTTATTATCAATTATCAAAATCAATATATTTCTATAGTATGTACTAATTAAATAAGTATTTATTAAAATCATGAGACTGTGAAGTAAAGTTACAAAGTAATAAGTAGATTTACATTGAGTCAATATCTTCCCAAGACATTGTCTCAATGGCATAAGAATACTATTACCTCCTTATTAACTTACTACTACATCTACAGCATTCTTATGGCTTTTAAATAAAATAAACTATCTTTAATAATAATAAAATAAATAAATCTTAACTTTTAATTTTTAAAATATAATTAAATAATCTCAGGTTCTTCTAATTATCTTAAAGTAATGATAACTCATGTAAATAAGTATGATAAGGGATTTTATATCAAACCTAAATACACCTAACTTATTCTAATAATAATAATACTCAATACTAATCTTAGGGTATAACTTAATCTTATCTATTTCTGTTATATCATCAATCATTAAATAAATAATAATATGTATATCTTTTATTTTCATATAGTATCTTAATTTTGGAATAGATCAAAATCTTATAATTTAATAATCTGTGGCAATAAATAATATTGTACTCTTATATTATGCATTATAATTACTCTATGACCATTGTAATATGATGTAATAATGTCAATCAATTCTCATAAATGATAATCAGGAAAATATTGTATTTATTTCTAAAATAATATTAATAAATTCACATTGTGCAAATATTATGTTTCTTCAAATTATCTGCTGTCAAATGCTGTGGTGCAAAATAATGAACTCGACACACTTTTAAAACAAATTAAACAAATTTATTTACATTAACTTCAACTAAGAATTTATTTACAATATTTACAGTTCAAAATTATGAAAAACAAAGAAAATAAAAATAAGAAAATAATAATACAATATGTTTACACTGTTATTAATTCATACTCCTAATAAGTAATTATACATTCTTTAAAAATGCTGTACTAATAACATTGAAGTATGTTTTCAAAACTTAGACTTTAAATAAATATCAGTGAACTTCAATTATTACACAGAAAAATTTATGTAAATAATATTTATGTAGCATATGTAAACAATTAAACTTTACTAATTAAATTGCTACATCACTTAAGTATTACTGTTATTCATTTCATCATGTACTAGTATGTGTTCACTTTACTATCAGCATTACTTTAATAGCATAATATAGAAACTAATGTATCTTTATAATGTAATAACAAATAATTGATTATAATTTTATATTTCACTTAATGCAATTCATGCTACATGTTTTATCAAATATGCATTACATATATGTACTGTTAAAATAATAATATTTAAATTATTCATCAATTTCAAATTCATAAAGTATTATATTAGATAAATTCTATGATTCTTTTCTATGTAAAATTATTACTTTACTTTATGTGTTATTCTACTCCTTCTTAATAACTTTCTATCTACAAAACATCCTCTAAAACTTATTTAAACTTTCCGGAAAAACAATCATCAACTTTAAATAAATACTAATTATCCAAAACTATTTATACTACGTCATCTATATTCAGTAAACCTTTAATTCAAACATAAACTTCTACATAAAACTTAACTTAATTTATCCAATAAAATAAAAATAAAATATAGACTTTGAGATCTCTTCCTAACTTGAAATAAAATAATTACTTGTATGAATAATAAATATAATTCTAATACTCCAACATAATAATAATAAAAATAAAAATCAAAATTTATTTACGAAAGAATCATATAATTATTTCTAAGCTTCTTATGTAATGTTGTATCATATTTATATCATAAATTCAAATTATGCATATTTAAATAAAACTGTCACTGCCAATATAATGTGTGTGTATTTTTAAAATATTTATACATTCATTCAACAATAACATATCATTTGGTTGATCTAAAGAAAACATATTAAATACATCAAAATTATTATTATTATACAATTTTTACCATAAATAATGATTTAATGTACAGTCCATCTTCCAATATTCTTCGGAATTACAGCTTCATAAAATAATTCACATTTATACTCACGATCATTCTTTAAAATATTATGTGTTATATTAATTATAAAATAAACTTATGCAATTAATCATTATATTATTTTTTAGTTATTATTTTAAGAAATGTACCTATCTTATTTTTAATAGATTAATAATATTTAAATTTTATATTAGATAAATAAAACAGAATTCATATTACGTAACTCCAGCGATGTTTTCTTTTCACCATAAAGTTCTTTAATCCTAGGCACATATTCACTAGAACACCATTTCCTGTTTCCGGTCCATCACGTGTTTTTTTAAAAGTTTATGAAAAACGAAAACGTTCTTTTAAAACCAAAATAAAAGTTAATCAGTTCTTTTATAAAAATATAATAAAATTAAAATAGTTTATCTGATCCGGATGCAGTTCTTTAAAGAATATTATTTAAAAGTTATTATTTTAAAATTAGTCTATAGTTTATGAAAAATTATCATTTAATCATTTTAAATTAACTGGGACGTCCACATATTACTTGCGCATTTCTTAACAAAACATCCAGGTAAGAATAAGCTTCTTCATCTAAAACGACTAGCGTTTAAATTATTTCAATATAATAATTTTTATTATATTAAGACTTTTAGCTAATTATATTTTCAATTTATTTGCCTTCTAAAATTATCAATATTCAGTCTTTTAAACATAAAGACTTAACAAGGCAAGTATTTATAAAACTACTTTTATTTCTAATATCTTTACTTAAGATATATATTTAAATTTATAGCTTGCAAAAATACTTTCTTCATAAAGAAGTATTTTATTCTTTAAAATATCTATTTTCTAATAGTCAATAATAATTAGCTTTTAAAATTATATACTGTCCAAAATACTACTTTTCTCCATCTCGTAATTTTCCGAACTAATCCAGCGTTTGTCATATTTCTAAGGTAAAGTTTCCGATATATTTTCACTATATATGATGTTCCCATGACTATTTGCTTGTAAATTGAGCTTAATTAGAGACGACCGATAGGGAAAAAATTAAATTAACACTGCATGTCTATCATTTAAAACTTTTATAACTTATTTACAATGACACTCTTATAATTTTGAAAAATGATTTTAAAAGCGTCTATAAAATTTACGTAGCTATTTTTTAATAACACAATTAACTTGAAAATTCAATCACGAAGTCCTCTCCTAACAATTGAACTGAGCTTTTATACCGGAAGAAACTTCCCATTTGATTGGTAGATTAAACAATCAACTTTGCTGGCTTATTTACATATTTACCAACAACACAAAATTAAAAATAAATAATGACTTATTTAATATTTAATATTTATTACATTATTAAATTTCTAAAATAATCTTTATCGTTTATTTAAATCTATTAAACATTTTTTAAAATATTCTTACTTACTTGATTTTAATTTTAACTTTTATAAGATTATTTTAAATAAACTAAGTATTTTTTATACGTTATATTTTTAAAGCAATATTTTAAAATCAGATTTAATATTCTACATTGATTTATCTTTATTTTTATCTCGTGATAACTCACGTATTATTTATAAATTTTATAACATGATTTTTAAAATAGTTCTGCAACTTTACTAAACAACTTCCAAGCATGTGTGTGTATATTTAACTAACATCTGTTCTTTACAACACAAGAAACGCTTGTCATCGTCTAAAAATAAACTAACAATTGCATTTTTTAAAATAAATATTTTTTAAATAAATAAGATATTATAATAGATTTTAAAATAATTATCCAATATTATTAAAATCAAATATTAATCTTCTATTTATGTACTTATAATAATTAAAATATTTATATTCTTTTATAATATTATTTTATCAACAATAAATATATGCATTTAATTTTAACTTGTCTTTTAAACACTTTTAGCTTTAAATACCTATTTATTAAATATATTAATGCAGTATTGATTATGGCCATTTTTCCCAACTATATATTATAATCATCATCATTTAAAATGTCTCTCTCTATATCAGCACAATTTCACATATCAAATACTCATAGATTGCTTTAATTAAACCTTTTGAAATATTACCATAAGCAAAATTAACATCACATATTCAAATATATCTTAAATTTAAAATTTTTAATAGATTAGCACAAAAATTAGATGGTGACCCATACAAAAGGGCACAATATATATATATATATATATATATATATATATATATATATATATAATATTATAAATCGATGTCTGTATTTTTTCAAAATAATAAGTAACTGTTATATATATATAAGCTTTTAAATACTGTATTTTTAAATATTTATTTATAAATTTGCATATATATATATATATATATATATTATAACGGTCCAATGAAATAGAGTCTTACCGTATCTGCACTACAGGACACACTATGACATTTGAACCTAGAGAATTTATATAGTAGGCAGATACATAAGTTAAGATTCACATTTTATATGTTTTATTCAGACCGTCTGCCCATTGCCACTAGCTCAGTGAGACACAGAGATCAGAGGTTTTTAAAATATGAATTCTTATCTAAATATATTTTCAATATTAAAAAAAAAAATAAAAGAACCCACTGCCAGTAATAACACACACAAACATTTATTTAATATATATAAAATTTAGCATTATTATTTTAGTCTAATTTCTATTTTTTGCAAAATATTATAACTTATTTTACTTTAGTTTTTAATTTACAATTTAACTGTTTTTATTTTATTTTAAAAGTTCACACAGATGAGTTTAATATTTATTAGAGTGTCAAGTATGAATAGACTACATAGATTGCATTTGAAAAGAAAACATTCTATCCCATATTTAACCTTAGGCCAAAAGTTTGCTGTCAAACCAACGCCAATCTATCTGATATATCAATGTATTCAATGCAACACAAATACAACAGCACAAATCCTATACCGTCAGGAATGCACATCTGAACAGCATGGTTAATAAAAGACAATGATTCTCATCCAAACAGGAATACTACATCTGTCTGACGAGAACAGCAATAAAAAAAAATTCCATAGGAAGGGACTGTGTTTTCCATCTTACTATCCTATTCCATAGGCAAAAAGGGTGTGTGCAGTGTATGATATGATCCTGCACATGGCGAATCTCATACTACACCTACTAATTATACCAATATATCCAATCCATGGTTACTCAATTTATCTACAAAACAAATAACCTAAGCTTACCCTCCCTTAAACTAACATATATAACTTTACAAATCTATGCAGCTATTCATGCCTGACTTAAATTTAACATTTATATAAGCTATTTAAAAGAAAAAAAAATCATAATAAAAACTTAAAAGCACAGAAAAAATTAATTAATGGAAATGATTTACAAAAAAAACAATAATACATTCAACTCTCTCAACTCTATCTAATAACACTGATACACCTAAACACATATATGCTGAAAAGATAAATAATCACCAATATACGTATTTCATGCTAAACCAGCAATCATCAGTTGGTCCAGACTATCATCTTTACACACATATATAGTATAAGTGCTCAGATATATATTAAGATAGACTATTCTCATAGTTTAATGGCCAGGCTTCAATCCACTCCACACTCCAACTCTTCAACCGTCCATCCAATTGAAAATCTGATGATGGAATGCTCAAAGGCCACCCTGAGGCTGAGATTATTGTCACACCCATGTTGACCTAAGGTCAATCTGAACCCCACATGTACAGGACATAATCCATTTAATACATATGCAGGGATGGGCAGACATCTCTATAATGTAATAACTGAAACACAGGCTTGTTATATACCTGTGGCTATATATATGTAATATAGGGTATATGAGCACAGACTTTCACACCACCCACCTCTCTCCACTCTATCTAATAACACTGATACACCTAAACACATATATGCTGAAAAGATAAATAATCACCAATATACGTATTTCATGCTAAACCAGTAATCATCAGTTGGTCCACACTATCATCTTTACACACATATATAGTATAAGTGCTCAAATATATATTGAGATAGACTATTCTCATAGTAAAGATGATAGTCTGGACCAACTGATGATTTCTGGTTTAGCATGAAATACGTATATTGGTGATTATTTATCTTTTCAGCATATATGTGTTTAGGTGTATCAGTGTTATTAGATAGAGTGGAGAGAGGTGGGTGGTGTGAAAGTCTGTGCTCATATACCCTATATTACATATATATAGCCACAGGTATATAACAAGCCTGTGTTTCAGTTATTACATTATAGAGATGTCTGCCCATCCTTGCATATGTATTAAATGGATTATGTCCTGTACATGTGGGGTTCAGATTGACCTTAGGTCAACATGGGTGTGACAATAATCTCAGCCTCAGGGTGGCCTTTGAGCATTCCATCATCAGATTTTCAATTGGATGGACGGTTGAAGAGTTGGAGTGTGGAGTGGATTGAAGCCTGGCCATTAAACTATGAGAATAGTCTATCTTAATATATATATATGAGCGCTTATACTATATATGTGTGTAAAGATGATAGTCTGGACCAACTGATGATTGCTGGTTTAGCATGAAATACGTATATTGGTGATTATTTATCTTTTCAGCATATATGTGTTTAGGTGTATCAGTGTTATTAGATAGAGTGGAGAGAGGTGGGTGGTGTGTAAGTCTGTGCTCATATACCCTATATTACATATATATCACCACAGGTATATAACAAGCCTGTGTTTCAGTTAATAATACATTCAATAAAACAATTATTACTAACTGGTTAAACTTTGATCAGATAGGAATTTCTATTGCAATAATTTAAATACTGGGAAAGTTTATACTTAGTGTTCATTAATTAACTAATGTTCTTAAGGTTTTAACAAACTGGAAAAGTTTCCTTTTTAGAATTAAAGTTCATTAGTTAGAGTTCTTACTGTTTTAAAAATCCATGCTTAGCAGTTTCTTGCCATTTGGAGCCAGCATTAATTCCCCCGATGCCCTGTGGTCCTCAACATAGGAAAAACAATGTCATTTGTCTTTCCTTTTAGTAAAACTGAAGGGATTGAAGAGTGCATCTTTTCAATCCCTTCTCCTTCAACTCTCTCTGCACTAACACATATAGTCACATCTCTATCTTCTCTTCCAGCTCTTTCCTCACTAAAATTTATTTCCAAACTTTTTTCTTTTTATATTAATTTTGTGTATTAACTCAACATTACATCATGATGATGATGACCCATTCATTGAAGTCTATTTCCTGAGGTATATCTTTTATTGGCTATTAGTTTCTATTGTTTTTTCGCTCCTATCTGACCTTTACTTATACATTTTGAAATGCCCAAAGGCTAGTTCACTAGGACTAATTAAAATAATCATTTCCATTTTACAATAGCGTTAATTAATTTATTGTATTCTTAAATATATATTTTTATCTTTAAATCTTTTAAGTTTTTGCTGAAAATTTAGTCTTAAAACTTTTTTTTTTTTTATAAAGTTTTCTTTTAGTAATTTTTCAACTGTGCGATTTTATATATATATAACGTTTACATGACTTTCAACTTACAATTTTTATTTCTTACAAAAGTTTTTATTTGCGAACTTTTCAATGTCTAATTTTTTAAATAAATAATGTAACGGCTTATGTTCCCATTACAATATATATATATATATATATATATAAACCATTATACAATTACAAATATCCAGTAACGCCCTCTGTTTAATAGTCTATATCTTAATATATATATATAGACCTTTTTTAAAAATAAAATATATAATATTAATTTCCACATATTTAAATATTTTATCAATTACATTCATTACAAATTATTAATTTATATATATAAAATAAAATGTCCACAATTTATAATCATTATAAAACAGCCACCACTTAGACAATCCCAAAATCAATAACAATCAACAATTTCAAACTGTTTTAAGATAAACTTTTAACAATAAAGTTATAATAATTACTGTAATAAAAATAATAATGACTATACTTATGATAATATATTATAATACTTTTTATATTTTTACTATTATATATATATATATATATACCAGTATATTTGATGTTATAAGTGCTAAATTTTTTGTGCTTACACAATTGATTCCAACTTTTTAACTTTTTAGCTGAAAACACCTTCAAGTATTTTAAAGGTAACCTGTGAATATTTCAATAAATATTCCTCCATATTTGAACATTTATTTTAGTATTAAACTTTTTTTCTTTTTAAAATATACTGATAATATTAACATTATTTATTACAAATGTTAAGCTTTCAAATGATATATCTTTAAAAAGTTAATATTTGAAATATAAAAAATAATTGTTATATGAAATTCTTATGTATGACAATGGTATTTCTGAATAAATTTATCTATACATAAAATTACTAAGAACAAAATATTACATAGATATTATTTTTTTAAAAAAAAAAACATTATTAGAACAAAAATAGATAGTATAATTCTATATAATTAAAATAAAGTATCATCAAAGAAAAAATAAAAAAATACTAAAAATGTTATTTATTATTAAAATTTTAAAAAAAATAATTATTTTACCATTTTAGAAAAATGATTGTAATATTTTGAGAGAATAAACTGTTTCAGCTTGGTCATAACATTTTTTAAAAGTCAACTTTTTAAAAGTTAAAGTTTGCAAAGAAAATCCTTTTATGGTAATGTTCTTTTGTTGGTATAAATAAGTATTTTATGAAATATTGTGTAAAAAATCTCTTATTTGTAAACAAATTACCAATAATATCAATTTTTTTTCAATTAGACTTGGGATAAAACATTAGGACAATCAAATATTTTTATTTCTAGTAATTTCTAGGCCACTTCTCTTGTGGCATTATCATTCACATATGTCATGTAATCTAGTGGCAAACAAGCAAAGATGTTTGTCTTTGCTAAAAGCTCTGTATAATACTGACATCTTCAGATTTTTTCACTAAAATTTTTAAATTGAATCTGTGTCAAATAAAGAAACTGCAGCCATAGATGATAGATTATAGATAGATTTAAAACAATTTAGAGAAGAAATAATAATTTAAGTATCATTGTAACAATGAAACCATAAAAATACTTGCAAAATTGCTACAGTTTTTATTGAGATGGTTAAAATAAATATATTAAAAAGGTTACTATTCATTTATTAAATGATATATTATTGCATCATTTTAACCTAGATACACACTCTAAACATAATTAAAAATACTATTTTCTTCAAAATATAGACAAATAAGACTGTTCATAAATGTCAATTATAGAATTGATCCAACTATTTCATTATTTTCTGTTATAAGCTTACAAACATTAATCAAAATACAGATTTGAATTTTATATATCCGCTAGATATAAATATGACATTACTAATTATTAAATAAATAGTCAAGTATACTGGCCTGCAAAATAAATCTTTGTTTTAATGTATTTGTTTTTTTTTATAATTATACAAAAAAAAACAATTGTTATCTTCATCATAATTCAAGAAATAAATTGTATCATGTTATTATTGACATTTATTGACTTATGAGGATTAGTTCATATTTATACCTCCCAAATGTTTTGATAATTTAAATTTAAATTTTAAATATATTAAACCATATGTTTTTATATTTAATAAGTTCACCTTTCACTTAGTAGAGAGAATTAATATACAAATGTAATATTGTGCTATCTAACAACATCAACAGATGAATGTTCTTATAACCAATAGCTATTCATTATAATTATTGACTTATAAAAGTTAGTTCTTACATAGCTTGCAAAAATTTTGGTTTACACAGAGGCAAATCTCTCAATACATTAGCACTACTCAATGCAAACCAGAGTAATCAATGGATGCAGGAAAGTCTGTGCTTAAAACCGCTACTGTGTGGAGGGTTTTGCCTCTGTGTAAAAAAAGCTTTTATAAGCATAAAATATGGTTGTGTTTAGTGGTAAAAATTTCGGTTACTTCCATTTAAATTTTATTTATGTTAAACTATGCAATTTTAAATTTAAATATGTTAAAAAGTATTAAGATATATATTAGCAATATTTGAAAGGATTTGTTTTAATAGTTTGTAGCGGAATTCAAAAATTCTAGCGATTTTAATGGAATTATTCTAAAAATATAAATATATAAGCTAATATCGCTGACATTAATGCTATTAGTAAACTAAAAATGGAACTGGGCTAAATGTATTACTACGAAAGATGATAATAAATATTTAACATACATTTTAAATTAAATTTCAAGGGAATGTTAATTAACATAAAAATATAGCTCTTAAGAACTTATAGATGAGTTGGATAGTTTTTTTTATAATATTTACGATTTAGAATATATGTATTTACAAAATTAGTTCACAATAAATAATATTTAAGTAGCATTTTAAGAATGTTTATAAACTATATATAATTTGTTGTTCATTTGAGCTGATCAAAAAATGTAAGTGTATTTTTCATATTATTGATGATTTACATTTATAAATATACAATTGTCAATAATATGTTTAAAAATACATATATACAAGCAACAAAGATTACAAATTATAAAATTATCATAGAAAAGCCTTTTTTTAGCAAATTATGTTTTTTTGCTCTTTTCAATATGTCTCCAGAATACCATGATTTACATGAGAGAAGACAGATAAACAAATGGATATCCGACACGATCTATTACGTGATTATATATATATATATATCCACATGTATTAATTAATTAGCTATCCATTTTTTATCCATTAACCACTTATTATTCAACTTAATGGATGTATTATATATATATTCCTACAGTTGTTTATCTGTCTTCTCTCATGTATTGTTATAGATGTCGCTGCATATACTTTAAATCGTGGTATTCTAGAGACATATTGATAATAGCAAAAAACTTAATTTGCTGAAAAAGGCTTTTCTACGATAATTTTATAATTTGTAATTTTTGTTGCTTATATATATATATATGTATTTTAAAACATATTACTGACTATTGTATACTTGAAGTGAAACATAAAAAAAGAATTGGTTTTAATTCTTTTTCTGTATAGTAATTTATAAGTATGTATACGTTTTCTTTTATAATTATATTTTTTTACTGTAGTAAGCACTCCACACAGACTTCATACATTTAATTCTAATTCATAATAACTTTTTTACTGACTTTATTTTATTTATTTAAAAATACTGATGATGATAAAATGAAATTAATTACTTTAGCCAGCAATTTAAACAATTTTATTTCATTTATCTAATGAGAATTACTAAAAATATCTGGAAACATTTAGATGATTAAAATATCTTGTGACATTTTGTTTGAATTGTGTTTAATTTAGTGTTTGTTAAAACAACTGACCTCTAATGTTATTTTTAGTTAAGGTTAGATAAATTATAACTCAAATATTTACAATATATTTTCAGTTTTTTTTTAAATAATTAATATTATAGATAAATGATTATACATTTAATATACATATAATTAAAATTGGATAAGGTTATATTAATAATATATATATATATATGCATGAAACTTTCATTCTATCATATGCTATAATACCTATAAATTAGAATATTTAAAATAGAAAAAAAAAATATAATTTCCATGATCAAATTTATGCTGAAATAGCAGACTTTCAGTTTGGTCTGGGTCAAAATAGTTTATGTATTCCTGCAATATATGTTAAATATTTATTAAAATTACATTGTTGCAATTTGAATTTTAATATCGAACTATTGTTGCACTTTTGATACCATCCCCAAAGATACATATATTAACGGTAATTACTAATTGTTTATAAGGCTACAAATTATCACATCGTTTATAATCCGGGTAATTAACATTTAAATTCAATTCAATAATATTTTTATTTATTAGTACTTATGCATGCACACAAAAACGCTCGCGCGCACACACATATGGCTGCATCATTCTGTCTGTTTACTTTGACTCTTGGCTTGGGAAGTTGTTATAAATTAAGTGTTTTCTAATTAAATGGATTTAAATGGCATAAAACATATTTGTACTATTTTACAATATCTTGCAATCATAAAAAAATGAAAATCAGTACCATTCCTCACACCTCCATGGAATTTAATATTTAATATTTATGTTCTAAACCCCTATTTTACTCTTGTATTTTTTCTCAGTTATGTGAAGTTTCTGCCTTTATGCTAAAATAACGATAACAGTTCTTTATTATTATCATACACAATTATATATATATATATCCAAACTTTTTGTCTTATTAAATCCTTTATATTTTTTCTCATCCTTTGCACAGTACTATACAGTATAAGAAAACAAATATTTTTAAAGATTTATTTATAAATAATTATGGAATACGAACTTGATAATATAATATCTATAATAATATTAGGCTGGTTGTGCTAATAGTTATGAATGAGGGGATAAACTATTTTTTATACATGTTTTACTTGCATATCAATGTATTGGGAAAAATCACTAAATAATCACACAAAATGTAGCAAATTAATATTTGAGAAAAATAAAACAAATTAGCTATTTATATTAAAAATACCCAACAATTTATTAATTATATGAATTGGAAAAAATAAAATTAAAACTTGAATAAGGATGGAAATTATGAGGAAAGAGTTCTACATTTAATATGAAAATTTAATGGTGTAAACTTTGTCAATTACTTTCATTAATACATTTCTGACAAGTCTTTAGTTGTCATTTGAGTTACATTTCCAAGTTTTTATTTTAACATAAAAACTATTATTCTTTATTATATATTTTTTTCAATTGTATTTCCTTTAAATATAAGTTTGGACCCAAAACAATTTTTAAAAATAATATTTCAAGATTGCAAATATTAAAAATAAAGTCAAATTTATAATCACAACATAGATTTTACTATTATAAGATTTTCATTAAAAATGTGTTCAGAATGAAATACAATTTATTTATACTCCATTTCTAAAATGGCAATGAACTTTTTTTTTTCAAAAATAATCTTTATTTGCAGAAAAAGTTCAATATACATTGTAATAGAGATTTCTTGATTACAATCACGTGTGACACATTAAAGACTAAGTTCTTATTAAATTAGATGATGAGTACAGGATTAAAAATAAAATTTTATGTTATGTTACTTATCAGTAGTGATCTAATTTGGCATTTAAATCTCATACCATGTAAAGTTTGAGTGTCATGAATAAATTATGCACATGGCCATTGCTAAATATTTAATTGACTCCATGTTTGCTCAGCAAGGCTAGGCAGGTAGGTTCTTAAATCACTTTGTTTCGCTTTATATTGTAACTTTAGAAAAAGGTATTCAATAGAACCAGCTGAATCTCTTTTAAATAATACCTTACATCTAATCTTTCATATGATAAAATTTGTGAAAGTGGTCAGTCACATGGAACCATAATTTCCATTTTTGTTTAAAAAAAACATAAAATAACAAAATTATGCCTTATAAAATGTTTTAATTTTCCCTTAAATCATTTATTAAATGTCAAAAAATTAACAACACTAATGAATATAGAAGCATATCTTCTTCAGTCAAAATCATAGATTTTTTTTATTTGGATTTTTTTATAAATAAATATTTTCAAATAAAATCTGGTCCTAAAATATTGTTGTCACAACATAAATATTTCTTAAAAATTTTGGAAAAATAATTAGATGTAAATCTGCAGAAAGTATGTGATTTTCAGTTTTAAGATTTAACAAAACAACAGTTTCCGCAAATAGAAAGACTTCTGTTAAATCCAAAACTATGTATTAATCATTTGGAACTGTGTATTATGTTGTTTGAAAATAATGACATATTGGGATTTTATTTTAAAAAACATTACTTTGATATATAATTGAGTTCCAGTTAGTGCTAGCAAATAAATGCAAAATTGATATATGAACATTACAATTAGCCTGGAAAAATGGATGTAAGATGTACAATCAAAGTTCCAATATACAATATTTCAGAAGTGCTATAAATAACAAAAACATGGAAAATATGCTAAACATTGTAAAGTATAATAACATTGTATCAATATAATTTTAATATTAATTTTGAGAAGTCCTGTCTTTTGTGAAGATAATTTGAATAATAAATAAGAAAAAAAACATTAGTTAAATTATGTATTTGAAATGAACTAATTATTCACAAATCTTTAAAAAGTGCATGAATATTTAAAAAATATATAAGATTAAAAATGCCCCAACTGCCATTAAATTCAAAAACCAAAAGCGGAAGCAAACATCATCAATTCAAATTCATCGAATCTCGTATTTTAATGTTAGAAGCTTGTCGATTTATTAAATGCGTTTTACTACTGTTTATAAAAATTGCGTCTTTAATTTTTTCTTTTACTATGGTTTCTCTCTTCATGAAGAATTTTCACATTTTCAAAATTAAATTTAAATTTATATTTACATGTTTTTTCATGATCAAAGAAAACTGAAGGAGATATTAAATCATCATTATTTTTATTTTTTATATGCTTATATAACAATTCATGTTCCTTCAATCTTTTCTCAATACTGCACCTAGATTCACCTATATATGATAGCATACAATCACAAAAAAAATGATATATGACATTACATTTTTGCTTGACAGGTATGACATCCTTAGAATTATTGACTAATTTATTAATATTGTTTGGAACATAGAATGAAACATTAAACACATTCTTATATAATGCCTTAAAAAATTTTACTTGTGGATTTGAAATAAATGGAATAGATATCCATTTTTTACTATTAATCTTCATTTCTTTTAAATTATAATAACTTTTTTAATTTGACATAAAGTATTGTTTATTTGTTCCTTTTTATAACCAACATCAAGCAATTCCTTGGCAAATATCTCAATATTTTTCAGTTTATCTCTTGGGTAATGACATAATTTTTCATTCCGAAACAAAAAAGATTTAAAACTTGCCATCTTATGCATCATTGGTACTTTTGATTTACAATTTATATATCCTCTTTTTTGCAGTGGCTTAATTATTAGTTTATAATTTAATATAATGTTATTTCTTGTGATCATTAAATCTAAATATTTAATCTTATTGTCAATACTTTATGTCAATTTAAAAAAAAAAATATTATAATTTAAAAGAAATGAAGATTAATAGTAAAAAAATGGATATCTATTCCATTTATTTCAAATCCACAAGTAAAATTTTTTAAGGATTTGTATAAGAATGTGTTTAATGTTTCATTCTATGTTCAAAACAATATTAATAAATTAGAAGTGCCCTCTAAAACTTAGAGTTGACTTCATTGAATCATAGGCTCTTATAGAAAGTTAGTTTTTTCTGTGTTTTTCTGGGTCTTTCCTTGTGAAAACCATTTTCTTTGATATTTGAACTTCCTACCTTTCTGCTTAATTAAGAGTGGCTAAGTTGCTTAATTCTGAAGAAGCTGATAGCTGTCTTCAGAACCTTCAATGGAACAAGCTGAAGAAAAAGCCCATCTTGGAAATGCAAAATAACACAGGTTTTTGTTCTTTGCAGCCTACCACTCCATCCACAAATGCTACTGTCAATAAAAAAATTACATGTTCTCAAAAGTTCAACACAGAGGATTTACAGTTCAAATTTCAAACCAATAACCTTCAAAATGAAGCCTCCAGTGAGATCCTTAAAAATTCAGATTTCCCAAGCTTGGAAAATAGCAAGGTAAATTTTCTTTTAATTTTTCTAATAAATAAAAAGTTTCTCAAAATATTAACAAAAAAATTGATAAAAATAGCAAAACTAACATAAAGTATTCCAATTTAAATGCCTCCCCTTCCCAAAATCAACCTAAAATATTAATTAACAGCAGGCCCTCCTATGCTAACATTACACAGGCAGGCCTTACTGAGCCTAACGTTATGGCATGGTAAGCTTCAAAGAATCACAAAGATTTATTCAATTTATTTGATGAAGAGATTGAGGAGAACATAACTGATATTTGTAGCAATCCCAACACACTCAATCTAAATCTAGAGCAAAAAGAAATTGACTTAATAGTAAACAGATTCAATAATACTATTCCTCCCCAATTACATAAATCATTTCTTAATTTCCACAGTGATAGCACCTCAATCTTAGCTGTCACCAATACTTCTTGTGATCTATTTAAATTCCCAATTAATGAACTATATTATGAGATAACAAAGAAAAAATTATGGAATCTGATTCATAAAATTTTGCAACATCCCAATAATCGATACTTGGTAGTTGAGTTCAACTGTCCCACTCAGAAATTAATCTTCCAAAAATCCTTCAAGTATCTTGATGGAAAAATCATTTGTAATATTAATATGAATCATTCTACAATCTTGTCAGGCAAAATAAGGAATTGTTACCTTAAATTCAGGGAGAGTGATTTGCAGCATATACTCAGGCCCTATGGCAAAGTATCAAACTTTAGATATCAACTAATTAAGGGCGTAGATGTTCCAGTTTATTTGAATACTGCCTTCTTTGGTCTTTCCCTGAATAAGGAATAAAACCCCAATAACATTTTCACTCTCTACTATGCGGATACTTCCCCTCTTGTCATTACCTTCCATGGCATTCCTCCACAGTGTTTCTTCTGCCACCAGAGAGGGACTGCCCAGCCAGAATTTGCCACAATTGCAAAAGAATTAAAAGCAATACTCACCTCTGTAAACCTAGGCCAGTTATGCAGACTGTGGAGACTCCCATGTCCATGTCTTACTATGTAGCACCTGAACCAATGGAAAGTGCCACTTGTTCTCTAACATCTCCTGTGGTCCTTTCAGCATCTGAAATAGTAGAAAACTCCACATGTTCTTTATAGTCTCCTGTTGATAAGGTCGGCCCTGACTCTTTTCCTTCACCTGCTCTCCACATGTGCTTTGGATGAGTCTTTTGAGTCAACATGTTCGGTCATGGAAGAGACTTCCCCTTTGCCTCTGCCCAACAAAAGGAAGGCAAATGAACAAAGTACAGATTCCAAATCTTCAGTGAACAAATTATACTTGAGATAAATAAATAATGAAAGCATGTACTCCTCAGACTCCGAATAATTTATCCCCCAGCAACCTGGGAAAAAAACGCAAGCCTGTTCCTAAGGCAGATAGTCAAACAAGAAATTGTGAATTACCCAATAAAGATACAAGCAAACATTGCCAAACCCCTGTTCTAGGTAAGGACATTAAATTAAAGCTACATAACACCTCCAAGGCATCAAATGTTGAAACATACTCTGTTAAAAGCCTGCATTACAAAAAGTCTGGGGAGGGAGCCTCTGGCCAGATAGTGGATCTGCAAAAAGCTAATACTGGAGTTTCTTACATGGATGGCTTGCAATCCAGAATTCCAAAAGCAAAAGCTGGGATATGTCCTCTTGGTAGGACTAATAGTTGCTGAGTGCATGATCACACATTCAAAACTATTTTAATCATTTTCCAAATTTATCGCCAATTGCCCAATAAATACACAATATTTATCTGTTAAAATGGTTTAAGCAATACTCGTCACATATTGTATGTCTCTCTGAGACCAAATTGCATCAATTTTCAAACCCCAAAATCCTGAGCCTCCTTGGCACTCTGGGATATTTTCATTACTCAGTTTCTCCTTCATCTGTTGCTGGAGTGGCAATCTTAATCTCCAATAGTTGCCCATTTGAATCTTTTAAAATTAACTATATAAACCAACATATAATTATTTCCACCTTATTCCACAAAGCCTGCACTTTAAATATAATTTATGTGTACCTCTACCGAAATGATTTACTAATTCAACAGATAATCCAACAGATTAACATCACAATTGCTTCCAACCCTTATCCAACAATTTTCCTTGGGGACTTTAACACCTCCTACCAGGAATTTACAGCCAAATATATACATCATCTTAATACCAGATTCATGAGTGGAGAGGGCTTCTTCTCTCTGAATGCCTTTTCCTTCTTTACTAGAAGGTATATCTCTCTCATAGACCTAATCTACTATACTCCTGATCTACACTTTCTGATTGACCCCTCATTCCAACCTATAGCCTTTTCCGACCACTTGGCATTATCCATTAAACTATCTATAAATCTTGAGTCATCCAATATTCCAGGTCTGAGCACAACCATGAGAATCCTTCTCAAAACCACATCACCTGAAGCCATCATCTCTGAGGCATACATATATTTTCACAAAATTCATATCCTCTCTTTGCCACCAGTTGATGCCTGGTTTGCCTTCATCCATATTTTAATGTCATTAATCTCAAACTATACATTACATAATAAAGGGTCACTTTCACTCCTGATAGAACTTGAATCACTCAACAACACCCTTAAATATCTTCCCCTTGATACAATTCCTATAGAATCCATAATCAACTTGAAATCCCAATACAAAAATAAACAGTTGATTTTGGCAGAGTACCTCTCTATCAAAAAGTCAAAAATTTTCTTGAACCAGCCCCACAATTGGTCCAGGGGCTACATTAGGTGGGCTCTGGGCCATAGAGAAAAGAAACCCACCCCTTCATCTATTACAGTTGGAAATAACCTTTACTCAGGATCTAACATTCTTCTAAAACTTTCTTTGTTCTTCAGGGAAAAGTTTTCCACTCGTGCACCTGACTCTAAACAGAACTCAATATGGGATTCTTCCCCCTCTGACTATGGCATCTTTGAGGGAGATGTTCTGACTAAGTTAACCTCAATGCCTGAAAGGACCCATCCAGGGCTCCATGCAATTCCCCATTTCCTTCTACTGCACCTGTCTAAATTCTCGGTTCCAATCATGTACAACTTGATTAATCACCTTTCTTCTGGTGTTCATGAAATCAGTGGTCTTTATCCCATAGCAATAGTGCCATTTCTAAAGCGCAACATAATTCTGTCTCTGCTGGAGAACCTGTGGCCCATCTCTTTACTCCACTGATGGTCAAGCTCATTGAATCTATCATCAAGGACAAAATTCAAAACAAGATTCTTCCCCTTATTTCACAATATCAATTTGCAAAAAAGGGCAGCTCAACCACAAATGCTATAATCTTTTTAAAATGATTACTGACCACATCAGATCCCCCAGGCAATCTACAGCCATACAGCTTGACATTGCAGCTGCCTTTGATTCTATTCAACTCAATACCCTTTTAAACTTACTTGGTGAGCATGACATTTTTACTGGAATCATAAATATTATTGGAAACTTCCTTTACAATTGTGAATTGAGCATCTTACTTAATGGGAAGCTTTCTCCCCCATTCTACACCACATCCTCCATTCCACAAAGCTCTCCTCTGAGTGCCCTGTTTTTCATTACTTACCTCAACCCTCTGCTTCTTCAAATTGAGAGATCTCTTCCTGGCATAAATATCCCAATTTTAAATACATCAATTTATCACATCACCTATATAGATGACTTGGCCATTTTCCTTCCATCAAAAAAATTAATTCCAAGACTCTTATCAATACTTAAAGAATTCTCCGATCAATCCAGCCTCAAATTTAATATGGCCAAGTCATCCACCTGGTATATATCTTCGGGTAAGACCATTCCAGGACCATATGCAGCAAAGCCTCAGAACTTCTTGGGCTTTCCTATATTTGAATCCATGTCTGCCATGAGAAGATCTATCCAAGGAAATCTACATCAATCCACACAGAGAATCACATCCTCTCTATCCTAAGTTTACATGTCCATGTTCGCCAAGTCCTCCCTCATCAACATACTAATATTCCCTAGAATATCCTATTATATTCCCTAGAATATCCTATTTCACCCCAGTAGTCAATTTTACCAAAGTCTTCATCAGGAAAATACACAAGATGTGCACTGATCTGATTAGAGGGGGGAAAGTTCAACCATAATCCTGAGAAATCTACAGAAACACACAAAACTCAATGGATTATCCCTACATTCCATAGATAATTTCATATTCCAACATTCCTACAATTCTTTCTACAGAATGTGTCTGCAATATCCTAACTACTCACATTCCAGAGAGGTCACTCCCACAGATAAGCTGCCCCCTATTCGTACTGACTGGCTGGCAGCCCTCACATGCCTATCTCCAAACATACTATGCTTCCTATAAAATCGTCCTCAATGAAAATCCAAGTTCTGGGATGCATACTACATCCTTAATCCTGATGTTTCTGCAGGATCAACTATCCTCAGGCTTAACAACCATCTGCTAATCAAGAAATTTAAGCGATGGTTTATTGAACCCAAATATTTTGATTTCCTGATGAAGATAAGTATTAATGCCTTGCCTACTAAACACTTTCTGGTGCATCACCAAGAATTCTCAAACATATAGTCCACTTGCTCACTATGCCTCAGAAAGGATGAAACTTGTCTTCACTTCCTCTGCCATTGTGTTTCCTTTCACCCCTACAGAGTCATTATAGCTTCCATGTTAAATAACAATATGCCTGCCCTGTCAACTCTCATTGAAAATATACTATGTGGATCCATCCCAGAGATACAAATAACAACATTTGTACTGTTTTCGCTATGGTACACACAGTGCTGGCTCACCTTTAATCATGCACTAGAGCATCCGCTTGAACTTTATATTAACAAAATGGAAAAAATTTGGAAAATGGACCACAATTTGGCCCCCTCTTACATCTATGACTCCACATGGAGGTTATTGATCCGGCCCCCAAAGCTGATCCTTTCACTCCTAAATAGAAATCTTCCCTGGAGAGTAATTTGAGGCTGAATGGCCTGCATCCCTTTATGATAACTTACCTTGCTCTGCATGATTATTGTCCAGATCCTGAGATGTTATGGAAGTAACCTCCAGTATGAAGGGTCAATTTGGTCATGTGGAGCATGGACAAAGGATTAGACCTATCACTGAACTATATGAGACATGCAAGCTTGGTCATCTATATCACACACAGGATACTATTCCAGACTCGTTCCTTGCTGATATACTTCATATTAGTCCTTTTAGCTGGTGTCAAACAAGATATCAATAGTGAGCTTTCATCCCACTGATTATCATGTAATATATCCTATGTTTAACTATTATCATATATTGTAACTAAATTTCTGAATAAAATTTTATATTTTATAAAAAAAAAAACCCAATATTAATAAATTAGTCAATAATTCTAAGCATGTCATACCTGTCAAGCAAAAAAAGTAATGTCATATATCAATTTTTTGTGATTGTATGCTATCATATATAGGTGAATCTAGGTCCAGTATTGAGAAAAGATTGAAAGAACATGAATTGTTATATAAGCGTGTAAAAAATAAAAATAATGGTGATTTAATATCTCCTTCAGTTTTCTTTGATCATGAAAAAACATATAAATATAAACTTAAATTTAATTTTGAAAATGTGAAAATTCTTCATGAAGAGAGAAACCATTGTAAAAGAAAAATTAAAGAGGCAATTTTTATAAACAGGAATGAAACGCATATAATAAATTGACAAGCTTCTAACATTAAAATACGAGATTTGTGGAATTTGAATTGATGGTGCTTGCTTCCGCTTTTGGTTTTTGAATTTAATGGCAGTTGAGGCAGGTTAGAAAGTAACCGAAAGTAATTCTGCGGATTTAAGGATTGTTTGTAATTGTTTGTAAACCGTTAAAAATATTATTTTAATTATAATTACAATATTGTTTTTAATTAACGGATATATATATATATATATATATATATATATATATATATATATATATATAAGAAACATATTTTGTGAAAGATTAATATGTTATTTTTATACTGTAAGATGTTTTTCTCATTCTCCAGTTAAAAAGGATTAAGTTTTATCAAACTTTTGTCTCTTATAATTATAGGAGGTATTTGTTCTTAACATGAGTTGTTGAATATTAGTTATGATATATTAACATTTAACAATAATGGTGTGGAGCTACTGATATAAGATCTTATTACTTGCACATGTTTTTTTCTCATGTGTCATAGCACCAGCCAGGAAGCGAACCTGCTAACTCGGGACAACTGCTTGCACATGTTTTTTTTTCAGTTCAACAGAGAATTGTTATAGAACTGTAAGTTAAAAATAAACTTAATAGTCTTTTTTTCCAAATGTTTTATAGTACATAACTGAGACAATAATTGACTTTCTTTAAAGGCACATATGTACACTCACTCATTATTTTTTACAATTATTATCATAGCAGACAAACATATCTCATTTGATGAGTGGCATAGCTTTAATTAAAGTACACAGTGCCAAATATTTTAAAATATTGAATTTAAACTGTCATTTAATGGATCATATCAAATTAAAGATAATTGAAGTTTATAGCTCAGCAAATTCTCATGTTGTTGGAGGAAGAACAAATTTTTATATGGATGTACAAAAGGTATCTGCTGAAAAAAAAATTTCATGGAAAATTTTAATATTTTAATATAAAAATACCCCAAAGTTAACAATGCTCCTGACTATTTTGCTTAAAATGTAAATAAGAGAAGACACAGGTTTTCAAAATTTTCATATAAAAAAGACAAACTATATATACCATGAAATTATTTGATGATAAAAATCAGAAGTATAAAATCAAAATATAGGAAAGAATTGGTTTGTGTTTAGAGACTAGAAGTTATGAATTTCCAGTTTCTACTGTACTTTTTATAATCAATATAATAGGTTATCGTTTGTTTGAGATGTAAAATATATTATTGTAAAGCTAAGTAGTTTAAAAATATTAAGTAAGACTGTAGTAACAGAAGACTAACTTAACCTTTAGAAACAATCCATTATATTTAAACTTATATTTAAAAGTGGTTTTAAAATATTAAAATAATTGAGGATAGGTCAGCTTTTACATATATACTTAAGAAGATAACTTATATGCAAGAAAAACTATTACATAGGTAAATGTTACAAAAAATGGCAACACATTTATATGTCAAATTTTATCAAAAAAATAAAATTGTATAAAAAAATGAAAATATTTTAAAATAGTATAAAAATAGTATATAAATAAATTAAATATTTGAAATAATAACAAGTAGTATATGTTTCAGTTAATGATGTCTTAATAAATCTTAAACATGAATAAACACAAAACACTGTAGCAAATAAAAAAAAAATGTCTTAGAAGTATACATCATCTTGGTTTTGGAAATAATGTTAATAAAATAATAAAAATATGTAAACCTTATTATTAAAAGAAAGGGTGATATCATGAAATATACAAAATAATATTGCAAAAAAAAAAACATATGATCATAAAAAAGTAAAACAAAAAGTAAAGTATATCACCAAATAAAATATTTTTTTTTAAATTTTAATTATATTAAAAGTAAAGGCGAAATATAAAATTAAGCTGAAAATTTTTGGCAAAACATATATCTTAATAATGTAGATTTACCTGAAAACTAGAGGAATGCAGTAATGATATTAAAAATTCAAAAAAAGATGAAAGTAAAAACATTACAACTTACGAGATCTATAAGCAGTTTTTTATGTTTTGTAAAAGATTTACACAGTCGCAACACTCAGTGCAAGCCAGAGTAATCTATGGCACTACTGTATGGAGAATTTTGTCTCTGTGTAAACAGCTTGTGTAAGCATAAAAAATTGTGATCCTGTGATGTTTTATATAAAAAAAGAACATTATTAAAGGCTATTATGCACTTTTACAAGTACTTTCTTAATCAAACCAAGTAAATATGCTGGATTGGAATGTAGTTATAATGCAATAGATCATATATATATATATATATATATATATATGATATATATATATATATATATATATATATATATATATATATCCTGGCATATATATATATATATATATATATGCCAGGCATTATCAAATGGCCTTACACAAAGACTGTTGTAATGTAAAATTGTATATAATTGTATATATTAAGTACAACAAATATATAAATATGCTATATTAATCAGGAAGTTGGGTCTGAGCATTAGAATACCCACACACACAAATTTAAAATATTGTACACAAATACACATATAAAAAACTGATGTATTTCTTGTATTTTATTTTTATTGTTTTGTATATTTTTAATATATATCATTTTATGTAGTTGCTTTTCTCTGAAAAATTCAAATAGAGAAAAGCAATTGTTCCAACAAACTTATATATATATATATATATATATATATATATATATATATAAGTTTGTTATTTTAAATAATTGAATACTATATGTATATGTACAATATATATATATAATTTTTTAATTACTTTTCTAAAAATTGTTATCTTATTCTGTAAGCAAAGAATGTTTATTGGTTTTGCAAAAATCTGACCAAAAGCAAAATGTTCAAATGTTCTTTTTTTTTTTGTATACATAATAAAAATTCTTTTGAATTGATTTTGTAATCAAATGGTCTGGGTATTCAAGATGGAAATCATTATCTCAAACCCTGCTATGTAGAATTTAATCAGAAAAATCATAAGAAATGTTATAATATAAATGATAAGCTAAATTCAAAGGATTGTCTGATTCATACTTCTCAGGGGGATATCTGAATGATTATTATGAATGGGATTGATAGATTTTAGTCAGTGCTGTGGGATTCATTCTTTCTTTGGCAGTTGTTCTGGGCAAGACATTCACTATTTTGGCTCCAAAATTCTCCAATCATCCAGCTACTTAGAGATTAATTTATGGACAAGACTACTGCTGACATTTTCTAAGAAATCCATTATACATTTCTTTTAAGTACTAATGATTTTTTAAGGATTCAATGAATCAGTCAAGATAGCGAATGAACATTTAATAAAAATTATCATATACGAACAGGGGAAAATATGAAGCAATCTACCAGAGAGTACAGTAAAATGACCATGGGGTAGACAGCCAGCCAATTCAAACACACTTTCTTTGTTCAAATTGCCTAGGTGTGATCATGCCAGTTCCAGACAGCCACAATGATGACAAGCCACCTTGCACATTCTTGAATGAGATGAAATACTCACCACACAGCTAGTTGAATTGAAGCCTGCTCAAATCCAGTCCAGAGAAAATGAAGACGCCTACATACGTTTCTTTTAAAGATATTGAATTAATTTATTCTAATTTTTCCAATAATTAGAAATATATATATTTGTTATTATTATTATTAATCATTTAAAAAAGAGAGAATTGTCTCTCACATATGTGTATTCAATTTATGGTTATTACGGGCATAAATGATAAAGCCTTTACTTAAATCTTCCGAGTCATATTTGTATTTCAAATTCTATTTTCAACAAAGAAGGCAATTAGATTCTTTTTTGTTGCTATTTGTTTTTATTCTTGTGGTTATGCCTGAAACTGTCATACATAAATATACATGTGTATATATGAGCACATACCTTTAAATATTCGGTAAATATGATATCTCATGTTGAATATCTAAAAATATATTTATCCGGATATCCTTTTAAGTTATTTTTTGTCATTGCTATACCTTATGACGAGTGCAAGAAGAGGTTTATTTATTGTAGATTCCCTGTAAACAATAACTTTATATTTAGAATAGTAGTAAATGTATAGTTGTGCTGCATGTATATACATGTATAAGAGTTTATCTATCACAAAAAGAAAATAGATACAGTACTTTATGTTGAGTGCTATATAGTATTTGAGCTAATGCAACCTTATTGGCAGATTGAAAGGTATGAAATTAGTGAAATATTTCATAGTACAAATATACGTAAGCATAGTTGTTTTTTTATTATTATTATTATATTTGCTATCAATAAAAAATGTTTAAAGTCCTCAGTAAGAGCGTATGCCTGTATGACCGAAAATCTCTTATCTGAAAATATCTGTATATCAAATCACGCAAGACATAACTTATTTCTGCAGGGTAAAAAGCTCAGACCACTTTCATTTTTTTATGAAACATTGTATTGTAAATAGCTTTAGGGATTTATCTATTTTCGTATTCATTTAAATTGTATTTATATATTTATCTATTTAAAAGCAATCAAATATATATCCAGTTTATGATAATAATTCATTTATTTATTTTTATATCATTTTAAGTATGAACGGTGGTGGGTATTTGGGATTAAATAAATATTTAATCATAATATTACACTTGTTTCGTTTTCGTATTATTATTTATTTGATAAAATGTATTCTTTTCTTATCAACCACATACCTGTAATAACCATTTGACTTACCCATTGAAGACCATAGATGTAGAGTGACTGAGATAGCCACATGGAATATCACTCTACCGGGGTGTTAAATCTTATTCTCATGCTCCGCTGGACATATGGTATTGCAAACCCTTCTAGGAGGGGGGGGGATTCATTTTTATTCTTTTCTAGAAGTGGCAGGTAAAAGCTACCTGTAAATAGACTTTTCAAAGGTGTGCATTCGAGCATTCGAGTAAGATATTAACTAAAGAGGGTTTGAACTGGCAGAGTCTGGTTAATTCACCCTTTCTATCAGTTTAGCTGGAAGTACCAACATTATGAGTACAGATAATCGGTTAAATTGGTATCCATTTCTTTCCCTGTAAATCTTGATCACTTCATGCTCAGTGCAAGATTAGGACAGAATTCCGCAGGGGAATATGGTCCAGTACAATATATATATATATATATATATATATAATTTTTACTTTATAAATTATAACAACAAATTATTATCATAGCTTCAGAACATTAGAATCAGATTAAAACTGCAGATATTAGAATAGGTAGTGTCACTGATAAAATTAATCTTAAGTATAGATGGCAATACAATAGTTTTAAAGAAAATAAATTGGGGATTAAAATATTTAACTAAAGAAATAAATATAAGTAATAATAACTTAAGTTTTAAAGATGTTAAAGATGGTAATAAATTAAAGATAAATAAGGAAACGGACTAAAATGATTTTTAACAAATTTCTAAAAAGAGGAAAATGATTATTGATTGCAAAAATTAGAAAAGACAGTTATAAATAATTTGTTAAAATGTTAATACACTTCAAAACATAATAATTAAATTTCAAATGAAAATGGGTAGTGTAATTTTTGATAGAAATAAATTAATACTAAAGAAAGTATGTCTATCTGATTGATAAAAAATAAATAGATATTTAATAATTAGGTATTACACTATTTATTTACTGATCTGTGATAACTTTAAAAAAAGACATTGTACCAATGTCAAATTATTCATTGAAGTGAGAAAGTAAGAGAGTATATAGGAAATATAAAGCAGATCTTAAGCAAATACAAAGATAATGTAATAAATAAATATATTTGAACTGTTTAATAGTCTAAAATGGTGTTATTGTATAAATAGTTCTAGCAAAATGAACAAAAGATTAGAAACTTTTACATTCTATCCTAAGAGATTGGGAAAGATTTAAACATAGATATTATGTGAGATGCATAGATGATTATAACAATATAATGTATTAGTGTGGGCAGAAATTAAATTAAACTTGGTAAATTTTTATTCTACAATGGATTGCATATGCATGTTTTAATAATAAAATAACTATTAATCTGTCGAGTTTTCTTAATAACAAAACATATAAAATTTTCATTTTTCAAAAACCTCTACCTGTTACCCCTATAAATTATTTAAAAAAGGGTAAAAAGTACTAATATTATTAACGTTAATGTTTTAAAAGTTAAACTTATTGATTTTTTTTTATTTTTTTATTTACATTTAATATTAGAAAAATGTTAATTTTAAAATTTTTACCCAGATAACATTATATTTCAGGTATCATAAATAGCACATATATTGACTCAGAACTGCACATCTACTGATCTTTCTCTACATAATTTGTTTGTTTTTTTTCACCTGTCACTATATAAACTAATAACTCAGAACGTCTTTTAATCCTAAAATAGATTCACTTTTAAAAATGAGTTTTTTTGTTTTTTTTGTTTTTTCTGATTTTAAAAGATGCCGTTTCCTTCCTTGAGTAACCAAGAAAAAGGGTAAAGTTTCTAGAAACTTCTTCCTGAATGCCTTCTATATTTCAATTTTAAACTATTGAAATCAGAGCTCCAAAAATATATAGTTTATAAAATACTTTAAACTTTTTAAATTAGAAAATTAACTACCGTTTTAAAAATTACTTATTAACAACTATGTTACTTCAAATATATATACTTAAACCTTATTTTTTCAGTTAATGCGTTTAAATATTTGAAAGAAATTATAATCCTACTTAAAATAATCTTTATAGGTTAGATTTTCTTTTTTTTTTGCAAATTTTTGATTTTATTTTTTGATAAAAACCAAAAATATTATGTTAGTAGATATTGAAAGGCACATGTCATTTCTAAAATGCCAATATATTCTTTCAAGGGGAGGTTGGGGTAAAAATCTATGAAAACTAAGAAATTTTAATTTAAAATTTTAAAAATAAAATGTAAAGAATCAATTATCTCTATAAAAAGTAATAGTTTTGCAAGACCTTACATATACACGTATATAAATTGAAATAATATAAAACTTTGTAAGTAATAATAAAGTATAACCTTAATATAAAAAAACAAGTATAAGTTCAAGGCGCTAGCGTCATAATCATGGAAATAATAATATAAAAAAAAAATATTTTTCAGTTATACTATTTTTTTTTGCTTATTTACACTCTAATGCTTCTCAGATTCAACACGTTTGGGATTTATTTTGGGAATAGACCAAACCTCTTTGAACTTACGCTTTCTAAAAAAGAGAAAACAAAAACATTACAATGTTTTTTTTTTTTTTTCTTTTGTTAATATGTTTGAAAGTATATTTGTTTCTGAAATAAATATTATACTTCATTTTCTATTATACTGGAATTACATTATATATATATATATATATAATTGAATATTTATAAATACAGTAATCAGATATACTTTTAAAACTGTATTTACTTAGATATGCTTTTGACTTTGATAGGCCAACCTTCCCACAATTCTGTGATCTTAATGTTAATTAAGTCATGTTTGTATTTGTATACTAGCATATCTTCTTTTATTTTTATTTTGTTGTTACTTTTTTCAATTTGCAATATGTTAATGTTATTGTAATTGAAGTTAAAACCATAAATACATTAATTATTATGATTGTAAAAAAGGATGCTGAAACATTATTATCTACTTTGCAAATTTTGATTCAATTTTTGAACTTTTTTTAACAACATGAAGTGTTCATCAATTATTTTTTTCAATGTACATATTGATTCACCTTTATATGTACTACCACACATACACATCAATTTATAAAGGATTCAAATTTTTTTTATCAATGAAGTTTTAACTTTAGAATTATTTATTAATTTGTTAATTATTTGTTATTTATTAATTTGTTTATTTATTTATTTATTAATTCAGTAATTAAATTAGTATCCAAATTTTTTTTTGTTCTGTGTGCATAATAATAACATATTTTGATTAATTTTTATATTTTTTATTAATAATTTAAAAAAAAAATCAAGAGTTAGAATTTTTAAATAGGCAGAGGGATATATTAAGTTCAGCTTCACAATGAGTATGTGTCTGCCTACTTTATAAATTTTATAGGTTCTAATAGCCTAGTGGTACACTAGTATTGCAGATAGGGAAAGAGTCACAGCCTGATTGTTATATATATATATTGTTTTTCATAAATGTACCTTTGAGGTCTTTCTTGCAATGATATATATTGCAGAGACTTCTACTATGTGGTGATGCTGAACTGATATCAGCCCCATGTAGCTATCTGGCATGCGATGCTGAGTTTGAAGACATTACGTGTCTAAAAGATTCACACTCGCAAGCTGAATAGAAACTGTTTCTTAAATGCTCAGAGTTTGTGTTTTAGATCTAGTTTATTAATCCTGTCCTTCACTGACGATAGCAAATAGCTTGAAATCATGATATGAAGGTGGAAATTAAGTTAGAGATAGTGAAATACTCGCTCTGACATTTATGTAAACAAACGCTTGAAGGTGTTTTTGGTATAACACCATCTATTGTCATAAATATAAGCGTATGCAAGTTTTTAACTTGTGTTTTTTGTTTTTCATAAATGTACCTTTGAGGTCTTTCTTGCAATGATATATATTGCAGGGACTTCTATTATGTGGTGATGCTGAACTGATATCAGACCCATGTAGCTATCTGGTATGTGATGCTGAGTTTGAAGACATTATGTGTCTAAAAGATTCACGCTCGCAAGCTGAATAGAAACTGTTTCTTAAACGCTCAGAGTTTGTGTTTAGATCTAGTTTCTTAATCCTGTCCTTCACTGACGATAGCAAATAGCTTGAAATCATGATATGAAGGTGGAAATTAAGTTAGAGATAGTGAAATACTTGCTCTGACATTTATGTAAACAAACGCTTGAAGGTGTTTTTGGTATAACGCCATCTATTGTCATAAATACAAGCATATGCAAGTTTTTAACTTGTGTTTTTTGTTTTTCATATATATATATATGAACACAAATATATACCCTTCTAATATAATTCATGCAACAAAACCAACATGTATAAATAGATAAATATACACATGTATATACATATAGTGTAAAATAAAACAAAAAATCTTTACACTATATCAGCAAGTGTCCCTTAATTGCAAAGAATCTCATCAAAATATAAGCATTAAATGTCTAAATATAAGTAATCATTAAAATAATGAAAATTATTCCAAATTCACAAGTCAGTCAGATTCGCCAAAAAATATAAACTCTAAAAGACAACCAATGGTTTCATTGCTATAAGCAGATTTCTCAAGTGTAAAGAACTACAAAATAATAACATATTTAAAGTATACATTACCCACAATTCCACTTATCTCCCATATATCCTTAATATTATATATATATCAGGGGTGTTCAATAAGTTAATCATGATCCATCGGTCGATCGCAGAGCCATTTTTGTTTGATGGCAAGATGAATCTGGCAAGAGCTGTCAGGTAAAAAGTGAAACAAATTAAGTCAAGATTTTCAAGTTTTTTTTATTATTTTTGTTCTAAGTATTTTTCCAATTCTAGATATGTGAAGTCCTCTAAGTCGTATCATTATGAAAAAAAAAAAATTTTTAATCTTGACTTAATATAGCTAATTTGAATTAATAAATATTGTTAATAATTACTCATATTGTTTTAATTCTCCTGGACATGAGTTTGTTGGCCCGTTAAATAATTTTTATTTTTTACTAGGTAGATATATAAAAATAGTAGGTATTTCACACCTCCCTCCACTTAGACTATACCTATGACAACAAGTTGATCGCAACACATTTTTAAAATAAAAAAAGTAGATCTTATGAACACAAAAGTTGGCCACCGCTGATATATATAATAGACAAATAAGTGATAAATATGCTAAAAAATTTAAAATAAATTTATTTATTTATTAACCTGCTGAGTTAACTTTAATGAATGTCTGTTTTATGGCATAACTATTAGATAATTTCAGAATGTGGTAATAATTCCGACTTTAAAGGATTAAACTGGACCATATTTAGTAACTTTACATAAGGCATGGCGTAATAGGTAATTATGAAGTGTTTTCTACATTGTCATATTGAACAACCAGTGGCAACTGAAATAAACACTATTGGCTCATATATTTATTGTGTGTATTGAGTTGATTATGTGTCAAGCCATTTTGTGTTTTTATAGTCACTCTCTAAGCAAACATTCTTGGCAGAGGTAGGTGCAAAATGGTGGCTGGCTTACCTACCTCTTCTCAATTTGTTTACATTGAGAGAAAACACAAAAAAAACTTTCTTTAGCTATATTTATTTCTTAACTGCCTAATATAATTGTTTGTTGCTTGATTACATCATAACTAAATATACATCCAAGCTTATGATTTACAACTAACTTTATGAAAATTTGTAACATATAGATATGTTTTTGGAAGTCTTTACATATAATTGTAAAATATACAATATAGAGTTATTTACATTGATTATTATATTAATGAATTTGTTTATTAAAGTATTTTTATTCTTCAAGTAAATTTATTAAGCTATAATCATGTTACATTATTTGTGTAATAGGTACAATGAGTATGATACAAAATAATTACACATACGTAAATAAAAAACATGAAAATTAACACTGCAATGATAACAAAAGCAGTAAATAAATTAAAGGGAAAATATTAAATTCATACAGGATAGGAAAAGTTTATTGGTTCTTCCTTTGTAAATCTTATTGGGTGGTCTGGTAGAGCTTCCAGTCTCTCTATAAATGAACTCGGTTGCAAGAGTTTTGTCTCTTTGCTTAATTTTGGTCATGCTCTGATTGAAAAATGAGTCTTCATTCTTCTTGAGAAGGTGATACTGTGCTTTACATCTTACCAGACATATGGCATATGTGATAAATACTGCCAGTCTGATTGTAAGAATATCCCTTGCATGCATGCATTCTTTTATATTTAGTATTTTGTAGTAGTCCACTCTTGAGCTATCAAATATTATACTTTTGATGTTACCTAGACCCATGCAGGTTTTACTCAGGTGGTCAAATGTTTCCTCATCCCTTCCACAGTTGGGACAAATTGATTCAACTTTAGATAAGAATCTCTTATATCTGGGGAACCAGTTGACTGGCATGGCATTAAGATTTATTTTAATTAGATAATGCATGTATTTGGGTTTTAATGCTCAATACTTGAATAGAATAATTAGCTTGTGGTTGGTTATTCCAAGTGTTGGAAAAGAGTTATGAATATTCATTTTTAGGATGCAATGTGCATCACACAGTTTGATTTTGCTTTGAAAAAGCTCATGTGCAGTTGTCTTGTGTTGCTTTGTTGTTAAAATTAGCTGGTCAAGCCAACTCAATTTTTTGGGTGGGGGTCTGTCTATGTGAATTATATCATCCATGATCTGATCATGGCCATACTTTTGAATTAGATTGTATATCAGTGTGTGTGATTTATGGACTCGAATGGAAGGGATGGAATGAAAAGACATGCCATTCATTTTTTGTGTTCTTGCATGTTTCTAATGCTGATGTCAACAGTGTGACCCTTCTATAGAAGTCTAGAACAGTAGCACTCGATTTTTTTGATGAATATTTTATTTGCATTCATCATTGGCAAGTAGTATACAATTTTGCTATAAATTTTAATGTTGAGTAAGGATACCTTACCATAGAGAGATAGGTATACCTTAGAAAGGGTCTTTGTGATTTTGTCTGTGGACTGGAGGATTTTTGCCTAAAGTTTTTTAGACATTGCTGCCTGTGATTTTGATATATTAAATCCCAGAAATTTTTGTGGTTCAGCCTGGAAGCGTGATTTGATCTTTTTTCCAGTCAAGATTGTCCATGCTGCAGATTTTATTGCATTTATCTTTAGGTCTGATAGTTTGGTATATCTGTCTATTATTTCATATAAGGTGTTGAGGTACTTCTGTGCTGGGAGAAGGATTAAGACATCATCCATGTAGGCTTTTGCCCCAATCGCTCTCTTAATCCTGGGTATATATACACCAGGCAAGTTGTCTTCAATGTCTTTAAGTAGGGGATTTATGTAACAGGCAAACAGGAGAGCACTGAGTGGTGATCCTTGTGGGATTGAAGTATTGGGGTTAAAACTGTCTATATATTCACCATTAAGCAAAATGTGTATTTGTCTATTATGTAGTAGGTTATCCAGAATCTGAATGATCTGGGAGGGAACATCAAGACCTTCTAATAAATTTAGAAGTGTGATAATGTTAACTGAGTCAAATGCCTCAGATATATCCAGTTGCATAGCGATTGGCTTGGATTTTCTGTTAGTTCTTATGTAGTCCAACAACATTTTGGTTTCACCAATTGCTGTGAGAGCCGATGAGCCCTTCTTGGCATACTGGGATGGCACGATATGGCTCAGAATTTTCTGCTGTATTTTATCCTTAATGACACTTTCTATAATCTTAATTAGAAGTGGTGACATGGATATGGGATGGATGTTGTTGATGTGAGTGGGGTCTTGGTTTTTTTTAATGAATGGTACCAAGGCAACTGGATAGAGATTTTTAATGATCATTTGTTTCTGTGCAAGGTGATCAATCATATACATCATGATTGGAACAGTAAAATTGCTTAAATGGGATAACAGGAATTTAGGTAAACCATGCATTCCAGGATGCACACTGTCCGGAAGTGAATGGAGTTTGTTCTTAATGTCTTAAACCGTGATTGAATGCTCATACCAGGATGATTGTTTTATCCATTTACAGTCTGGTATTGGGCTATGTTTATTTAATTTGTGATTGAAGTGTATTTTGATCTTCTCTAGCATGTTACATCCAGTCACACTGATGCCTTGATGATTAATGAGTGTTGATATATTTTGTTTCTTTTGTGGCCCAGTGCCCACCTGAGATATCTTCTAGTCCAACAGTACTGAGGAGAAAGATATATCCTTGATCTTTTTAGGGACACATATTCAGCAAGGGCCATTTGTTTTGATTTGTATTTATTTTTAAGTGTGATGATTTAATCTACTGTGTTATTTTCTGTAGAGAATTGGTTAAGTTGGTTATTTGTGTCTTCAAGGTCTTTTAACAATGAAGTCAGCCCCTTTGTTTTGTGGGAGAACTGTACTATTAGTGTTTGAAGTATTCCCACAAGTGAAAACCAAGCTTCTTCAGGTGGTCTAAAGAGTATATTTATTTTTGAATAGAATGTAGGCCTCTGATGGAATAGCTTCAGTTATGTTGGCCTTTGTAAGCATTCTGATTGTTTTGTTGTGCTTCACTTGGATGAAATTGTCTATTTGTATGGAGATAACCACTGCTAGGTGGTAAGAAAATGTCACAGGCTGAAACAGTGCCTCCATATTATAGTGGAACTTATGTGTATAGAAGACCAGATCTATCAGAGATCTGTGCTTTCTGGTGTAAAATGAGTATGATCCATTTGAATAAAAAACCTCTCCTCTGAGGAAGTTTCTATTCAGTAGATGAAGATATTTACCAACAAATTGTCCATATGATATGTTGAAATCTCCAACAATTACTGTAGGCCAGTTACTGGTGTATGTTATCAGGTTGATGCTATTTATTATTTTAATGTATGTACTGGCACTGTTGGATGTGTAGACATATATTATATTAAAGGTAGTTGATCCATATGTGAGATTTATAGACATTAAATTCATGTCTGTGTATATTATTTTAAAATTGTCAAGGGGGTTACCATTTACAAGTTTGCCCACCCCTCCAGCTGCCATGTTACTGATGCTTAATTGGGTATACCCCAATTTGGATAATTCTTCTATGATATAATTACTGGAATTCAGATGTTATTTGGTTTCTCCCATGAATAGGATATGTGGAGAATTGAATAGAAACCAGAGTTTGATTGCATGGACACAGGCAATGGAGTTAATTCTTCTAATATTTAACCCCACAATTTTACAGTTGAGATTCTGCACTGTAGTGGTGGCCACTATAGATAACTGCTAGCAGATTACATGATATATTAGGCTTTGGCTTTATGCTAATAATTCTACATTCCATGTTGTTGATGGAATGAGATCACATTCGGGTACCACAGATGAGATTGAGGTTGGATCTTTGGAGTGAACATTGGGTTTAGACAATAAGTCGATGGAATCTTCAGAGAGAAGGGCCAGTATTAGGTTAACTGGGGAGCAAATGTCTTCCTCATAAGTGTTGACTTCTAATGGGAGAGATTCAGTTTTCCTTTTTTTATCCAGCACTTTAACTGATCTAGGTTTATTAGCTGTTGCATGATGCCTTAGGATTTTTTTCATCCTCTGAGCTGTTTTTTTCCCTGGAAACAGCTTTTCTTTTGTTGTTTGTTGCTGTGGTGTCAGCAATATCCATCTCAGAGGTTTCATCTGGAAGAATGTGAGGGATTATTGATGTGTTGTCCTTCAATGTTGACCGTTCTGGTATATGCTGAGGTTCAGGCTGATGCTGTATAGCAAAATCTCCAGTATATTTTTGTTGTCTGCCAATTTCAGTTTGAGATTTTTATTTTTTTGGGTATGATTTTGACTCTTGGAGTGTTGCTATGAGTATGTATAGGTATAGATTTTTTAGAGTGTCTGACAATACTTCAAACTGATCCAAATCTTCATTGGAATGCTTATCAACTATTGACTGATATGTAGATGGAATTCTGTTATCTGCAATTTTATTTGCTGATTTATTATGAGTTGAGCTGCATCTATGAGATTTATTTCTCCTATTCCCACACTGATTACAGAGTCTAGCCATACAGTCTTTAATTAAGTGAGATATCTGTCCACAAAAAACACTGTGGCTTAACACCAATAAATGATAATATCATGGGACAGCCCTTAAGTTTAATAGTAGTGGGTATGTCAGTTGAGCACACTCCCTGCTTTATATTAAGGTAAAAGGTGGCATCATTTGAGAGTACTGACAATCTGGCATGCTCACGTGGCAGATATCTGAATTTGCTGACTGTTCCAAAAGATCCCAAGATGTCACCAAGTTGAACTTCATCAAAGTCATGTATGCAGTTTCTAATTTTCCCTGACAAGCCAGTGGGACGATTAAGGTCAATATAGCACAGGAAATTCGACTCCAATGACTTATAAGTGTTTTGTAATTGATTTCTGTTTGACCAGCTGCTGAATTCAATTGCTATATAGCGGTCATTTGGGTGGGTGAGAGTGAAAGAACTCCATCTCCCAATTTGTTTTCCCTAATCAAATCACACAATGCATCAACCAGAAATTTAAATAGTGAGCACTTCACATCAGTGATCACCATAATAACACTTTTATCCATGTTGTAGTGGGCAAGTGATTTAAGAAGAGTGGATGGGATCATCTGGTTAAATTTAAAAGTGAGGTCTTGGTACTGTTCTTCACTGTACTTCAGTGTAGTAAAATAATGGTTAATGCCACTAGAAAGCATATTATATTATTGAGGTAGGTTCTCTGAATCAATCAGGTCCAAGAGAATGGCATTGGGAGTATTTAAATGTAGAAAATCAGACTTGTGCACTTTACTATTTACCATAGAAGAATTATCGGGAAACGACAAACTATCTTCATTTATTTGTTTTATGCCAATTTTGGTAATATTTGCATATGTGGACATAGGCTGGGTATTATTACATATTAGTGAGTCTGAATATTTAATAATGGGAGTATTACTAGAGCAATTCTTATAAAGAACTTGATCATGAGAGAGCTTTTTAGAATTATTGCTAATGTTTATATTTTGTTGAGAGTTTTCTTTCAACGCCTCTTGGGAGTGCATCAATTTTTCCTAAGCACAAGTTGCAGTTTTATTTTCTCCTATAACGAAACCTTTTTTTGTTATTAATTGTCTATTTATTAGCACACTTATTATTATGAATTATCTTGGTATTAATTACTTTATGTTCAAAAGGTGTTTGTAGGTTCGAATGGCTTTTAATGTGATCAGCATGCTGACCCTGAATGCAATTTATACTTGTATCTTCACTATTAAATAATACTTCTGAATTATCTATGCCTAATTTATTTTGGAAAATCAGAGTTTGTGATAAAGAATAACGTTTAGAGTCTTCAACTACAGTTGTTGAGCCATAACGTAAGTAGCAGAGAATTTAGCATCATGCTTTGGGCTCCATATCTTTTTACATTCATTTCTATTAACCACATGAGTTTGGTCTAGTGTATTAGTAGTTTTAATATATATTTTTTAACATAAGAATATTGGGTGGATTCCTTGATAATATTATCCTCTATTTTAAGGTATAAGGCCTTTACTGAACGAGACGAGCTGATAGAATCAACAGAGTCATCAGAGAATTCAGAATTACTAGCTGAACCCGAACTGTCCTCGCTATTTGGGGTGAGGTTTTTTCAGATAATTTTTTTAATTTTGGAATAATTACTTTTAATTTCAGAATTATGCATGATAGGTATACTTTCGGTCTAATGACAAGTAGGTAAATAATTTGTATTATGAAAGTTAATTTCATTACTAGCTTGAGCTTGCTGTAATGAGTGATTAACGCTATCACTAGATTCTGTGAAGTTCAACAGTAGGCTCTTTTTTTTAATACTTTCGGAATTAATCGATTATTAAAACATGTTTTCATTTGAACATTCATTAGAAGAATTAATGTGTATGATTAATAATATTCGGTTTAGTATTACCACTTGCATTTATTCTTCTTCAAAAAATATTAGCTGATTTTACTTTTGAAGTCAATCAGAATTATATCCATCTCAATATAAAATATTAAGTTTTATTCAAATAGCATAACATATATTTTAGATTTCAAATAATTATAATATATCTTTACTTAGTTTTTAAGTTTTCTGATTTATAAGTTTTCCTGTGGAAATTTAATAATTTACTTTTTCTACTTTTTTTTTCTTTTCTAACTATATTGATCTAAAGAACATGCAAACACTTTCTTTCAGATAAAATTTCATTTAATTCTCACTTTTTTTTCTTATTTCTTAAGATTCTCTTATTACTTTCAATAGTGTGATCTGTTTTTTTTTTCTATTTTATTTTTTAGATTCACATTATAATGCTTTTAATTTAGTTTGTGAATAAATAAATGTATTAATTTTCTCAGTAAATGCTATGTTTTTAAATTTATCTTCTGAAAACTATGACCTAGTATGAAGTATTATGGATTCAAATTTTATTATACTACTATCATAAAAAATACATCGATATTTTTATGTATGCAGTATGAACAATGCATATTTTATTCTTATAAAAATCATTTTAAAATGCTTTAAATATATTTCATAAATTAAGTCAAAACAAAAAAAAAACATATAGCAGTATGGTGGATAGAAAATACACTTACAATGTCCAAACTTAAAACAGGCAAAACTCACTATACATATTGCCACACACAGCAAGCTAGAGTAATCAATGGATGTCAGAAGGCCTATGCATAAAATTCCCATCTAGTGCCTACTCATACAATATCTCCAGACTAGTTTCTGGCTTGTGGCCTTCATCAGTGAGGAGCCTTGGATCTGAAAGAACTGCACTTAGATCTTAGGATCTAATGCAACCCTCGAGCAGCCACCTTTTATCTTCACTTAACTACAAAACTATGAGTCTTAAACCGAAAACACCTTAATTTTTTTAATCCAAGCCCATTAGCTTATATAGTTATATTGGTCTGAAATCAGTTCAGTACCCATACATTTTGGTGTCTTTGGTTCTTTAATAACCATAGCCACCACTATACCATTAGGCAGGATTGGTTTTAAGCCAATAAACATTACATGACCACCAATTCTTATGCTTGTGTATAACTTTTTTAAAATAGGCAAATCTCACTATACGTATTGCCACACACAGCAAGCCAGAAAATAGTCTGGAGATATTGGATGAATAGGCACTAGATGGGGATTTTATGAACAATCCTTCTGGCACCCATTGATTACTCTAGCGTGATGTGTGTGGCAATACATATAGTGAGTTTTGCCTGTTTTAAAACTGTTATACACAAGCATAAGAAGTGGTTGTTATGTGATGTTTATTGGCTTAAAATGTCCAAATTTCTGGAAAATTCAATTCTTGGTATCATTTAGACATATTTTGTACCTGAAGTTTTTAATAAAGTTGTGTTCATATTGATATTAAATATTACTATTATATTTATTATCTATTAATAAAAAGATAACTTAATAACTTGATTAGTATGGGAAGATTAAATAAAATTTTACACATGGGATATTTTACTTTCTCTATTTTAACACTTTCTCAATGCTCTAAGATTAGGTTTATTGTGTTTTTATATAATTTTATTCATTTTTAATGGATATCAATATAGTTTGGATCAATATAACTACTATTGAATCTACTTATTTATCTAATTCTTGTCTATCTAATCTATCTATCTATCTATCTATCTATCTATCTATCTATCTATCTATCTATCTATCTATCTATCTATCTATCTATCTATCTATCTATCTATCTATCCATCCATCCATCCATCCATCCATCCATCCATCCATCCATCCATCCATCCATCTATCTATCTATCTATCTATCTATCTATCTATCTATCTATCTATCTATCTATCTATCTATCTATCTATCTATCTATCTATCTATCTATACGTCTGTCTATCAGTCCTTCCATCTGCCTATTTGTCTATCTATCTAACTTTCTAAATATTTATCTATTTTTATCATTTTCTATATAAAAATCTATTTTTTATTATAGTTATTTCTAAATGAATACAATCATTCATCCAACAATATATGCATTTTCACTCCAATCTATATATTTCATTACTAATAAACAAAACATTCTACTTATCATTTTGTTTGTTAACACATTGGATTAAATACTTTTGGCATTTACTTATCCATATATTTGTCTAACTATTCATCAAGAAAAAATAAATAAATACCAAATTTTCCATCAGTATATTTTTAAAATGATTTAAAAATGGAAATATATATTTAAAAAATAATTTAAATATTATAATAAATGTTAAAAATTGTTTATTTTTCCTAGTCCTTAAAGAGTTTTTTTTTTCTCTCTCCCTGCAAATGCAATCATTTGCTTTAGAATTGAAAAATTATTTCAATTTAAAATTGATTGTATATTAAAATTATTATGGTTGAACTTAATAAGAAAGATTGAAAATTATAAGAAAGTATTTTTATTGATCTTTAATAATAAGTTACAACATTAAATTAAATATTTTACGTTCAATTTTTTTAATTACAAAGAAATCGTTTTGTAATTATATTTAATAAGATTGAGTATTAGCAAATTATTGACAATACAGAGAAGTGAAAGTTATAAAGTAAGTAATAAGAATTATGAATCATTACAAATTCTAAATATATATATATATGTAATTTTCCAACGAGTTCAATGTTTAAAAGCAAGTTCAAGGAAGTTGTTTATATAGATATTTTTTATACTAACAGTAATTAACTTTTTTTTTTCGTCTAAATTTGAGACGGCGATTTCCATTTTTGAAAAGTTAATAAGATAAATGTTGATTCAGTTATTTTTAATTTGTTGTTATTCTAATACAATCTAAACATTATCTTAAATTGAAGAAAGTATTTATTTCCCTTGTAAATTTTTTAAACGTTCGAGCTCTAAAGTGTCATTTCATTTATGTAAAAAAAAGTTTTTAACACTTTTCTTTAAAAGTTTAATGTTATCAAATCAAATTAAGAAATGTTCTGAAAGTGAAAAAAATATTCACTGGCTGGCTACTTGTACAGAAGTTTGTTTGACATTGAATAACGTGTTATTCTATGGATATTCTGAAAATCTGGATTAGTTTATAAAAATATGTAATTATGAAGGACAATATAAAATTCTTATATTTGATTTTCATATTTATTATTGTGCATTATTATAAAAATACTCCAGAAGATATAGAACAATGATTATTCTATCTCTGTATTCTTACAAATGTTATCATCATCATTTTATTATTATCTATCTTCTTAATGCACATGATCTTCTTAAATCATCTATCTACATAAGGCACTGTTTGTTTCTTTAATTTACTAATGTTGTATAATTAATTAAAAAAATGACGAATATAAATACTTGGTTCAATGTTACATAATTTCTGTACCGTTGGTATTGTGTTCAACTCCTGTTTGGTAACAACTATTTGCAATTCATTTAATTTGAGCACAACTTTTGGGATTTATTTGATGATTGTATTCAACATGTGACATAAACATTGGTTCCTATCTTGAATGTTTTTGCTTCATAACCATATTGAATAGGTCTACGGACTGACATGTTTCTTTTAGGGTTCAATCCAAAGTACTATCAATCACTAATGGATATAGTTTTTGATTTGTTTTTTTTTTTTTTTTTTTTGTAAGTGGGACTACATTAGTCATTATAAAACTCAAGTGACTGAACCGATTGGTGCATTGCTATGCTTACCTGCAGACACAACAAAAGACAAGCAAATTGTTTTACTAGGTACAGTAACTTTATATTTTGTTGGCAATGATAGTTGTTTGCCTTGTTAATCAATAATCTCTCTCATACTAGAACACACACACACAATGCCTTATTTTTTTTTTAATGATGTCACTTATTTTTCACTTTGAACACTGGAGACTCAAAACCCAGTTTCATCGTTATTAGCATAAATGTTGCATTTGAATCAATGTATGTCACATAATATATACACACATGGTTATTATTTGATATTACATTACCTTTCCAGTTTTCTGGAGTGGACTCCTTGATTCTTTTCTGATCAACTTATTTTTTTTTTTTTTTAAATGACTAATTTTTATATGATCAATATATGGTAATCTCCACATTGTATACTGGTATGCACATTTGGTGTGTGTGATTTGCTTTGTCATGTCTATAAAAAAATCTAATAATATATTTCTCAACAGGTGATCCTATAATGTTGTTCTTATGGTGAAAATCTTTAAACGATCTGAACTTCTGACTCACAGCTTTAATGCTGAAAATACTTTTCTTTAATGGAACAGTCAGAATTAATGTGAAGCCAGTTATCGTCACCTGATAAACAGCTGAATCAAATTTAAGATCTTGACCCGAAGGTTGTGTTTTTTCATTTGATTTCTCATACCTACATTAAAAAAATCATGAATGCATGCTTTCTGAGCTTAAAGGTAAAATCTGTTACATTCTCCCTCTGTCATTATGTATATAGATTGAAAACTGATGCACATTAGTTTTTAGTTTTCTCTTGGTAGTCCTATTATTATAAATATGTTCATAATTAATTGCAGATAGAGATGCAAAATGATACAATTTTATTCAGTCTTTACGACTCAGACTCACAAGTAAATTTTTGCAGGAATACCAGCAATAATATTTTTTATATATTTATCATAATAGCTTATTTTGTTAATATTTAATTAATTTTTGTATAAACGTACTCCCTAAACTTTAATATTATAAATAATTTATTTCATTATGTTTACATTTTTTAATAATAATTTAACAACTGTATATATAGCTTTTTTTTTTCTAATTTCATTAATATAACTTTCTTTCCTTTTTTTTTTTGCAAATAAAAAGTTAGTATGTTTTGAAATTACTTGAGGATGTCCATATCAACATCATTTGATTTTAAGTCTGGTGAGAATATTATTTCTTTAAATAATAATAATAAAGGACATAAAACATACATTTTAAACATTTTTTTTGATATTTTGATAGCTGTGTACATTATTATGATATAATTTAAATTTTATAAAAAGCATACATTAATTCATATTCACTACAAAAGAAAAATCATGAGATTACGAATAAGAATTTTATCAAGTTAGTTTATAAGAGTAAAAGTAGATCTGATTTATTTCAGAATGATTGAGAAATATTTTACTGCCATTTAAATAACGCAATTTACAGATGCCTATCTTCTTTTACAGATCAATGTAAAATCAATGACAAATTATATTCATACATTGTGATTTTTAAAAAAATCATTTGAAAACAAAAATAAAACAATAAGTAAATAATATGCAACTAATAGTTGAAAAACGCTTGAGTGCTGGCAATAAAAATATAATTCGGAATTCAAAAATGTATAATCTTTTTTTTTAAAGTAGTGATAAAGGTTATTTTATATTACAAACAGATATATTTTTTTGTCTGTAGTTTGAAAAAATTATATTCTATCCACCATATTTTCAACCTATGTTGTTAAGAACCTCACCATCTATTGAGACGAATTGTATGATGTGATGTGATTCATTGTGACTTCTCCTTAAACGGAGTCAGGAATCTCTCGGCAACTATACCCAGAGAAACCTGTAAGCCACTCTACCTTCTCTTTCCATTCCACACCCTAAGTTTTCCAATAATTATTTCATTTTTTGACCAATTCGCCCCCTTGTGAATTTTTTGTAAGTATTACGCGTTCTGTAAAATATTGTACGTTACATTATCACTTAAAAATATATTATGGTTTTGATGCTGTTTTGTTGGAAATTACTTTGTCGTATGAAGTAGTGAATTTCCTAAATTTATGAATTTGAGTCGTTTAATAAGCTTAAATATATTAAGATTTACATTGAAAAGCATTTAAAGTTAATAGATAAAAATAATAAATATTCTTAATAGCTTATAATAGAAAAAAAAAATTCTCAACCGCATTACCTACATTTGGTAAACCTTTAATTGAAAAAAAAAGTTCTTATAAAGATTTAGTTTTAATGAAAGTTATATATGATTTTACTTCCATTACGAAAGTTTTTAAACTCCTAGAAGAACAATTTTAGTGAAGACTTTTACACTCTATTATGATAAAGTATTATATGATCCTTTTACACTCTATTATGATAAAGTATTATATGATCCTTTTACACTCTATTATGATAAAGTATTATATGATCCTGATATGTTTTGTTTTGGTTTTATAAAATAATGGGTGCTTACCAACTTTTATATGCTGCATTAGGACTGAATTAGAATGTAATTGATAAAGAAATAGAATATTGTATATGTGAACTTCACTTGAGCACAATTATTATGCTTGCACAAGCTGTTAAAACTGTAACAGTTAAGTCATAGTAATCAATGAATGTTAGCAGGTTTGTGTGTCACTGTCTCTATCTAGCATATACATATACAACATTCCCATACTAGTTTTTAGCCTGTTCTCTTCATTAGGAAGAACCTTGAATTGGGTAGATCTAGTGTGGGGAGAGTTGCTACAGTTTTAACAGCTTTTGTAATATTATAAATGGTAATCAAGTGAGGTGTTAATGGATTAATGCCAATTCTGGTCAAATGATGATGGTGACTATGGATATTAAAAAACTCAAAACACCAAAAGGTATAGATACTGAACTCATTTCAGATCTGTATGATTATAAGAGTGAATTAGCTTGGATTAAAGACATTAAGGTGTTTTAATATTGAATTCATAGCTTTATTGTTATCTAATAATGTACAATATGGCTGCTGGATAATTGCATTACATTTAAAGAATATAGGTACAGTATACTCTTAGTTATAAAGCTCCTCAATGGTGATGACTATAAGCTAGAAATTTGCTCTGGAAATGTTAGATAAATAGGCACTAGATAAGTATTTTGATGCATACATTAACTAGTATCTATTGATTACTATGACTTGCACTGTGTGGTTCAACTGTTTGCAGAGACTTTCTGCTACATTAGATGTAATGTTACTTTGCTTGGATCTGTCAATCTATGTATATACCTGGGTCTCATTTTATGTGGTAGATAGGTGACCCGCATTAAAAAAATCGCACAAAAATAGACTTAATTTACCTTGGAAAATGGGGGATTGGGGTTGTAATTTTCAGAATTCGCATAAAAGCAAAGAAACAAAGAAAAATTACTTTAAAATTCACATTAAAAAAATAAGCAAATAAAGTATGACTAATAAAAAATTTCAAATATTTAAAAAATATTAATACAAAACAAACTTTTTTTTACTTTTTTTATTAACTACAATATTTAATTTTGCATTTTTCATACCTACTTTAATCATTACGCTAGCGTTTGTTTGTAAACTGGTAAGAAATCAGATTCGATGTAATGTGATGTGGCTTCTCCTTAAACGAAGTCAAGAATCTCTCAGCAATTATGTACAAAGAAACCTGTTAAACCACTTTATTTTTATTCGTGATGTGATCTACAACTAGTGCCATTTTCAGTCTTGTGCTGTGTTAATGGTTTTCTGTTTCTATATTAAAAAAAATGAGATGCAATCAAAACAAAAATATTATACATTATCATTAGAAAAAAATATTTTCAGTTTATAAAATATTAGTTTTTTATTTTAAAAATCTAAAAGATTATTTATTTCTGTTATATATAACAAAATATACGTTTTAAAAGTTTAATATTTATTGCGATATTTTTATATGTAAGTATAAATCTATTATTATTATTATTATTATTATTTACTCTAGTATAAAAAGGGTATTTACATAAAAGCTAAGTTCTAAATACAGCTTCAGGCCATATTAACGTTAGCTACTAATAAAACGTTATATTTTTGAAAAGGAAAAAAAAGTATTTCAAGTCTAAATAAGTTATTAATAATTTAAATTTCTTGATATCTAATAAATATAGTAAAATATGAAAAATATTAAGAAAAAATATGAATTGCACAACTTCAAAATCGTATTAAAATAATCCACATAAAACGAGACCCAGGTGTATTTGTTTTCTGATTTTTAAGATTAAAAATATAATTTTAATGGAACTTGACTTTATTTTAGATGTGTTTTAACCCATTAATTCTCCATAAAATAAATTAAAATGTCTGACCATGGAAGGTATGAATGCTATCTCTTCACCTTTTCAGCAACTTAAAGAAGTTTTGTTATTAGCTATTTGAGAGTAATTGTTGATCAAACATTAAATTACAATAGATTTTGTTGACTTTATTCAAAAGAAAAATATTTTTATTAAAGTCATTGGTTGAAAAAAATATTAGAAAAGGTTTTTCATAGACAAGAATAGTTGAGATTTGATTATTAATTCACCTCCAATTACATTTCAGTATTTAGTGCCTTTACATAGAGTGATAAAAAAAGTATACAATTATTATAGTAAAAATTACTTTATGTAAGTAGCATTACCTAGCAATAGTGAATATTTTTTGTCTAAAAAGTTGATTTTTTTACTGGTGTTAGAATCCATATACTTTTGCAATAAACCAGAATGTTTCAGCAGAAAAGAATTTATAATTAACTGAAAGAAAATACCTTGTTTCATTTAGAAGACTTTCAAGAACCAAGCAAGACAAATCCATAATGCTCTTTCTACAATTCTATGTTGCAGTCATTATTAAAGTATGATTACTTATATAGTAAAAATGTATGTTCTGATTTATCAAAAAAGTATAATGAATTAAGAGTGTTTTGTCTATGAATTTAAGATTAAAAACATGATGAATATTCTTATCAATTGTATTATAGTTAATAATGAAGTATCAGCTAAGCTTTTTAGAAGACATAATACATATTGTGTGAATATTTTTTTAATATTTATAGTCATGAGAAACAAAAGGAAATTATTTATTATATTTTCAAGTTACTTTATAGTTGTCAAGACAGTCAAAGCAGTGAAGCATAGAGCTCTGATGAAGACTGTTGGACAGTCGAAACTGTAAGAAAAATGAAGTTTTTAAGAAAATTTGTTTGCATTAAAGTGTATATGAAATAACTGTTGTAAGCAATATATATATATATATGGCAGTCAAACAGATGATATTAAAACAATCTCTGATTGTGGATAGGGTTCTGGTTTTGCTCTAACATATTGTGAAAATTGTGTCTCAAGTCAGTTTTGTATAAATTCAATATGGTGTCTATGGTAGTTAGTGAATATGTTAAATTAACACTGTTTTTTCATAATATCATCTCTGTATAGATATTGAGGTGTTTCAATCATTTAATATATATAATAATTGCAATTTGATCCGGGAGCCATATGTATAGTAGCAGATTGAATTACTAATATTTTTTTCAGGTATATATTACCAATTTAAATGATTGGATGATTTCAAATATTCCAAGCCATATTAGTTAAATTGTTATATATATATATATTGAAACATATATGTTTCCTCATATAAATATTCATAAGATCCCCCCCCCCAATTAAAAATGTCTAGCGTGATTCAATCTAATTGGGAACGCAATAAATTCTGATTTGTTTAAAAAAAAAAATCATATTTTTAATTTTGTGATTAATGGATTTGAATAAAATATTATATCATCTTATTTTACTTTTTTTTTTTTATCTGTCTCAATAAAAAGGAAAAAGAAATTAATTATCCAATCATTAAAAAGAAAGAAAAAAGATACTTGAGTTAAACTGAGGCAGTATTCAAATTAGGACATCGTTGAAAAAAAGGAACTTTTTTTCTCTCTCGTCTTACACAGAGAGCAAAAAAATTTAACAAAACGTGAAAATGGAAAAAAAAGTTTTACTAGAGGAATTATAATAAAAATGGAATAAATTAGAAGCTCTACTCTCTCCACACTATGCCATGACCTTCCATAAATGAAATAATCCGCCTTCTTCTTGAATAAACTGGACTGCAAAACTGGAAGGTAATTATGTTATCAGAATATTAAAACATCTTTATCATACGTTATAAAGTGGAATTATGAAATAATTAACTAGAATTTGTTTTATAAAATATTAGAACACGTTTATCATACGTTATAAAATGAAGTTATGAAATAATTACATAGAATTTGTTTTTTTTTTGTAAAATATGAAAACATCTTTATCATACGTTATAAAGTGACATTATGAAATAATTACATAGAATGTGTTTTATAAAATATTAAAACGTCTTTATCATACGTTATAAAGTGATATTATGAAATAATTACATAGAATTTGTTTTATAAAATGTTAAAACGTCTTTATCATACGTTATAAAGTGAAGTTATGAAATAGCTACACGCAAATTTATTTATAAAAATATTTGAACGTATTTACTATATGAATTAGAAATGCTTTAATTGCATATTACTTCTAAGCTTCTTATAATGTAACATAGTTTATGTGTAAGAATATACTTCTATATTTGGCTAAATTATAAATGCCTCAATTATCAAATGATAAATGCTCTACAAACCAAGAATTGCTGAGTTCAAATGTCTACCAATCGGTAATAATTAATAAAATGATGAAATGCTGTATAAATTATAAATGCTTGACTGCTTCTAAGGTTCTTACCTTAAATGAATTCAAAATGAATTATTGTATAAACCATAAGTGCTTGACTGCTTCAAAATGAATTATTGTATAAACCATAAATGCTTGACTGCTTCTAAGGTTCTTACCTTAAATGAATTCAAAATGAATTATTGTATAAACCATAAGTGCTTGACTGCTTCAAAATGAATTATTGTATAAACCATAAATGCTTGACTGCTTCTAAGGTTCTTCTCTTAAATGAATTCAAAATGAATTATTGTATAAACCATAAGTGCTTGACTGCTAAAATAATGAATTATTGTATAAACCATAAATGCTTGACTGCTTCTAAGGTTCTTCTCTTAAATGAATTCAAAATGAATTATTGTATAAACTATAAGTGCTTGACTGCTTCAAAATGAATTATTGTATAAACCATAAATGCTTGACTGCTTCTAAGGTTCTTACCTTAAATGAATTCAAAATGAATTATTGTATAAACCATAAGTGCTTGACTGCTTCAAAATGAATTATTGTATAAACCATAAATGCTTGACTGCTTTAAAATGAATTATTGTATAAACCATAAATGTTTGACTGCTTCTAAGCTTCTTCTCATAAAGGAATACAAAAACAAACTATTGTTGAATTGGAATATTTCCAAGCTTCTTCTCATAAAGGAATACAAAAATGAACTATTGTTGAAGTAGGATGTTTCCAAGCTTCTTCTCATAAAGGAATACAAAAATGAATTATTGTTGAATTGGAATATTTCCAAGCTTCTTCTCATAAAGGAATACAAAAATGAACTATTGTTGAAGTAGGATATTTCCAAGCTTCTTCTCATAAAGGAATACAAAAATGAACTATTGTTGAAGTAGGATATTTCCAAGCTTCTTCTCATAAAGGAATTAATGAATTATTGTTGAATTAGAATATTCACAAGCTTCTTCTCATAAATGGATTCAAAATGAATTATTATTGAATTAGAATATTTCCAAGCTTCTTCTCATAAAGGAATTAATGAATTATTGTTGAATTAGAATATTCACAAGCTTCTTCCTATAAATGAATTCAAAATGAACTATTATTGAATTAGAATATTTCCAAGCTTCTTCTCATAAAGGAATTAATGAACTATTGTTGAATTAGAATATTCACAAGCTTCTTCCCATAAATGAATTCAAAATGAACTATTATTGAATTAGAATATTTCCAAGCTTCTTCTCATAGAGGAATTAATGAACTATTGTTGAAATTGCAAATTAATTGTTATTTAATAAATTTTTTTTGTTACTAAAAATTAAATTGGTTATCCAGTTGTCCAGTTTTGTTTGTTTTATCGCATCACTCACCAATTATAGCACTGGTTCATGAGAATCTCATGTTCTCTGAGCTACGTCTGACATAACTTGACCTAGGCCAGTCAGGTTGTAGTGAGATGGAACTCTAATGGCGCTCTTTGGGAAACCAAACATAGAAATATTTAGATGTTTCCAGTCTCTATGTACTACATCCTCTGATGAGCAGGAAATATTGTTGTAGGGGGGCATTAACATCTGCATTAAGAATATCAATTGATAGTTCCTTCCTGCAGCATGCTCATCAGAAAATTGTTACAACTGACGTAATAAAACGGTTGTATGGCGGTCCGGTTACATTTGGCATCCAACTGTGAGGCTTTACCTGGCTAACCTACCTATAGGCTCCGGTTACATTTGTCGTCCAACTGTGAGGCTTTATCTGGCTAACCTACCTATAGGCACCTATTACATTGTCATCCTTACTGTGAGGCCTTATCTGGCCTATGCCAGATCATAGGCCGGTTAATTTGCCGCCCTACTGTGAAGTCCGATCTAGCTAGCCTACTCATAGGCATAAGCAGATCACGATTCTGTGACATGAACAGTGCATATGATGTAGTGATGTAATTTGTTCAGGAAGGATGGAAAAATAAAAGTCTAAAAGAAAAACACAAAAAGAATGGCATAAAGAATGAAACAGGCATTTCAAAGAAGATGGAGTAAGGTCATGGTGTGGATGGAGAGAGAAGCTTACTGATTCAGAAAACAAAGGAGAAATGGTAAACATGGAGGCTCAAAAAACAGAAAAAATAGTTACGATAGCTCAGATAATAGAAATTATAAAAGCAGACCAAAAGAAAAGGGATAAACAAAGAGAAGAAGATAACCAAAAATGGGATAAACAAAGAGAAGAAGATAACCAAAAATGGGATAAACAAAGAGAAGAAGATAACCAAAAATGGGATAAACAAAGAGAAGAAGATATCAAACAAAGAGAAGAATATAACCAAAAATGGGATAAACAAAGAGAAGAATATAACAAGCAAGCAATAGAAGCAAACCAAAGAATAGAAAAACAAAATACTGATGAAGCAAAATTTGAGATTGTTAAAAAGGAAGAAATTGAAATTACAAAGAGTGATCTTGAAATTGTCAGTCTACCTTCAGGAAAACTTCTGATTGTGGAATGTACCTCTAAAATTGAAAATAAAGAAACAGTATATACAGAAGCTGAGAATGAAATAGTATCAAACACAGCAAAAGAGTTTCAAATGGATGAAAATGAATCTAATAAAGCAAAATTAAAATCTTCTGATCTTCAAGAAGATGAAAAATGTGAAAATGAACATAATCAAAATATAACAAAGGGACTGTCCAATATAGAAGAAAATGTTTCAGAAAAATTGTCTGATATATGCTATGAAATAGTAACAAAGATAGAGAAAGGAATCATAAAATGGAAAGAAAAGTGTGTTAGTCCTCAGCCATATATAAAAATTATAAACAAAAGCTTAATAAACTCAAATCAAAAATTGAGTATAGAAAAAAAATATATAAAGACAGTTATTAAAAATATAGTTGCTTACGCAGGAAAAGACACCAAAAGGGAATCTGAAAACTCGGGGTTTATCAGTGTGAAAGAAATTAAGCAACAAGAAACCTTTACAAATACCAAAAAAATAATTACTATGGCAGAAAAACCATTTAAAAAGAAACTTTTATATAAAAATGAAGTACCACCATGGAAGAGGAACAGAAAAAAATTCACAGATGGTATTCATGGTCCATATCGGACGCGTATAATTAGAAGATCAAACAGTAACAATGATCTCCAAAGAAAATACAGAAGTGAAGAAGCAAGACATCACAGTAATGTTAAACATGATAAATTTTCAACAAAGAGACGATCCAGAAGTATGTCACCTCATAATACAAAAGAGGACTATAGGAGAACTGATCATGATCCTCAGTCTCCCAAACCAGGTTGCAGTTATGATTCAGAATAAAATAGAGATAGCTGATGGAAAAAGTTTGTGAGTGTGGTGTAGTGATGCATGAACTTGTGTTTTTCATGTTGAGATGGTGGATGATTGAGCAGAGCTGCTTGGATGCATTGTGTTATGATGCTCCGAAGTATATGCTCGGCACTATCCCGACCTGGATGTTGTGCTCCAAGAGTAGTCCAGCAGTGCGTATATATAGGTCTCATGGATAGGCCTTGGTCTCATGGATAGGCCAAATGATAGCCCCTAAGACTCACCGAAGCTGAGCAGGGTTGGCTGAGTGCCAAATTGATTTTTTTTCTCTGGCTCCTATTCTTGGTTGGATGATGCTTCTAGGTACAAGAGAGGTAGTGCTTAAAAATGAGATATTTTCTCGTGACGTCATGAGGCGGTGTGTACTGGTAGTTTGTGTTTGGCCATCTATTTGTCCCAGCATTGGAGGCTATGGTTCATGTATTCACTTTTCCAGCTCATCTTACTCATTCATCAGCATATCTAAAACCAGGCAGTACTGAGAAATAATGTGTATAGTATGTGGAATGAAATCGTACTTCCAGGCGATTTCATCCCAAAATTTGGTGAGGGGTAATGAAACAGTTATGCTGTTACTCATATAGATATTCAAGAGACCCCCCCCCATTTAAAAACGTCTAGCGTGATTCAGTCTAATTGGGAACGCAATAAATTTTGATTTGTTTAAAAAAAAAAATCATATTTTTAATTTTGAGATTGATGGATTTGAATAAAATGTTAAGTTATCTTATTTTTTTTTTTTTATCTGTCTCAATAAAAAAAAGAAAAGAAATTAATTATCCAATCATTAAAAAGAAAAAAAGAAAAGATACTTGAGTTAAACTGAGGCAGTATTCAAATTAGGAACGTTGTGAGAAGAAAAGAACTCTCGTCTTACACAGAGAGGCAGAACATATTAAATTTTTTGTTTTAAAAAAAGTGTATTACTTAATTTTTTTGACACGTTAAAATATAATTTTAACGGAACGTTAAAATGGAAAAAGAAACCTTTGCTAGAGGAATTATGATAATAATGGGGTAATTTAGCGGCTTCGTTCTCTCCACGCTATGCCATGACTCTCCATAAATGAAATAACCCGCCTTCTTCATGAATAAACTGGATTGTAAAACTGGAAGGTAATTATGTTATAAAATATTAAAACATCTTTATCATACGTTATAAAATGAAGTTATGAAATAACTACATAGAATTTGTTTTGTAAAATATTAGAACACGTTTATCATATGTTATAAAATGAAGTTATGAAATAATTACATAGAATTTGTTTTTTGTAAAATATGAAAACATTTTTATCATACGTTATAAAGTGACGTTATGAAATAATTACATAGAATTTGTTTTTTGTAAAATATGAAAACATTTTTATCATACGTTATAAAGTGACATTATGAAATAATTACATAGAATTTGTTTTATAAAATGTTAAAACGTCTTTATCATACGTTATAAAATGAAGTTATGAAATAGCTACACGCAAATTTATTTATAAAAATATTTGAACGTATTTACTATATGAATTAGAAATGCTTTAATTGCATATTACTTCTAAGCTTCTTATAATGTAACATAGTTTATGTGTAAGAATATACTTCTATATTTGGCTAAATTATAAATGCCTCAATTATCAAATGATAAATGCTCTACAAACCAAGAATTGCTGAGTTCAAATGTCTACCAATCGGTAATAATTAATAAAATGATGAAATGCTGTATAAATTATAAATGCTTGACTGCTTCTAAGGTTCTTACCTTAAATGAATTCAAAATGAATTATTGTATAAACCATAAGTGCTTGACTGCTTCAAAATGAATTATTGTATAAACCATAAATGCTTGACTGCTTCTAAGGTTCTTCTCTTAAATGAACAAATGAATTATTGTATAAACCATAAGTGCTTGACTGCTTCAAAATGAATTATTGTATAAACCATAAATGCTTGACTGCTTCTAAGGTTCTTACCTTAAATGAATTCAAAATGAATTATTGTATAAACCATAAGTGCTTGACTGCTTCAAAATGAATTATTGTATAAACCATAAATGCTTGACTGCTTCTAAGGTTCTTACCTTAAATGAATTCAAAATGAATTATTGTATAAACTATAAGTGCTTGACTGCTTCAAAATGAATTATTGTATAAACCATAAATGCTTGACTGCTTCTAAGGTTCTTACCTTAAATGAATTCAAAATGAATTATTGTATAAACCATAAGTGCTTGACTGCTTCAAAATGAATTATTGTATAAACCATAAATGCTTGACTGCTTCTAAGGTTCTTACCTTAAATGAATTCAAAATGAATTATTGTATAAACTATAAGTGCTTGACTGCTTCAAAATGAATTATTGTATAAACCATAAATGCTTGACTGCTTCTAAGGTTCTTACCTTAAATGAATTCAAAATGAATTATTGTATAAACCATAAGTGCTTGACTGCTTCAAAATGAATTATCGTATAAACCATAAATGCTTGACTGCTTTAAAATGAATTATTGTATAAACCATAAATGCTTGACTGCTTCTAAGCTTCTTCTCATAAAGGAATACAAAAACAAACTATTGTTGAATTGGAATATTTCCAAGCTTCTTCTCATAAAGGAATACAAAAATGAACTATTGTTGAAGTAGGATGTTTCCAAGCTTCTTCTCATAAAGGAATTAATGAATTATTGTTGAATTAGAATATTCACAAGCTTCTTCCTATAAATAAATTCAAAATGAACTATTATTGAATTAGAATATTTCCAAGCTTCTTCTCATAAAGGAATTAATAAACTATTGTTGAATTAGAATATTCACAAGCTTCTTCCCATAAATGAATTCAAAATGAACTATTATTGAATTAGAATATTTCCAAGCTTCTTCTCATAGAGGAATTAATGAACTATTGTTGAAATTGCAAATTAATTGTTATTTAATAAATTTTTTTTTGTTACTAAAAATTAAATTGGTTATCCAGTTGTCCAGTTTTGTTTGTTTTATCGCATCACTCACCAATTATAGCACTGGTTCATGAGAATCTCATGTTCTCTGAGCTACGTCTGACATAACTTGACCTAGGCCAGTCAGGTTGTAGTGAGATGGAACTCTAATGGCGCTCTTTGGGAAACCAAACATAGAAATATTTAGATGTTTCCAGTCTCTATGTACTACATCCTCTGATGAGCAGAAAATATTGTTGTAGGGGGGCATTAACATCTGCATTAAGAATATCAATTGATGGTTCCTTCCTGCAGCATGCTCATCAGAAAATTGTTACAACTGACGTAATAAAACGGTTGTATGGCGGTCCGGTTACAATATATATATATATATATATATATGTGTGTGTGTGTATGTATTTATAGTAATATTAATAATTATTATTATGTAATTTTTCTGCAAAGTAAAATTCATATTTTAATTATGTCAAACTTATACTAAATTTATTTCCAGTTTTTAAAGTTAACTTAAGAATAATAAAATTTGGCCAAACTCAATTACATTTCTTATTCTTCTAGATTTTAAATGGTAAAAGAGCATTTTCATCTGCACTAGTTAATCCACTATAATTAATGAAAAATGGAATAGAGTTAACTTTTACTCAAAATGGAAAATTTTATTTCAATCATTAAATAACTATTTCAAATTTAATTTCACTTTCAAAAATTACTCCATTAAAAATATTCTATTCTTAAAATTATCACATTTTTCACTTCAGTGTTTAATAATATATATATATATGGAAATGGCCTTTTTTTATTACAAAAGCTTTTTCCCCCTTTCATTTAGTTTAGATAAATGAGTAAATAGTAAAATTGTAATTATGAAACGTAATTAAATATATAAATTATTATGTTTATAATGGAAAGATTTTCCTCACTTTGTATATTTTCATATAAACTTATGTATATATGTATTAATAAAAAAATTTAATTACACATTTACAACCGAATTTATATATTTATTTAATTTACTGTCTCAGCCAACATATAGAGGTTGTAAAAATATGTTTTATAAAGAAAATTTCAATTTTAAAAAATTCTTGCGTCACTGTCTAAAAAAATAAAACGTTTACAAATAATAAAAGTTAATTTAATATATATTTATTAGTGATAATTACGTATTATTCTAAAAACAAATTCCTCAATAGGAGCCAATAGCAAATGGGATTGACGATTTACATTCTAAGAAATAAAAGAAATACAAAATGATAAGTTGAAAAAGGATGAGGAAGAAAAAGAAAAAATAATAATGATAAGAAGAAATAAAAGGAAAAACAATGAAAAGGAAAAAAAAAAGGAAAAACTAGAGAATTACTCAACACATCAAACAGTTATTTCATTATTCTGTTTATTTAATATTTGTGGAAGCAACTTTTAACTTTATCGAAATATGTTTTTATTCTAATATACTTTATCACTTGGCCTGATGAAATTATCTTCCATTACATTCTACTATCAGCTATATTTTTTATACGAAAACAATGAGTACTGAACTATTTCAAAGAAGCTCTAAAAAGAGCAATTTTGACTGCTTCTATACAGAAATAGACTTTAAATAATAATTTTAGTTAGGCTAAACAAGGTTATATTATCTCAAAACATAAATAGATCACCATGTATTACAATTGTGTATTAGATGAATCTGGTATTAGTTCATATGGTTTGAAGCTGATAGATGTTGAGATACTCCTTGTGATATAAAGTTCATAGGTGTATGGAATAGCTTTCATGTCTCCTCATAAAAGAATTTTGATGATAGTAGTTTATCTCTATGTTTTATTTTTTGCATTGATTGTATAAAGCACAATCTTTCATCAGGGGGAGGCTGCGAATACATTTTCTTGCGCATCACATACCACATTGAATATGTGATGAAAATTGATATTTTAATAAGTGGAAATTGGTTTTTTAATGCAATCTTGTAATGAAATAATGAGATAGTAGTCTACCTTTATGTTTCAATAAATAATAGATCTTATTGTTCCAAGTACATTGCATGAATTGATGATATGATAGTATGTCTTGTCTTGCAGTTTTGGGCATACTGGGTTGACTTTGATGATATGCCATTTAAAGTACAGGAACCACAATATAGACATGGCATCCAGATTTATTTTAATAATAAAGTCCAAATATTTGGGTTCTAGAGCCCAATATTGGAACAACGTTGTTATTTTATAATTGGTTATGCCTAATTTTGTATTTTGTAAATTTGATCCGGATTCATTAATATCTGAGCACTCCAAATATTTATTTTGTTGGCAATGACATCTGGCATAATGTTGATATACTGATGGATGTTTTGTGCTATTTTATATAGTCAGCTATTTTTCTTAGGGAATGGATTTCCGGAAAACATCCTTACTTACATAAAAAAAAAAATTTAGAGAGGTATTACTGTACAAAGATTATATTATGTTTAGTAACAAAAAACTAATAAATTCTGAAAAATCATTGTCTTTAATCTAAACTTATATATAAATATATATATATATATATATATATATATATATATATATATATATATATATATATATATATATATATATATATATTACCAAATAATATAAGTATTAATAAACGAATCCACTAGAATAAAACTACAAAATTTTTTAAAAATGCCTTTATAAAATTGAAGATTAATATGCTTTGCTATAACCAGTTTCGTCGTATTCCGCCATCCGGCGAAAGCTGGCTATAGCAAAGGATATTAATCTTCAATTTTATATAGGCATTTTTTTAAAATTTTGTAGTTTTATTCTAGTGGATTGTTTATATATATATATATATATATATATATATATATATATATATATATATATATATATATATATATATATATATATATATATATGATCACTAGATGGAGCTTTACCAATAGTCCACTATCAAACTTTGTTTACATAAACACTGAGAGTGATAGAATTCAATATCTCTTTCAAATTGTCTTCAACCTTTAAACCATGGTTTCGAGCTAGTTGGCTCAAATCAGTAAATGGTAGGAAGACCAGAAACTAGATCTAAACACCAACTATACTAACAGCATTTATGAACACATTTAGATCAGTTTGAAAGCACTTTTTTTTCAGAAACATAAATATCTTCAAATCCAGTCAAACAACTAGACAGCTATATGGGTCTGAATTCAGTTCAGTTTCACCATACAGAAAAAAACCTCTGCATTCTATATCATTGCAAAAACCTTCAAGGGCACATTTATGATAAACAAAACAAGTTACAAATTTCATAACATGCTTATAGCTTGCATTTTATGATCACTAGATAAGCTTTACCAATAGCCCACTATCAAGCTTTGTTTACATAAACGCTGAGAGAGACAGAATTCAATATCTCTTTCAAATTGTTTCCAACAAATAAACCATGGTTTTGAGCTATATATATATATATATATATATAGCCATGGTTTATTTATATATATATATATATATATATATATATATATATATCATCAACCATTATCAATCTACTGCAGGATGAAGATCTATCCAAGTTCAATCCATCTCCGAACTTTAGCTACTCTTCTCCACACCACCCCTGCACACTTTCTTATTTCATCCATCTCACATGTGGTCTATTTCTGGGTCTTTTACAATATCTTGGAATCCGGTTTAAGATTTCAATTGTGCATCTATTATCACCTCTTCTAGAAATATATCCAGCCCAACTCCATTTCAGTCTTTTAATTTTTTCAATGAGGTCAATAACACCTGTTTGTTATCTTACCCATATATTGCATTTTCAATTTCTTCTTGTTATTTCCAACATGCATCTCTCCATATTTATTTGAGTGGTCTGAAGTCTCTGTATTGCTCTTCTATTAAGTGTCCAAGTCTCATATCCATAAGTAAGAACTGGTAAAACACATTTATTAAAAACTTTCATTTTCAAACATATAGGCATATTTCCTTTTACTATCAAGTTATTTCTACCAAAAGCACTCCAACTCAGTTTAATTCTATAATTAATTTCATCCATTATGTTTCCATATGTATTACTAATCTGACCAAGGTATTTTTACATTATCATAATCAATCTTATTTTTTATACTTTGAGAAAATCCATTAAATATTACATTATCCTTTTTAATATTTATCATTAGAACTACTTTCCTACTTTCATCTGATAACTCCTGCAACATTTCCTGCAGCTCTAAAGCATTATTTGCAAAAACAACTACATCATCTGCAAAATCTAAATGACAAATAATCTCCATTTACTTTCACTCCTTTTGATTTCCATTTTAATCCACAAAATACTTCTTGTAGCACCACTATAAAAAGTTTTGGAGATATAGAGTCACCCTGCTGTATGCTCTTCTTATTGTTGACTTTCCCAGTAACATTTTGAAATTTCATTGTTGCTGTTGCATTTTTATAAATATTCTTTAAAGTATTACAATATCCTGGATCTATACCTTGATGATCCAATGCTTTAATCACTGAATAAATGTTTATAGAATCAAATGCATTTTCATAATCTACAAATCCAAAGCATAATTCATTTGTCATTTCTATAACTTCTCTTAATACCTGGATATAATCTATTGTACTAAAACCACTTTTAAATCCAGCTTGTTCTCTTGGTTGGTGGAAATACAAGGTTCTGTGTAGACGAGTTGTAATTATCTTGATAAAAATTTTGTATAAAACTGATAAAAGGCTGTTGAGTCTGTAATATGTATTATTTTCTTTATCACTTTTTTAAATATTAATATTAATATACTGCATTCTTCCAATCATCTGCTACATCACTATCATTTAAACATTTGGTATATAACTTTGCTGATTTTTTTTTCTATTTCTTAACCTGCTTCTTTTAATATATCAATTGTAATTCCATCATTACCTGGAGCCTTTTCTTTCTTCATACATTTAATTCCATGTTTCACTTTTTCTTTTAAAATTCTGGGCAATTCAGATGATGTAATAGATATAGGAAGTACTTGTTCTTTATTACTATATAATTCTTGATAAACGTATTCTACCCATTTCATGATGTCATCTCTCTCTTTAGTAATAATTCCATCTTTTTTTCTTATTAAATATATAAATTTCTTACCAATACCAAAATGTTCTTTTACTTTCTTGAGACTTTTTTAGTCTTCTACAGCTTTCATTGCTATTTCACAGTTATATTTTCTTATATCATTTTCAACTCGTTTCCCCCCACTATTTTACAAAATTCGAGATATTCAATACTTTTTAATGCATCATTTTTATATATCTTCATATTTCTTCTTTTCTTCATAAATTCTCTAGTCTCAGTATAAATTTTAGCGTCAACTGCTGCTTTTTCTACCAGCTATCTTTGTTGCAGTTTTCAAAAGTATATCAGTTATTTTTATATTAATTTCCTTTAAATCTGAAGCATATTCAAAATCTACTAATGCTTGAAACAGTTGTGTAAGTTCTAATTTAAAACCATTAGAATGTTTCTGAAGATTAGGAATATCAACTGTAAATATTGTTTTTCGTAATAATTTTTGTCTCTCTAGCTTTGCATTAACACTTTTACTAATCGCTGATCACTTCCTGTGCTAAATTTATTAACTACATTACAATCTTGAAATATGTATTTTCTGTTAGTCAAAATATAATCCAAGTTTGCTTTATCTTCATTTGGATGCTTTCTTGTCCATTTCCTTTTAACATTTTTCTCAAAAAAAGAATTCATAGTATAAAGTTTTTTTTTCTTTTTCTGCAAATTCTACAAGTGTATGTCCTCTCTCATTTCTATTACCATAACCACCATTACCTACAGTACTTTCATTTTTCATTTGTTTACCAATTCTAGCATTGAAGTCTCCCATAACAATTTTAAAATGTTGTTTACTCTGATCAAAAGTCTTTTGTACATCCATATAAAAATGTATTACTTAATCACTATGAGAACTTGTTGGAGCATAAACCTGAATTATCTGCATTTGGTATCTGCTATTAAGTTGTATAACTAATCTTGCCACTCTCTCTCATACACCATCAATCTCAACAATGTTGTTCTTCCACTTTTTATTTATAATGATTCCTACACCACTTGTATTTCCAATATTTGTGCCTTTATAATAAAGTACATTTCCACTTTCTAAATCAATTATCTCTTCACTTTTCCTTCTAACTTCACAAAGTACAATAAGGTCACATTTAATATAAGACAGTTCTTTTAATTCTTGCAATCTTCCTTGACTTGAAAGTGATCTGCCATTGTAAGTACCTAAATAAAAAGTTGTCAACAAATGGCAGCCTGGGTTTGCACTCAGGAGATTCTTAGCACCTTCTGCCTTTGGCCTCCAAGTACTTTCTTTGTTGGTGATTTTACAGTGAAATTTTAGAAGGAAAGATTAAAGAGTACACTCGTTCACTCTATCTCATGCCACAGACGCACATGATTACTAACATGTAAAAAGATAAAAACTCTCCTATATTGGTATTTCTTGCTGAACCAGCACTCATCAATTTGGTCAGAATGTAATCCATATTATGGAGTTCATTTATATTTTTGCATGCGTGTGCCCATGTGTATCAGTTGTATGACATAGAGTGAATGGCTTCAGGGAGGTTGCAGTTATATGTTCAAATTCAAATATTTCATCTAGACTACACACATATAAATATACTTATATTTAAAATAATATATATTTGTCTGTGTGTATTGTTAAACATATATTCAAATTCATCTAAGCAAAATCTATGTAAATAAGATATTGTAATTTTTTTTTAAAAAAAAAAAATGTATCAGTTATTAACCCGAAATATATGTTAATATCCTTTACTGTGTAATACACAAGTATATAAAAATATATTTTAGAGCTAAGCAGTATCATTGCACTTCATGTTATGTTAATATTAGTAATTATACAAGAAACTATGTCAGAATTCACTGTTTGAATTCAAATGATTACTTGCAATTGTTCTATTTCGATCATGTATCTCAATACTAAAAGAGAAAAAAGAACTAATAGCACTGACTTAAATGAACTTTAGCACAAAATCATTTTGAGATTTATTATTTACATCATAGCTATGAATCGATATCGACTTGATAATGCCATTTTTTTAAAAAAAAAGTTTTCAACACTTTGAAAATCTGAAGTTATAATTAGAAAGATCTTGAGCAGAAAAAAATACGAAAAGTCATGGAAAGTTTTAGTTAAATAAATGGTACTTATATTACACTGCAATTAATGTTAAATTTCTCCAAGGAAATCTGCAATACGAATAAAGACGTTAGATTAATGAACATGTTGAACTTTTTTTTTTAATCTACTTTTATATCACATAACTTTAGTTTAAATTATTTACACACATTTATATTTAGAGAAGAAGCTAGAAGTATTATTTCGATCTTTTATGTCATTACGTGCATTTCTTTCCAACTATTACATACTTCAGTATATAATACGTAAATACATATATATTGTCTATGAATTTAATATAATTAGAAAAGACTTGAACTCAGACTTTCTAGCTTCCTATAGTTATCAATTCCACTTGCACAACAGGACCCCATACATGTGAAAAAATAAATACAATCATTACAACAACCAGCCAACACTTAAACAATTCCAATATCACTAACAATGAACAATTTCTAAGCTGTTGTCAAGGCAACCTTCTTTTAACAATAAGGGTAGAATCCCACTCTATTAATAGTCTAATATACTTATATAAACAATAAATATTGTAATTTGACCAAAAGGATTGAAATTATTGATACAAAGAAGTATAAATAAATCGCTTTAAACAGATAAATAAAACCTATTCTGAATGCAGACTTATTAATAAATAATTAATTATAACATTCCAAACTGCAATTATAAATTCCACATTGCAACCAAAGTATTACTTAAACAATAAGTGTAATAATGCTCAAGTCTATATGGGTTTATAAGTAATTATTAAAAAAAAAAAACAGTCAATACTTAGACATTCCCAGTATCAATAACAATCAACAATTTCCAAACTGTTGTCAAGACAATAATCTTATATATATATATTGTAACGGGATATATATATATATGCGTTACATTCAAATTTTAATACTAACTTTTTTTGCAAATATCTAATACTGAATTAAAAACACAAACGTTCAAAATGCACAAATAACGAATTATTAATTTATTAATGTTTGATTTAAATATTAAAATATGCTTTAAAAAGATTATAGAATCGAAACAAAGATTCTAATCTTTAAATAAAGTATAAAATAAAAACCTTTTTTTAATAATAGCGAAGATTTTTTTTAATTTTCAAATATAAAAATTACAAACAGATCCTTAAGACAAAATGACAATTAAAAAAATGATTACAAAATAGATGAGTTCCCGCCCAGAGATAGAGACATAGACCTCAGCAAAAAACCCAAAATCTTACCTTGGACACAAAGAATAAACCAATAAAATACAGACATGAAGTATGTTTGATGAATCCTGCATTCCAGAGATAAGGTGCCTAGGGACTATAAAAGGAAATTCCAAAATATAATTAATTAGTTAGAGAGTTGGAGAATCAGAAAATTAAAGTTTTGAATTCATCTGTAAAAATAATTTTAAAAGTTATCACCATCACCAAAAAAAAATGTAATTAGCTTCATCGTGCTTCCTTCGGTGCGGCCGGCCGAAGGCAGCTTTCATCTCCACGGATTCCAGGATCAAACCACTGGTACCGTCTTCAGAAAATATTGTAAATGCAGCTTCATAAATCATCATCACAAGAAAAGGACCCTTGCGTAAATTAGATCTTCGTCGTGAAGGAATAAAAAAAGGACAGAAAAAAGGTATAAATTTATAAATGATCAACTTAAATATAAACTCTCTTAAGCTTAAAATCTTTTGGATTTTATTTGTGTCTAAAAAAATGAACTATAAACTTTCTTTCCTGAATAAACCTGAACTTTCAGTATCTTTTATAAACTTTGCAATTTTAAAACTCTGATCTAAAGTTAAAATGTAACCTCTTCAAAATGTATAGTATTTTATTTTTGTTTATTCATGCTAAAAAGATCTGTTTGTAATAGGGTAGGGGTTTGTAATTGCAAACTTGAATTTAAAAATAGAAACACATCGTTATTTGTGCATTATTAAATTTAAAAAGAAAAGCAGGTTATATAAATTTGCAGTAAAAAAAAAAGTTAAAATATAAATGTTATCTTAAAAATGATTTTAAAACCTTAATTAAACTAAAGATTTTTGTTATGAATTAAATTAATAAAATGATTTAAATGTTAGTTGAGTGTAGATAGCTGCTAGACTAGTTTAAATATGTTACTTTTAAAGAGTGTTTTGATTTCGGACTATTGGTTTCGTAGTTGTGTCAATGCTGGTGGAGAGATATATGGACGTTTATATCAATGTAATGTGAAGTGTGTTAGCACCTAGGGCTACGAGTCCAACTGAATGCGTGACCCCAAAGAGAGGTAGTCATATCGTTGAAATGGACGTAGAGGTATTTCCTGTGCCATTGACCCATTCAAGTTCTATGGATTGAGAAGATAAGTTGGCAAGATAAGACCACTCTCTCATCCATACACAGTGTTTTTCTTTTATTATTACATACATGATTCCTTCGCCAGATAGAAGCACATTCGTATACTGGTTGAAGCTCATGTTTTCTCCAATAATATCACGTTCAGATGCACATTCCTGTTACGTGATTCTATGCTAAAATGTTCATATTGCATTGGTTGCTGATATATATCTGGAAGCGAGCATTGGTGTGGCTACGGACTTTTAGCCTGGAATCAATTGTTTGAAAGTCTTTTAGGTGCATGGTCTGGGTAGCCCATCTATACTCAACATTTCTAAAATTTAAAATTAAAAGTTAAAAACAAATAAAATAATAATGAAACAGAATAAAACAAATTTCTTCCTGTGTTATAAAAATTATTTTTTTAAAAGTTTGTGCATTATTAATTATATACGTAAATAAAATCTTTTTTTTTTTGTAGTATTAATACTCAATGATTGTTTTTTTATTCTTTATTATTAAAAATATAGTTTAATTAAATATATGTTTCTGCATCTACTTGAGCTAGTGACTTGGGCTGACGGCTTAACAGCGCGTATCTGTCGATTTTATAAATTTTCTAGGTTCGAAGTAGCCTAGTGGTGCTCTGTCGGCAGATGCGGTAAGACTGGATATTTCATCATCATCCCCGACCATTATAATATATATATATATAATATAAAAATAAAATATCTGTTAATTAAAACAAAATTGTAATTACAATAAAAATAATAATAACGGTTACAAACTATTAAAAACAATCCCTAAATTCGAAGAAGCACTTTTGGTTAATTTCTAGATCCTGCCTCAACTGCCATTAAAATTAAAAAAAAAAAGCAAAAAACAAAGAGGAAGCAAATGTCAACAATTCAAATTCCGTGAATCTTGTATTTTAATGTTAGCAGATTGCCTATTTACTAAATGCATTATATTCCTATTTATAAAAATTGCCTCCTTAATGTTTCTTTTATTATGGTTTCTCTCTTCATAAAGAATTTATGCGAATTTAAAGATTGTTTTTAAGTTTGTTGTTGTTGTTATTATTATTATTATTATTATTATTATTATTATTATTATTATTAGTTATGTAGTGTATGTATGTATAGTATGGTATTATTAGTGTATTATTAGTATTATTATTATTATTATTAGTATTAGTATTATTATTATTATTATTATTATTATTATTATTATTATTAGTATTATTATTATTATTAGTATTAGTAGTAGTAGTAGTAGTAGTAGTAGTAGTAGTAGTAGTAGTAGTAGTAGTAGTAGTAGTAGTAGTAGTAGTAGTAGTAGTAGTAGTAGTAGTAGTAGTAGTAGTAGTAGTAGTAGTAGTAGTAGTAGTTGTAATAGTAGTAATAGTAGTAGTAGTAGTAGTAGTAGTATAAATCACATTCACTTGACTTTCATTCAAATAGTAACTATTGGATAAATCATTCTGGCTACTCCTCTTTATCTTTTAGTAAAAATGATTTTTCAAGGACTAAAAAAACTAATATATCTGATGGAGTTAATAAATCTAATGTTGCTGATGTTTATTCTAATACTAATATATCTTATAATAAATATTTTCTTTCTAATATGAAAGTAAATCTCAGTTCAAAAGATATTACAGTATTTCTTGAAAATAATTTACAAACTAGTATTGTTTGTCATAAAGTTAATATGAATAATTCTAAGTCTTCTTGCTTTTATATTTCTGTTTCTGCACATAAACATAATGACCCTAAGTTATGGCCTTGCAGTGTTTCCATTTCTTTTTTTATGGATTTCTGGCCAGTTCTCTAAGGTTTTAAGATAATTTATATTGTTTTATTATCTATTTTATTTTTATTTTTTTATTTTTTTCTTTATCTCTTTCTTTTTCTCTTTTTGGTTTGATTTGTGTTGTTTCCATTATCTTTGTGGGTAACATGATATACCTTTCTTGTTTCTACATGAATGTCAGAGGTATGAGGACTAAATGTGTTCAAATTAAACAATTTTTTGAAACAGAACATTTTGATCTTATTTTACTTACAGAAACTTGGTTAAATCAACAATTTCCTGATTGTTCTTTTCTTGATGATAGATTCAGTATTTTGCGAACTGACAGATCTATGGATAATATTTCTCGAGGTGGTTCTCTCATTGCTCTTCATAAAAATGTTTTTTATAAAGAACTTTATTTTTCTTCTTCTTTTTGTGAATCTACATGGTGTGAAATTATTTTAAATCACAATTTTAAATTTATTTTAGGTAATGTTTACCTCAAACCCACTTTGTCTTTGTTGGAGTTTGATTATTTTTGACATCTCTTGAAGATTTTCTGATTGGCTATGATAATGTTATTATTACTGGGGATTTAAATGTTCCAGATTTATATCAGGGTAGAATTGCTACACACTTTTTTGTCTTCTAAAGCTTCTAGAATGTTACAGTTCTGTAAATTTTTAGGACTTAAGCAATATAACCCATTTGTTAATTCCTCTCATCGTACTTTGGATTATATTTTATGTAATTCAATAGTAGTTAGTAATTTTCAAGTTATCTCTGTTAATTTTCCTATTGATGCTCATCATTCACCTTTTGAGTTTTATATTAACGTTTGTCACTCAAAGATTAATTTTTCTAATATTTCAAGAAATGATTATGGGAAGGGTAATTATGATGATTTTTGTAGTAACTTTTCTAGGGTTAATTGGAATTTTTTGTATTCTTTTAATGATGTAAATCATTGCTTGGATGGGTTTTTAAAGATTCTTAATAGTTTTATTGATTTGTATATTCCCAACAAGCATTATTAAAAGGAAGTCTTATCATCGTAGACTTTATTTTAAAACACAGAATATCTTTTTTTATAATAATTTTGTTAATTTCAGATTGGTGAAGCATGTTTATAAAAGAGATTTGCAAAATTATATTAGAAAAATTGAGGTTAATATTTTTTCTAACCCTAAAGAATTTTGGGGTTTCATTAATAAGTCTGGTTTGGGTAAGAAAAGGGTTCAAGCTAAGCATGATTTCACTTTAAGTGCAAATGACTTTTCAAAACATTTTGCTGATGTATATTCATCACATGATACAATATCTTCAAATATTGCATTATTTTGTAATTCTTCAATTGTTCATTGTATGATTGACCATATTTCTAAGGATGATGTTGTTATGGCTGTTAAGCGAATAAAAATTCATTCTAGTTTGGGCAATGATAATATTCCTTCATTTATTTACAAAGGGCTAGCTGAATTTATTACAGTACCTCTTGCATTAATTTTTAATTTATCACTAAGTCTTGTGTTTTTCCTAATGTGCTTAAGTGTGCCAAAATGGTCCCAATTTTTAAGAATAGATCACAAGATTGTGTTAATAACTATAAACCTATTTCTGTTTTACATACTATTGCTAGAATTTTTGAGAGGTGTGTTTATAATAAAATTATTTTAGATGTTAGTAAACTCATTTCTTCTTCACAGCATGGTTTTATACCTAATAGATCTGTAGAAACTAATTTGTTAACAATTTATGATCATATAGTTCATGCAATTGAAGACCAGCAGATACTTGATGTTGTTTATTTTGATTTATCAAAAGCTGTTGATAAAGTAGACCACAGTATTCTTCTTCACAAATTATATTAAATGGGTTTTTCTATGGGGCTTGTTTATTGGTTTCAATCCTTTCTTCATGGTCGTACTGCATATATTAAATTTAATAATACTATTTCATTTAATTTTAAATGTAATTTGGGAGTTCCTCAGGATAGAATTTTAGCACCTATGCTTTTTAACATTTATATGAATGACCTTAAGGATTGCTTAAAATCTTCTTATCTTTTGTGCTATGCAGATGACTGTAAAATCTTTAGAAGAATCACATCTGTGTTTGATTGCACTCTTCTTCAAAATGATATAGATAAATTTAGTGCTTGGTGTGATCAAAATAATATGATTGTTAATTTCAGTAAATGTTCCTTAGTCTTGTATTCTAAAAAATCTGAAGTTTTTCATTCTTCTTATTTTATTAATTGTCACAAAATTATTTCTGTTGAATCCCAAAAAGATTTGGGAGTTATATTTTCTAGGAATGGAACCTTTCCTCCTCATTTGGAAATGATTATTGGTAAGGCTTTAAAAAATATAGGTACTATTCTAAGGTTTGGTTATGATTTCAGTGGTGATACAAAATTTAAATTATTTTTATCATTGGTTCTTCCCATCATTAAATATTGTTCAGTCATTTGGAATCTTAGCTCTAAACAGGGATGTAATTTATTACAATCAATGTCCAATAAGTTTTCTAAATATGTTTCTTTGGGAAATAAAACTGTTGTTCACCTTTCTTCTAGAAGATAATATAGAGATCTTAAATATCTTTATAAACTTGTTAAAATAGTTCTTTTGTCTAACACAATTTCTACTGTTATAATTAAATCTCATGTGCATGATACTTGGTCTGCTTCTGTTTGTTACATTAAAACTTGTCATTCTAATGTTCTTAAATTTTCTCCTTTATTTGGGCTACCAACTTCATATAATCAGATTTGTAGTAATATTAATTACTTCAATTTAGATTATAATAAATTATGCAATGTTATTAAATTTAAATGTCAGATTTGATTGGTTTAACTTGATTTTGTTATATATATATATATATATATATATATATATATATATATATATATATATATATATATATATATATATATATATATTGTGCCGGTTCGACGCCCCTGTAGTGGTCTTGCAAGGTTAGACTCTCATACGCACCGAAAAAAAAATCAAAAAAGGGAACGGGATAATTCTCTAAAATATTTTTGATTAAATATGAGTAAATACCTCAAATAAATTATTAGAGGAAGTAGATTGAACCTAAAATTAGGCCCATCCAGACCTTCCTTGTTAAATTGTTTCATTAGCTGATTAATTATACGTTGACTAATTAAAGTGTCCTTACACACCTTTAAGAGTACTGAATATTCATTCAGTCTCTAGCACCACTCCCGTTCAAGATTATACTTATTCCTTTTCTTTCCCGAAAGAGTGTGTAAAATGTGACTAGTCATTAACGAATATGAATATTTCAAGACGTTCGGACTAAAATAAAAAAAACAATCCAACTCCCCGGTAAGTTATCCCTATCTAGCTCACTTTATATTCTATAAATCTCAGGTTAACTACGTGGTTTTGCATTTTGATTAAAAAAAACTATATATCTGTACTACTAACTTAATAATTATTTTAAAGCTAAGGCAAAAACTTATAAACGATTTTAATTACAAAAGTGAATATTTATTATCCCCAGATTATTATATTTATCCTCCACTAATGCATACATATAAGTCCAATATATATAAAAAATATTTAAATTATATTTACCCTCCACCGATGCATATACATATGACCCCAAGATATATAAAAGAAAAAAAAACAATATCTAAAAGATTACACAATGGGTGTGCCCTATATTCCTTCCCACTTTAGAGTAATAAATCCATATAACAAGGTATGCAGTAATAATATATATATCATAAAAAAATTACAAAGCACATAAATGAGAGAGAAAAAAAATAGAATATAAAATATATATATAAACAATTATACACGCTCCTCTGAACTTGTTCTTGTATTCAATTCGAACTTCCTGGGCCACATGGCTACTTCATAGGGCAGATAAGGCTTCCATTCACCGATATACTTTGAGTCTTTCTTGTCATCAGGGTCTGCTATTTCTTCTAAGGCATCTTTGGAATTGATAGCCAAACAGGTGGTGTACTATGGCTGAAAGTCTACTCCATGGTAGGATAACAACCCGGAACGTATAATCGAGCCATCTTTCAAATTATCGGATCTGTAAGTATACTTCTCCCGTATATATGTATATCGCACACGGCTGATTAGGGCAAGTAGATCCTAAATAAATTGCAGTTCTCCAACTATGATTCGTCTTTCGTTTTTTTTTTTTTTTTAACGTATTGAGAATCCATGATGTTGATCATTTTCCTTGCTAAATGCTAATTTTCAAATTATTTTTTCTGGGAAATAACCAAGTGATTATAATTTTAACATACACAGTTCATTTTCTCCTTTCTCTCTGTCGGATTGTTTTTCACAAATCTATACTGTTCCATTTTTTTAGACTAGCGGGAGACAAGATTTAACTTTCTAAATCTTTGCCATTGGAATGCTTTGGCAAGCTAGCATTAACAGATCTGCGTGCTTTAGCAGGCTAATCTCAACTTGTCCGCACTCTTTAGTGGGCTAATCTCCCTTGGTCCACACACTTTAGCCAGCTAGTACTCGACTGACTCAAAGCCCCCAGTAAGTAGCACATATAGCCCAAATAGTCCAATTGTCATACCCCCTCTACGAGCTATTGCATCAGCTAATAATAAATTTAATTATACCTTCATATACCTTTCTACATTCTTTTACCTTTTTATTTATTAAAGTACACTTTTGCAAGCTTCCATATTGAGTACTTGACACCCATTGTGCTTACATTCCTTTCTTAGATAAAATTTATTTTATCTTTATTCACGATCAACCGAAAATTCTTTTATACAAAACATTTTCTTCGGTTGAAAGTAGATTGTAATTAGCAAAAAGGTTTTTTCCTTTTACAAATTTAATTAATTAATTTCAAACCCTCTCATTCTAACAATTAGAAAAGATAAATTCCAATAAATGCAAAATTTTTTAACTATTTAGAATTTTCTTTTCTTTTTTTAGGAAAAATAATAAAAAATAAAAATACATTTCTATATATGTGTGTTCGAACATTTATAAGTAGTAAAATACAACAAAAAAAACTGTTCTACACATAAACAAATATTACAACTTATTTTCCCTTTTTTTTAGACAGGTTTGCCAGTCGAATAAATTATTAAAACAAATATACACTGCATACACTTGTACTGTGGGTATAATAAGAATATAATATAGCCCAAACCCATTTATTTATGTACTATATCCGTACCTCCCACTTCCCCTCTGAATTATAATTTAATAAATCATATGAAAAATATAATTTTCATGTGATACATGTAAGCTGTGCTGAATCTTCAGCAAACAGCCATTTTGTGCATGGCCATTATACACGGACTGGCACAATACCCCCGTCTCCGATGAGACTGTTAAAAATGAAACCATTCTTTTTTAATGGTCTTACTTAACTATTTTTACATCTTCTTTAATTACTTACATTTTAAATTCAGCATTTATATTATACGTTTTAAACATGCAAGTTATGTCGTTCATTCAGTAGCAATATACACCCCTAGCCCTTCAAACATCAATCTGCATGGCTCAGACTACATCGTCCCCTTGCATGCCACCTCGAGACCATAAGAAACCCCGAGCATCAGCTTACAGATCCCTACTTCATGCAGAACTCTGTGATGAACAACGTATGTCAAGTACCGTAAATGTGTAATAAATGCGTCCCAGCTCACATCTTTGGAGGCTTATGAGATCCTTTTGCATTTTAGAACACGAAAAACAAGCTCTTCGTTTTCGAAGAGGTAATTTGAATGAATACCTTAGTAAATGTACCCATGCTTCTTTCTTTTAAGACTTATAGGGTCTTTTTGCATTACAAGATAAGAAGGTCCCCGAGAGGAAAACAAAAGTTTTTCCCTTTTCTCAGCCCAACGGTACACCCCGCATTAGTGACAGGGTACATACGCTGACATAACGCCACAATATTCTGAACTACATAAGCTCTGCAGCCAACCCTCCAAACTCTCATCTCCCAAAGAACATGAGCAAACCGACATAATTCAAACCTTACATGCAATGCCTGAAACAACCACAAAGTCCTCACCTCCACTTTTAAATGACATACTCACTTACACTACACTGTTATTTACTATTTATTTTTACTCTCCCCAGGCTTTGGCGAATCTGGCCTATAACCCCTGCCTTTTCCATATTTCTTTCCCTGATCATTTACTTGACTGTCAATATATTTGACATTTGTTTCTGAATTCCAATTTTTTTTCTTTGTTTTTATATATCCCCTTTGATCATCATCATCACTGTCCCATCCTATTGCGCTAATATGCGAATTTTCCCTAAATTTATCTGGGGGTTTGTCCAGTTGGTTCATGTCCAACATGTTCAATAACTCTGCCATGTGTTCCATTGTGTTTACATTTGCTGTCAACAATGTTTGTTCTATTCGGAAAGGAAAATTAAGTCTAATTATTCTAATAATTTGACCCTCCGATGTTTGGCAGGCGTTTAAATTTCTTAATTTGGCTGCTTGCCTACGAAAAAATTGAGAGTAGTTTTCGTTCGTGTTACTCTTGTATTTTTCCTGCATTATTTGATACAGGATAGTCTCCTGACGTTCTGGGCTCCAGAAATTGTTAACAATCATATCCTTATATTGATTGAAGGTTGGAGAATGATGAAACAAAGACTTCCACCAAGCTAATGCATCTCCATTTAGATGAGCGCTGGCAACAAGCAATTTACTGATTTCATTTACTTTGTTTATCTGAAAGTAATTTTCCAGACTTCTTATATGCTCCACTGAAGCCTCCCCCACTTTTCCTTCAAATGTACAGATTTTTAAAAATTGGTTAATATTTAATTGTGGCAGCTGATCACTTCCATTGGTCTTTTCTATATGACCATCAAGATGATCTCCACTATTTGCCATATGGTTGTCTTGTTCATTTTTAACATTTTCAAACATCCTATTTTGTTTGTACTCCATTTCTGTGTCCTGCTTTGTCTCTTCTGGCCCTAACTTAACTGACTGACTATCTCTTATATTTGCTTCTATCTCATCCTCCTTAGTTTGCTTAGATTTATCACATTTCATTTCCCACTTTTGAAATCTTAAATCTATTTCTTGTACTAATTCGCTTCGCATTTCCTCTATTTTCTGAACGATATTTTCCTCTTGTTTAGCCCTCTCTGTTCTCCATCTTTATACTTCTTTTGATATTTTAGCCATTTCCTTTTTTACAAGGTTTGCGAAATCTTTCATCATTTCCTTTAAGCATTCTTTTTCCTTTCCCAGTTCGTTTTTCTGACAATCCACTTCCTGTTCTTCAGACAGGTTTACTAGCATTTCACTGATTATTGCCTGTTCCTATCTGATTTTCCCTGCTCTCGTAAGCATTTACGGGTTTAAATTTACTGAACTTGAAAGTCAAGGTATTCTTACCTTTATACTAACGTTTATTAACTCAATTCCAGAAAAATATTTAATTTAATTTCGTATAGTAAATTCGCAGTACACCACATCTTATGCTATGCCCTACTAATTGCCCTTTCCTCCAAGCACATTCCCTGATTTCTAATGACAATTTACTCAAACGTGTAATAATATAACAAAAAATTTCAAATGCCACGTTCTACTTATATGCCCTAATAAATGACAGAATTATTTATCTAACTTCTGTTAAGAATTTATTTCGTTCACGATAATAAATTTTTGCTCGAAAAAGAAAAAATCTTATAACTAAATAATCAAAACCATATATTTCAACCTTCTCTTATGCAATTATTAAAATCCTATCTCATTTACAATGTTCTTCTCTTAACTTAGCTGTCCTAAATTTGTTTTGAAACCACGAAAATATAGTATAGATTTCTACTAATACTATCTTTTTTCATCTTAACCTAGTTCGTCTTTACCATGATTGAGGTGCCATTTTTCTGTGCCAGTTCGATGCCCCTGTAGTGGTCTTGCATGGTTAGACTCTCATACGCACCGAGCATGAAGTGACGTATGCTACAGAATGGGACATCGATAAGAATTCTCTAAAATATTTTTGATTAAATATGAGTAAATACCTCAAAAAAATTATTAGAGGAAGTAGATTGAACCTAAAATTAGGCCCATCCAGACCTTCCTTGTTAAATTGTTTCATTAGCCGATTAATTATACGTTGACTAATTAAAGTGTCCTTACACACCTTTAAGAGTACTGAATATTCCTTCAGTCTCTAGCGCCACTCCCGTTCAAGATTATACTTATTCCTTTTCTTTCCCGAAAGAGTGTGTAAAATGTGACTAGTCATTAACGAATATGAATATTTCGAGACGTTCGGACTAAAATAAAAGAAACAATCCAACTCCCCGGTAAGTTATCCCTATCTAGCTCACTTTATATTCTATAAATCTCAGGTTAACTACGTGGATTTGCATTTTGATTAAAAAAAACTATATATCTGTACTACTAACTTAATAATTATTTTAAAGCTAAGGCAAAAACTTATAAACGATTTTAATTACAAAAGTGAATATTTATTATCCCCAGATTATTATATTTATCCTCCACTAATGCATACATATAAGTCCAATATATATATAAAAAAATATTTAAATTATATTTACCCTCCACCGATGCATATACATATGACCCCAAGATATATAAAAGAAAAAAAAACAATATCTAAAAGATTACACAATGGGTGTGCCCTATATTCCTTCCCACTTTAGAGTAATAAATCCATATAACAAGGTATGCAGTAATAATATATATATATATCATATAAAAAAAATTTACAAAGAACATAAATGAGAGAGAAAAAAATATAATATAATATATATAATATATATATATATATATATATATATATATATATATATATATATATATATATATATATATATATATATATATATATATATATATATATATAACCAACTATACACGCTCCTCTGAACTTGTTCTTGTATTCAATTCGAACTTCCTGGGCCACATGGCTACTTCATAGGGCAGATAAGGCTTCCATTCACCGATATACTTTGAGTCTTTCTTGTCATCAGGGTCTGCTATTTCTTCTAAGGCATCTTTGGACTTGATAGCCAAACAGGTGGTGTACTACGGCTGAAAGTCTACTCCATGGTAGGATAACAACCCGGAACGTATAATCGAGCCATCTTTCAAATTATAAGATCTGTAAGTATACTTCTCCTGTATATATGTATATCACACATGGCTGATTAGGGCAAGTAGATCTTAAATAAATTGCAGTTCTCCAACTATGATTCGTCTTTCTTTTTTTTTTTTAAACGTATTGAGAATCCATGTTGTTGATCATTTTCCAAACTCCACTTAACGATCCTTGCTAAATGCTAATTTTCAAATTATTTTTTCTGGGAAATAACCAAGTGATTATAATTTTAACAGACACAGTTCATTTTCTCCTTTCTCTCTGTCGGATTGTTTTTCACAAATCTATACTGTTCCATTTTTTTAGACTAGCGGGAGACAAGATTTAACTTTCTAAATCTTTGCCATTGGAATGCTTTGGCAAGCTAGCATTAACTGATCCGCATGCTTTAGCAGGCTAATCTCAACTTGTCCGCACTCTTTAGTAGGCTAATCTCCCTTGGTCCGCACGCTTTAGCAAGCTAGTACTCGACTGACTCAAAGCCCCCAGTAAGCAGCACATATAGCCCAAATAGTCCAATTGTCATACCCCCTCTACGAGCTATTGCATCAGCTAATAATAAATTTAATTATACCTTCATATACCTTTCTACATTCTTTTACCTTTTTATTTATTAAAGTACACTTTTGCAAGCTTCCATATTGAGTACTTGACACCCATTGTGCTTACATTCCTTTCTTAGATAAAATCTATTTTATCTTTATTCACGATCAACCGAAAATTCTTTTATACAAAACATTTTCTTCGGTTGAAAGTAGATTGTAATTAGCAAAAAGGTTTTTTCCTTTTACAAATTTAATTAATTAATTTCAAACCCTCTCATTCTAACAATTAGAAAAGATAAATTCCAATAAATGCAAAAATTTTTAACTATTTAGAATTTTCTTTTTTTTTTTTAGGAAAAATAATAAAAAATAAAAATACATTTCTATATATGTGTGTTCGAACATTTATAAGTAGTGAAATACAACAAAAAAAACTGTTCTACACATAAACAAATATTACAACTTATTTTCCCTTTTTTTTTTTTTTTTTAGACAGGTTTGCCAGTCGAATAAATTATTAAAACATATATACACTGCATACACTTGTACTGTGGGTATAATAAGAATATAATATAGCCCAAACCCATTTATTTATGTACTATATCCGTACCTCCCACTTCCCCTCTGAATTATAATTTAATAAATCATATGAAAATTATAATTTTCATGTGATACATGTAAGCTGTGCTGAATCTTCAGCAAACAGCCATTTTGTGCATTCTTTTTTAATGGTCTTACTTAACTATTTTTACATCTTCTTTAATTACTTACATTTTAAATTCAGCATTTATATTATACGTTTTAAACATGCAAGTTATGTCGTTCATTCAGTAGCAATATACACCCCTAGCCCTTCAAACATCAATCTGCATGGCTCAGACTACATCGTCCCCCTGCATGCCACCTCGAGACCATAAGAAACCCCGAGCATCAGCTTACAGATCCCTACTTCATGCAGAACTCTGTGATGAACAACGTATGTCAAGTACCGTAAATGTGTAATAAATGCGTCCCAGCTCACATCTTTGGAGGCTTATGAGATCCTTTTGCATTTTAGAACACGAAAAACAAGCTCTTCGTTTTCGAAGAGGTAATTTGAATGAATACCTTAGTAAATGTACCCATGCTTCTTTCTTTTAAGACTTATAGGGTCTTTTTGCATTACAAGATAAGAAGGTCCCCGAGAGGAAAACAAAAGTTTTTCCCTTTTCTCAGCCCAACGGTACACCCCGCATTAGTGACAGGCTACATACGCTGACATAACGCCACAAAATTCTGAACTACATAAGCTCTGCAGCCAACCCTCCAAACTCTCATCTCCCAAAGAACATGAGCAAACCGACATAATTCAAACCTTACATGCAATGCCTGAAACAACCACAAAGTCCTCACCTCCACTTTTAAATGACATACTCACTTACACTACACTGTTATTTACTATTTATTTTTACTCCCCCCAGGCTTCGGCGAATCTGGCCTATAACCCCTGCCTTTTCCATATTTCTTTCCCTGGTCATTTACTTGACTGTCAATATATTTGACATTTGTTTCTGAATTCCAATTTTTTTTCTTTGTTTTTATATATCCCCTTTGATCATCATCATCACTGTCCCATCCTATTGTGCTAATACGTGAATTTTCCCTAAATTTATCTGGGGGTTTGTCCAGTTGGTTCATGTCCAACATGTTCAATAACTCCGCCATGTGTTCCATTGTGTTTACATTTGCTGTCAACAATGTTTGTTCTATTCGGAAAGGAAAATTAAGTCTAATTATTCTAATAATTTGACCCTCCGATGTTTGGCAGGCATTTAAATTTCTTAATTTGGCTGCTTGCCTACGAAAAAATTGAGAGTAGTTTTTGTTCGTGTTACTCTTGTATTTTTCCTGCATTATTTGATACAGGATAGTCTCCTGACGTTCTGGGCTCCAGAAATTGTTAACAATCATATCCTTATATTGATTGAAGGTTGGAGGATGATGAAACAAAGACTTCCACCAAGCTAATGCATCTCCATTAAGATGAGTGCTGGCAACAAGCAATTTACTGATTTCATTTACTTTGTTTATCCGAAAGTAATTTTCCAGACTTCTTATATGCTCCACTGGAGCCTCCCCCACTTTTCCTTCAAATGTACAGATTTTTAAAAATTGGTTAATATTTAATTGTGGCAGCTGATCACTTCCATTGGTCTTTTCTATATGACCATCAAGATGATCTCCACTATTTGCCATATGGTTGTCTTGTTCATTTTTAACATTTTCAAACATCCTATTTTGTTTGTACTCCATTTCTGTGTCCTGCTTTGTCTCTTCTGGCCCTAACTTAACTGACTGACTATCTCTTATATTTGCTTCTATCTCATCCTCCTTAGTTTGCTTAGATTTATCACATTTCATTTCCCACTTTTGAAATCTTAAATCTATTTCTTGTACTAATTCGCTTCGCATTTCCTCTATTTTCTGAACGATATTTTCCTCTTGTTTAGCCCTCTCTGTTCTCCATCTTTATACTTCTTTTGACATTTTAGCCATTTCCTTTTTCACAAGGTTTGCGAAATCTTCCATCATTTCCTTTAAGCATTCTTTTTCCTTTCCCAGTTCGTTTTTCTGACAATCCACTTCCTGTTCTTCAGACAGGTTTACTAGCGTTTCACTGATTATTGCCTGTTCCATTCTGATTTTCCCTGCTCTCGTAAGCATTTACGGGTTTAAATTTACTGAACTTGAAAGTCAAGGTATTCTTACCTTTATACTAATGTTTATTAACTCAATTCCAGAAAAATATTTAATTTAATTTCGTATAGTAAATTCGCAGTACACCACATCTTATGCTATGCCCTACTAATCGCCCTTTCCTCCAAGCACATTCCCTGATTTCTAATGACAATTTACTCAAACGTGTAATAATATAACAAAAAATTTCAAATGCCCCGTTCTACTTATATGCCCTAATAAATGACAGAATTATTTATCTAACTTCTGTTAAGAATTTATTTCGTTCACGATAATAAATTTTTGCTCGAAAAAGAAAAAATCTTATAACTAAATAATCAAAACCGTATATTTCAACCTTCTCTTATGCAATTATTAAAATCCTATCTCATTTACAATGTTCTTCTCTTAACTTAGCTGTCCTAAATTTGTTTTGAAACCACGAAAATATAGTATAGATTTCTACTAATACTATCTTTTTTCATCTTAACCTAGTTCGTCTTTACCATGATTGAGGTGCCATTTTTCTGTGCCGGTTCGATGCCCCTGTAGTGGTCTTGCATGGTTAGACTCTCATACGCACCGAGCATGAAGTGACATATGCTACAGAATGGGACATCGATAATAATTCTCTAAAAAATTTTTGATTAAATATGAGTAAATACCTCAAAAAAATTATTAGAGGAAGTAGATTGAACCTAAAATTAGGCCCATCCAGACCTTCCTTGTTAAATTGTTTCATTAGCCGATTAATTATACGTTGATTAATTAAAGTGTCCTTACACACCTTTAAGAGTACTGAATATTCCTTCAGTCTCTAGCGCCACTCCCGTTCAAGATTATACTTATTCCTTTTCTTTCCCGAAAGAGTGTGTAAAATGTGACTAGTCATTAACGAATATGAATATTTCGAGACGTTCGGACTAAAATAAAAGAAACAATCCAACTCCCCGGTAAGTTATCACTATCTAGCTCACTTTATATTCTATAAATCTCAGGTTAACTATGTGGATTTGCATTTTGATTAAAAAAAACTATATATCTGTACTACTAACTTAATAATTATTTTAAAGCTAAGGCAAAAACTTATAAACGATTTTAATTACAAAAGTGAATATTTATTATCCCCAGATTATTATATTTATCCTCCACTAATGCATACATATAAGTCCAATATATATAAAAAAATATTTAAATTATATTTACCCTCCACCGATGCATATACATATGACCCCAAGATATATAAAAGAAAAAAAAAAACAATATTAAAAGATTACACAATGGGTGTGCCCTTTATTCCTTCCCACTTTAGAGTAATAAATCCATATAACAAGGTATGCAGTAATAATATATATATATATATCATAAAAAAATTTACAAAGAACATAAATGAGAGAGAAAAAAATATATAATATAATATATATATATATATATATATATATATATATATAACCAACTATACACGCTCCTCTGAACTTGTTCTTGTATTCAATTCGAACTTCCTGGGCCACATGGCTACTTCATAGGGCAGATAAGGCTTCCATTCACCGATATACTTTGAGTCTTTCTTGTCATCAGGGTCTGCTATTTCTTCTAAGGCATCTTCGGACTTGATAGCCAAACAGGTGGTGTACTATAGCTGAAAGTCTACTCCATGGTAGGATAACAACCCAGAACGTATAATCGAGCCATCTTTCAAATTATCAGATCTGTAAGTATACTTCTCCCGTATATATGTATATCGCACACGGTTGATTAGGGCAAGTAGATCCTAAATAAAGTGCAGTTCTTCAACTATGATTCGTCTTTCGTTTTTTTTTTTTAAACGTATTGAGAATCCATGTTGTTGATCATTTTCCAAACTCCACTTAACGATCCTTGCTAAATGCTAATTTTCAAATTATTTTTTCTGGGAAATAACCAAGTGATTATAATTTTAACAGACACAGTTCATTTTCTCCTTTCTCTCTGTCGGATTGTTTTTCACAAATCTATACTGTTCCATTTTTTTAGACTAGCGGGAGACAAGATTTAACTTTCTAAATCTTTGCCATTGGAATGCTTTGGCAAGCTATCATTAACTGATCTGCACGCTTTAGCAGGCTCATCTCAACTTGTCCGCACTCTTTAGTAGGCTAATCTCCCTTGGTCCGCACGCTTTAGCAAGCTAGTACTCGACTGACTCAAAGCCCCCAGTAAGCAGCACATATAGCCCAAATAGTCCAATTGTCATACCCCCTCTACGAGCTATTGCATCAGCTAATAATAAATTTAATTATACCTTCATATACCTTTTTACATTCTTTTACCTTTTTATTTATTAAAGTACACTTTTGCAAGCTTCCGTATTGAGTACTTGACACCCATTGTGCTTACATTCCTTTCTTAGATAAAATCTATTTTATCTTTATTCACGATCAACCGAAAATTCTTTTATACAAAACATTTTCTTCGGTTGAAAGTAGATTGTAATTAGCAAAAAGGTTTTTTCCTTTTACAAATTTAATTAATTAATTTCAAACCCTCTCATTCTAACAATTAGAAAAGATAAATTCCAATAAATGCAAAAAATTTTAACTATTTAGAATTTTTTTTTTTCTTTTTTTAGGAAAAATAAAAAAAAATAAAAATACATTTCTATATATGTGTGTTCGAACATTTATAAGTAGTAAAATACAACAACAACAAAAAAAAAAAACTGTTCTACACATAAACAAATATTACAACTTATTTTCCCTTTTTTTTTTTTTTTTTAGACAGGTTTGCCAGTCGAATAAATTATTAAAACATATATACACTGCATACACTTGTACTGTGGGTATAATAAGAATATAATATAGCCCAAACCCATTTATTTATGTACTATATCCGTACCTCCCACTTCCCCTCTGAATTATAATTTAATAAATCGTATGAAAATTATAATTTTCTTATGATACATGTAAGCTGTGCTGAATCTTCAGCAAACAGCCATTTTGTGCATGGCCGTTATACACGGACTGGCACAATATATATATATATATAATTGTTTTTTATTATTATTTTGTTACTTGCTTTATATTTATCCCTTTTATTTATTTGTTACTATTAATGCTTTAATAATAATTGTTTATATGCTGATGTTTAATTTTACTTTAGATTTTTAAATGTGTTAATTATCTTTTATTGAAATATGGCACATAATTATATTAAGAATTTGTCATTTAAACTCATTTATGTATTTATATATTTGTTATAGTGCAATGCTGTAATTGGCTTTATGCTGTTGTTTTGTACGGTAAATAAATGAATTGAATTGAATTATTATGTTTTAAAGGATAAGCTTTATTATGATTCTAAAAGCTTATACAAGTTACATTTGACAACATAGTTCTTATGTATAAATTGGGTTACAAAACTACATATGTACAATAATTTGATCAGTGATTGTATGCATTATAAAACTAGAAGAATTTAAGAAAAAAAAAACAGTTCAACAAAGTCAATGATGATCCCTTAATCATACGATTATATACAATTAGATATACTTCAATTAAACTAAATTAAACTAAAGCAGGAAAGCGTCTAATTTGTGTCAGTTGACTTCAGAACTGGCACAAGGGTCCATGTTAGATATGTTTTTTTTTTTTGTTAGTGCTTTTATATAAGTTGTTGTATATTCCAGGTGTAAATGTACTTAGTATGATCTGTAATCTTCATGTCTCTTTCACGTATGATTTGCAGTTTATTTCTGAACGTGTTTGGATGTCTTCTGGGGTTATAATTGTATATGAAATTACACCTTGTACACAATAAGGCATAGAGTATAAATGTGCAGATTTTTATTTCAGCAAAGATATCCCTTTTAAAAGAGTCAAAAAGGGTTTTCATATTGATTTTTTTATCCTTGAGTGAAGTGCTAATAATTTCACGAATGTTTTCTAGACTTGGGCGTGATAAAAAAAGGTGATTTTGTGTATCTCTCTCTCTCTCTCTCTTTATATATATATATATATATATATATATATATATATATATATAGAGAGAGAGAGAGAGAGAGAGAGAGAGTACACTGAGGATAGAAGAAAGATGGCGGATGCAGTCTCTTTTTCCTTATTGAATGAAATAACTATTTAATTTTAATGTATTTTAACTAAAACATATATGATTGATATATTAACCAAATTTAAATCATTTACAAAAATAATAAAAGTTCGTAGACATAGTGTGATTTGAATAAACAATAATTAATTATATATATATACACACACTCAGAGACTTGAAGTAACTTAATTTTTAAGCTTTTTAACAAAATGGTTTGAGTTTATTTTGTAATGGTACTTTTATATATACTACTTAAATAAAAGCATATCTGCCTTCCAAGCAGCTGGCCTGGGTTCGCTACCTGGTCAACACATTTAACACATAAAAAAAGATCACATAATATATTATCTAAACCATTAATAATCAAAATTCCATGTAAAATAATAATAATAATAATAATAATAATAATAATAATAATAATAATAATAATAATAATAATAATAATAATAATAATAATAATAATAATAATAATAATAATAATAATAATAATAATAATAATAATAATAATAATAATAATAATAATAATAATAAGAATAAGAATAAGAATAATGAAGAAGAAGAAGAAGAAGAAGAAGAAGAAGAAGAAGAAGAAGAAGAAGAAGAAGAAGAAGAAGAAGAAGAAGAAGAAGAAGAAGAAGAAGAAGAAGAAGAAGAAGAAGAAGAAGAAGAAGAAAAAGAAGAAGAACAACAACAACAAGAACTTCAGTAGCAAATGGTTCACTTGTTTAGAGTCAAAATGACGAGTTCCATAGATTTACATTTAGAAAGTATTAAAAACCTAAAGCTGAAAAGATAAATAATTTTCCTGTACACACTTTGTTCAATTCAGAATTATTTTACACCTTCTTTAAATGTTCCGTGATGATTTTCATTCAAAATTTTAACAAAAAACAAATCATTAAACAATAATTTTAAAAACAATATGGCAACAGAGATTTCACATGACCAAATCTTTCCATAGTAGACATGCAGGAAGCAGTTCACTTGTTCACAAAAAAAAAAACTTTAATGTTTTTTTTTTCTCATGTGTTATAGCATCAGCCAGATGGCGAACCCAGGACAACTGCTTGTAAATCAGCTGTTGCTGATTTCTCAACCACCAATGCTTGACAACGTTAATGTTTTACTTTAAAAGAACTGAAAACCTATATCTGACAAGATGCAATTCATTTTGAATAGTATTTTTTTTTATTTTTCTAATATGTTATTCATGCTAACTATTATTTTTTCATTTCCCTAATTACAATTCCTGCTTAACTAGATTTTTCTATTTTTCACAAGATGTAATTCATGCTGTATAGTATTTTTTCAATTTTCTCAAGAATCTATGAATACTGAACTAGGTTTTTTCCATTTTCCCAAGATGCAATTTATGCTGAGGAGTATATTTCCATTTTGCCAAGATAAAATTCATGCTGAACTAGTATTTTTTTCATTTTCCAAACATCCGTTTTCTGCTTATTAGTACTTTTCCCAAGTTGCAATTCATGATGACTAGTATATTTTTCATTTTCCCAAGATGCAATTTATGCTGAACTAGAATTTTTCTATTTTTCTTCTTTGCAAGCAAGTAGTTGGTTGCAGATGGTTATGGGTTTGCCTCCCGGATGATGCTATGACATATGTGAAAAAAAATATGTTGAACTATGATTTTTTTATTTTCCCAAGATGCAATTCATGCTGAATAACATTTTTCCATTTTTGCAAGAGGCATTTCATGATAATTAGTATTTTTCCAGTTTTTCAAGATTTAATTCTGGCTGATTACTATTTTTCCTTTTTCCCAAGATGCAATTCTTGCTGAACTAGTGTTTTCCCAATTTTTCCAGAATGCAATTCATGATGACTACTGTTTTTCCAGTTTTCCAAAATGCAATTTATACCATCTAGTATTTTTCAATTTCTCAAGATTTAGTTCTGTATGATTACTGTTTTTCCAATATGGAATTCATGCTGAACTAGTATTTTTTCCCATTTTCACAAGTTGCAATTCATGCTATCTTGTATTTTTCCATTTTTCAAAGATTCAATTTGTGCTGATTGTTATTTTTCCATTGTCTCAAGATTCAATGATGCTAAAGAAGTACTTTTCCATTTTGCATTTCATATTGACTAGTGGTTTTCAATTTATTTTTACATGGAGCTTGTGTAACAAATGAAAAATAAGATTTAGCTATGAAAACTGTGGTACTCTCAGCAGCAAATGAGCTCAGTTTTATGGAACCATATGTCAATCTAATACCAACTACAACCCATCCATATTTTTTCATTCATATTATCATGTGTTTCCATGTATTTTTCTCAATATCACCTTTTTAAAAATGCTATGGAAATCTAATTTGATATGTATCTTGTTATGTATTTTTTTTTCTTTCAATTACTGTAAAACTGGGTTTTTTTCCCTATCAACATTGTACACCTTTATTACATATGTAGTATCATGAATCAATTTGTATTTAAGACCTCATATTTTCAAATGTAACTTGGGTAACCCTTTTTGAGTCTCAATAAAGTTTATCCTTTAAACATAATAATAATAATAATAATAATAATAATAATAATAATAATAATAATAATAATAATAATAATAATAATAATAATAATAATAATAATAATAATAATAATAATAATAATAATAATAATAATAATAATAATAATAATAATAATAATAATAATAATAATAATAATAATAATAATAATAATTTATTTATTCATTATGAAGCAAACAATAAATGTATAATACAGTGAGATAAATTCCATACAAGAAAAATCTTGTGTGAGAAATTTAAATGTAACAACTAAAAACACTAATAAAATACAAAAAAAAAAAAGTATAAATATAACATAAAATATTAAAATCACACAGATATTGCATTTGGCAATTCAATCACAGTAGTAAATAATTACAACATAACATACAATATAAACAAAAAAAATAAAAATAAAATAAAACTAATGCTTAGCATAATATAACCAGTGCCATAAATGCTTTTGAAAAATCAAATAAGATAGTATTCATTAAATTCACAGAACAATCTCTTATAAATACATATTAAATAATTTAGGACCATTATAACTAAATTGCTTCCTACTGGATGTTTTAAGAAAATTAGGTAAAGCTAACTGATATTTAGTTGATAAACGAGTATAATAATAATAATAATAATAATAATAATAATAATAACAACAACAACAACAACAACAACAACAACAATAATAATAATAATAATAATAATAATAATAATAATAATAATAATAATAATAATAATAATAATAATAATAATAATAATAATAATAATAATAATAATAATAATAATAATAATAATAATAATAATAATAATAATAAAGTAGAAGAAAAAAATATACATATATTGTACCAGTCGAAAAACACATATTGATCCAACAAACCCCTGAATACAGGTAAAGTACCTCAAGTCCAACCATGTACAAGATATATAAATCAGGTACATCGTGAATTCTGCCCTATTTACCTATATCCCCAGGTCAAAGATCTAATCAATAGCCTTTCTCTACGATACGATCGAATTCCTTTATTTTCACTGTGCCGGCAGCTGGGTCTTAAAGCATGAGATTCGATTTTATTATAGTTAAATGAGAACTTGGGTGATTGGTTGATAGGTATATTTAAAAATCAAAATTTATTTAAAATAAAAATTAATAAAATGATTCGAGAATACTGAAAGTTTGTTTTAGTTATATATATATTTAAAATCATTTGACATTTTACATTAATTTAACTCAAGCTCTTAACAAAAAAAACAAAAATACAAATTTTAAATTAACTTCATAATTATATGATTACATGACGACTTTATTTATATTAGCGGTCAGCATTGACGTTATTAGGTTTGTACAATTTATTTTGTTAAGTTTGTACATTTTTAATTTTGTTTACATTTATTCTCCTTTTTTTTTAAATAGCAAAAATTATTTCATAATTAAATGACCACGGATTTCAAAATTCCCCGTGCACATTTATTACAAGCTTGTAAAATAGCGGTAGGTTTAAACATCTGCCTAACGCACATATATAAGAATAACTGTTTTATTGGTTTTTTTTTTACAAAAAGATTTAAAAAAAAACATTTTTATTGGAAAGGATATTAATTAAATAGACGATTATAAGACTAATTTGACGTCTTACTCCACTAACAGATAAAAAAAAAAAATATTTATAAAATTAATAATTTGGATTTTCAACAACTAATGTTTTATGATATTAGTGGACCTTGCTGGCATAGCTTATAAATAACTTTATAACTATAAGCGATTATAATAAAAAAATCTATCAGTTAATTATCAAAGCAAACAAGTCACTTTAGTTGGATTTACAACTAAAATCATACTTATAATGAAATATACCGTGAATTAGCCAAAACCAAACGATTTTAACTAATTACATAAACGAACAAGAGTCGATTACTTAGGTCGAAGATCCTTTTGGTACAATCATTTCCAAAGCAAAATAATGTCGGGTTAATAAATATACGAATGCAAAATGGAGAGAAGAAACGTAAGTAAGAAAATACGAGCCGGATTACGGACACTCGTATGTCTATTCCAACGAAGAATAAAAGGAAAATCGATACGTCCACATGTCATGTCCATGTATCGATAGGAGATAGGACTTACAGAGAACCCTCATATTCGCCTCTACGAATTCTGCTGACAAACCAACTCTATCTCAAACACGCTGTCCGTTTCACAGGTGTATGCTAAGAACGGAAGCTAACTCCAAATCACAAAATCTATGACCATTTTAGGTCTGTTCATGAGACTCCAAGCATTCTTTATTAACCTGAGATCTTATAATTATTAAATAGGAACGAATTATAATTAAATAGCCTTAAAATGATCTAATACTGCATAGAGAACAACCTGCGTAAGCAACTACTTTATATACATATTTAACATACGGAAAAAAAACATACTTATAGAAATAAGGGAATTTAATTCTCGAAAAAATCCCCCCCCCCTTCCCTCTTTCCTAACTTAAAAAAATGCATGATAATTAACTGACGCTATCCAGCAGTGCTGTTACTAGGTCAAAAATCTATAGCATATTTTATTCTATTTTGAATTACAGAAATAAAAAAAATCATAAATCCCATTCCGGGAAATCTATAGTAAATTTATTTGAAATTACGGTAGATTTGCTTAGAAACATATATATATATTCGACACAACCTCACTCGTAAAAATAAAATAGATTAAAATTATTTTATTTTAAAATTAAATCGTACTTTCCCGAACTCCCTCTAATAAAACATAGTTTGCTCTCTTAGCAAATTACTCTGAGCCCCCGCGAGTGAAGCTTGTCGAAATACAAAAAAAAATCAAAACATGAAATAATCTCATGCTAAAAATTAATATAAAACAAATAAATTCATATTCAATTAAAATATTAGAAAATTATCGTGAGCTTGAGTTATCAAAAGGGAAAAACATTATAAATAATTTAAAAGAATAGGTTAAACAGACAGTTAAAAAAAGATTCTTATTAAACATTAACTTTTGACATTTCTTTTTAAGCTTTATGAACCCATTTATATTCTAATGACAATTTTTAAAATCAGGATGACAGGATTAAAGCTCTTCGGCATTTTACCTGGAGTTCCCCGGTATGAGTTCATGGGCGAACGTTGATGGCTGGTAGCATTTGAAGGCAGGTTCTGGCAGCAACATAACGGAAGATTTCGGGTCTCAGGAAAGAAAGGGCAGCGATAACCCTGTTTTACTCCTCGATCATCATAGTGTGCTTTTCTACAACTCTGTCTGTTCTCTGGTCACTCTCTGTCTGGTTTCTAGTCACTCTCTATCTGGTCTCTCTCTGCTCAAAAAAGGCCACTATTTATTACTTCCTGCTGCCTCAGGTGATCTTTCAGAAAACAATAGCAATTGTTTTTATTCTAATTTTAGAAAGTTTGTATTTCGATAAGGATCGATATATTTCAATATAATTTTATGTTAGGTTTTTAATTTAGATTACCATGTAGAATCTCTACTAATTAATGAATAGAGATTCCGCAGTGAATGGATTTTGGTAATTTATCTATGCTTTTAATTTAAACATTTATTTTAAACTTCTTATTGAGGTACAAATCTTTTCAAAGAAGCAATCTTGGATTCTTGAACTAAAAATAAAGCATTTTAAGCATATACAGTATATCTAAAATATATAAAAAAAAATCAAAGTTAATTACTTGAATTTTTTTTCTTTTAATAATAAAATAGAATAAGTGTTAGTATAATTATGATCCAAAATAAATTTTAGGATTGATTCAGAATGGTTACAAAATGTTTTTTTTTTTTTTTTTTTTTTTTAGAATAATAAAAAAAAAAGCAAATGTTAATAAAATAAATAATTAGGTGGGTCAGACTGTGAAATGGCAAATCTGAATCAGATTTACCATTTCAATATATTTAAAGTGAATAAGACATCTAATTTATTTAATCACATATTTCTTCTTATTCTATAGGAAAATGTTAGGATAATTATAACTCTGTATATATCATGTGTTACTTTGGGCAACATATGTGTCTTATCATTAACTACTTCATAAAATTAGAAAATTATTGACATGATGTTTTAACCATATTAAAACAGGTAACAATGTAAGGACCACAGATCTGATAATAACAAAAGTTTCAATTGAAAGTAAATATATTGTATTACCAATTGAGAAAATCTCTTAACAGTTTTGGCTTCGTATTAATTGTACATATAAAGAGTATAAAATGTCAAATACTATTATTTCTAATCATTCCCCAAGACAAGTGACAACTATTTAATTTCGTAAACCTCCAACTTTTCTCTTCCTATCTGATATATTCTGGTGAGATTTATTTTATATTTGAACATTTTATTTTTACTATTAAATAGTTTCTGTATATTATACATGGATCATGTTTAGATTATTTAGTACAAATGCAAGCTTGCAACTGACTGACTGACATTCTATAATTTAATATTTGAACATTATAAAATAGAAAAATAATTTATTAAATGGAGTTTTTAACTATAACAATGGTGCTTAGTGCTATTTGTCATAATTCTTTGAATTCAAAAAATTAATAGACCCAAATATTATATATTTGAATTTCATTTTTTAAAATTAAAAAAAACAAAATAAACGTGTATATTATTAAAAAATAAAGTATATCTTAAAATTAATCTTTAATGTTATTATTATTAAAAGTTTATAATTAATTTGTTTTCTGCTGTTAATAGAAATTCATTCATGTTAGACTGCAAATACAGATTCTGCTTTAAGGTAAAAAAATTCTTGTGTTTTTAAAAATATATTTTTTAAAATAAAGTTTAATTGCAATCTTAGTACATTTTGGCTTCAAAAAATTATTTTATAAAAATATTGCATAAATAATCTTTAATATGTAAGAAAGGTACTGAAAATTACTTTTTTTCTGTTTGAACATTATTTTTCTATTACTTGCATTCAGTAAAACAGTCCACCAATCAAAAATTGTCATCTCTATTGATTTCAAAATGGTGCAGAGTTAATATCATTCATATAAAAATTTGTATAGTAAATCTCAGTTGTTGTCTCCATAGTTTTGTTTTCAAGTAATATGTTTAAAATTATATCTAAAGTAAGGGAAGACATTGTAATTTAGCATTATAAGTAGCCAAAAAATATCCATGTGAAGATAAACAATGACAGCATTATCCCAAAAATATGAAACAGCAATAAAATTGCAGTATTAATTAGACATTATAAAGTTCCTATTTCATAATAATTACATCTTGTTTTTAATAGTCAAATTTATATTTTATCACTAAAATTATATGATCACCATTTTTATGTTTACACAGACTGTTATAACTATAGCAACTCTCTCCATCCAGTAGTGTTATCCAAGACAAGTTATAGCAACTAATAAATACAGGAAGATTTGTGCATAAAAATCTCTATCCCATGATTATTCATATAATATTCCTAAATTAGTTTCTAGTATATAATCTTCATCTCTGAGGCAATTTGGATCTAGGAGCACTGCATATAGATCTCTGGATCTAATGCAACTCTCCACCAGCCACATTTTAGCTTTTTTAATTAACTATAAATTTGAAATCAAAATGAAAACACAATATTTTCAATCTAAGCTCACTTTCTTTTATAGTCCTAGAATGATCTAAATGCTGTAGTGTTAGATCTGAGATGACAAGCTAGAAACTAGTATGGAAATAATGGATGAATAGGCACAATATAAATATTTTAAGGACAAACTTTCTAGCATACACTAATTACTAGTTTATACTGTGTGATACTGCTGTATATAGAGATATGCTACTTTTTTACAGTTTGTGTTTGCATGAGACATGGTGATCATATAATGTTTTAGTCATTTAATACCAATTGTAGTTAAAAGTTGAAAGAGACTGTGGTTATTAAAAAAAAAAAAAAGACACCAAAATGTTTACGTACTAAACAATGTTATGATCTCTATGTGTATATAAAAGAATGAGATTAGATTAGAAACATTATTGTCATTTCAATTTGAACTCAGCTTTAGAGCCAACTAAAATAGTAAAATGTGACTGCTGTATAGATTCATGAGGTAGAAAGATCTAGATGCAGTGCTTTAAATGCAATTAGCATAATTGATGAAGATCTCAAGCTAAAACATAATCTGGGGATATTTGATGAGTAGAAATCAGATTAAGGGGACAAACATTCTAACATCTATTGATTACTATCACATGTACTTAAAGTCACTAATGTATGGATAGAATTGCTACTATTTAAAATTTATATTTTGTTTTATCTTTTTTAATAAGAAGAATTGTATTGTTAAAACAAAAAATCAAACTGTAATAAAAAGATTGAGTGGGAAATAAATTAGATATTTTTGAATTTAAACAATTTGAAACTATAAAATATTTCTTTGAAAAATTTTTTTTAAATAAAAGAGTGACAATATGTGAATGCTTTATTTACTTTCATATGTGAGTTCATATGTGACCTATCATATATATATATATATATATTTAAAAAAGTTGCAAAAGTCTACCCTAGTATGAAAATAAATAAGAATTAATGTCCATCATCATTGAATGGGTTTTTTTCTGACCCAGAGTTTTATACGACTATTTCTAATCTATTCCAAAATTTCATAAAATGCTAATGGCCCACTAATAAATGGACAATAATGAAGGAGGGGTGTCAATGCAACCAACCTAAAATGATGAATGAAAAAAGTACTTAGTTTACCCATAATACTATAGCTAAAAACGATAAAAAATGAGGTTACCATTAGTGAGCAGCCTGATAATTGTATATAAACAAGAAGCTTACCAGCCAGAAATATTGACTGTGAATCCTCAATATGGATCAACTAAATGATAAAATATAAATGAATTCTCCTAGTGTTGTGCATAAAAAAACTTAGGAAGGTAAGGAAGTTTGACTGTCAACCAACCAACGTAATCATAAGTGCTTATACAAATAAGAAATTTGATAGATTGTTTTGACATAATCACAAATGATATAATGGTAAAGCCTTACATTTTAAGCTCAGTATGGCAGAATACGCAGAAGCTGGCTATAGCAAAGGATATTAGTCTTCAATTTTATATAGGCATTTTTTAAATTTTTGTAATTTTATTCTAGTAGATTATATATATATATATATATATATATATATATATATATATATATATATATATATATATATATATATATATATATGATATATATATATATATATATATATCAATTGTAATGTTTTATATTCAGTATTTTAATGGGAATAGTATTCTGGTTTTTTGAAACATCAATCAAAATTGGAGAAGTGGAGGTGATATTTTTAAATTTGTTTAAGTTACAAAAATAATGAAGTATAATGGAATTATTATAAATCATTATTTTGAATGCCTGATTGATCGTATTACATTTCTAAAGACACCTATATAATGTACACAGTATTGACATATTTATATTTTTGTTGTAGGGTCAAATAAACTGCAGTTAAATTTTAAATACAGCCTCCAGCCGCATTTCGCATTCTGGCATTTCACCAACTCCAATAAATTACCACTCACAAATAAATGAAAGGTTCCCAGTGAGTTCACATTTTTTAAACAACACTATTACCACTCACAAATAAATGAAAGGTTCCCAGTGAGTTCACATTTTTTAAACAACACTAATATATATATATATATTAGTGTTGTTTAAAAAATGTGAACTCACTGGGAACCTTTCATTTATATATATATATATATATATATATATATATATATATATATATATATTAGTGTTGTTTAAAAAATGTGAACTCACTGGGAACCTTTCATTTATTTGTGAGTGGTAATTTATTGGAGTTGGTGAAATGCCAGAATGCGAAATGCGGCTGGAGGCTGTATTTAAAATTTAACTGCAGGGAACGTTTTGGAGGAATCATTACAGGATAGATCTCCAAAAGTTTTTAAAGAAGATCATACTCAACATAAAGAGGATTCTTTAGACCTCTCATTGGATGATATAATTTGTAACATTTCCAAACAGAAGAACTTTTTAACAATGACTATTTCTGATGTTCAACATATTGATGGTTTTGCTGCTTCAGATCAACATATAGATGGTGGTAAAGGAGATCTGGGTAATTTAGAGGTGGGTGTAGTTAACCAAATAGATAATGGATTGATAATTGGCACTGATTTTAATACAATATCTAGCGTAGATACAGAGTTTGATATTAATAGGGATTATTCTAGTAAACAACATTTACAGGGTCTAACATTAATTAATACAGGGGCAATCCCTAAATGTTTTTCTAGACGTCTAAATAATAAGCAGGTTATAAGTAATTGACAAACATTACATAGTACATCGTTTCTTAAACTTAGGAAATTATATGATAAATTAGTTAGATATAGACAACATATTAGTAATTTTGCATATTTTATTAACAATAACATAATTCCTAAAGGCCTCAGAATAAAAATTATTGCTAACATAGACCAATTTCCTAGGGAACATGCAATTAAATGGGATAATACAATAAGAGAAGCATCTGTTGCATTAATACATATTTTGAAAGATGCATTTTTGGTAAGACTTAAATTAATTGAAAAAGAAATTATACATTTTGGTAGTTGTAATTTAATGAATATAGATGAACAGAAGGAATTACAGGAATGGGTTTTTTTGAGAGAGAAGTTATTGGTGAAGAAATTTCATAATAAAATGTATCATTGGTTCAAAGTTATGGGTAATGAGCCAAGATTTGAATTAGTTACTAATCAGTCACAAACACCAATTAATTGTATGACTTCTGATAATCATACTGTGTCAGATATTTCTACATCGGACATGATTCCAATTGATAATGATCAATCATTTATATAATCTTCACATTCATTGCATTGTGCTGAAATGTTACCATCTGTTCTTAATAGTGATGCTGGTTTAGCATTGGTTCATAGTGTTACAGATTCTTCTGAATGCACTAACAATATTTTAGTTTCTGGAAATACAAATACTAATAAATCTAACTCAAATATTTATAGCAATGACTTTTTATGTTTAGCTAATAAGGAAAACAATGTGATTAATCTAACTAATATTAATCTTAGTGAGGCAGAATGTTCACTGTTAAATAAAGGTTTATCTTTTTGCCCTACAGTTCAGTCATTTTATCAAAAAAATGAATTTAAAATTCATCAGGATTTAGATAATTTTTCAAGAAGACTTAGATTAAGAGAATTTTTTGGAAACCAAGAATGTGATACTATTGGAAAATTACGATCTGATTGGACACCACCACATCAAAGAAATGTGTTATTAGATACGTACATTGATAATGTATATCAGGATATTATTAATGAAATTAGACTTAAACAACATAGTAAGTATAAGAGTAATTTAACATTGAGAGAGATGAATGCATTACGTAATTTAGTGAAAAGACAGGATATTATTATAAAACCAGCTGACAAAGGTGGATCAATAGTAATTATGAATAAAGATGATTATGTTAAAAAAGCTCTGGAGCTTTTAGATGATAAAATTTTTTATGAGCCTATTTCACTAACCACTATTAATTCATTATTCAAGGGTATACTTTTTAGTTTAAAAGATATGAGAGCTAGGGGTCTTATAAATAATAATGTATATAACTTTTTAGTACCAACCAAAATTCATCCTAGTAGTTTTTATATTTTGCCAAAGATTCATAAACCTGGTTGTCCAGGAAGACCTATTGTAGCTAGTATTGGTAGTCCTACAGAAAATATTTCAGCATATGTTGATAATATTATTAAATTTATTCCACCATCATTTAATTCTTATGTTAAAGATACTACTCATTTTCTTTGTGTGTTAGAAAATATTAAATCTGAATTACCAGTTGATTGTTTTTTGGTTACTTTGGATATTGTATCATTATACACAAATATACCTCATGATGATGGAGTTGAGGCTATTAAATGTGCTTTACAAGATAGAGAGTATGATCATGGTCTTATTACTACTATGGTTGAATTAATATATTTGGTTTTAAGAAATAATTTTTTTACTTTTGATTCTAGATACTATTTACAGAAACAAGGTACTGCAATGGGTACAAAGATGGCACCAAGTTATGCGAATATTTTTATGTCAAAACTGGAGTCCTCTATACTTGATAATGCTAAGCTGAAACCTCACACTTGGCTTAGATATATAGATGACATTTTCATGATATGGCCACATAGTGAAGTTGAACTTCATAATTTTTTAAGTTATTTAAATAATTTTAATAAACATATTAATTTCACAATGAATTTTTCAAAATCAATTGCTCATTTTCTTGATGTTGAAGTTATTTACACTAATAGAGTTCTTACTACTACTGTATATAGGAAACCTACTGATAATAACCGCTATCTACATTTTTATAGTAACCATCCTAAACATTTAAAGGCTAATATTCCTTATAGTCAATTTTTAAGGATGAAGAGGATTTGTAATGATGAGAAATTTCTTCAACAAAATAATAGTATTTTATATAATAGATTGCTCAATATGAGGTATCCTAAGACATTGTTGGATAATGCAGTAAGGAGATCTTCTTTAATTGATAGAAAGAAACTTCTTTTATCTGAAAAGAGTAAAAAACAATTAGATGTTCCACCATTGGTTCTTACTTTTAATAGAGATTTACCTAATATTAACCGGATATTGGCAAAACATTTTAACATATTACAGTCCACAGATTATTTAAAATCTATTTTTTCTGATCCACCTAAGGCTGTATATCGAAAACATAGATCACTTAGAGATATACTTGTCAAAACAAATTTTATTAGTAGTTCTGTACAGGAAAAAGGATGTTCTCCATGTAAAGATAAAAGATGTTTTACATGTAAACATATTGTTGCGACAAAAGTGGTCTTTAGTACTAAGAATTGTAATTTCAAATGGTATATTCCTAATTATGTTACATGTAAAAGTGTTAATTTGATATATTTGATAGAGTGTAGTAGATGTTTAAACCAGTATATAGGTGAGTCAGCAAATAGTTTACATGTCAGAATGACTAATCATAGATTTGACATTTTGCATAAGAATAAAGATAGACCAGTTTCAAAACATTTTAACTTACCGAATCATTCAATTGATGATTTAAAAGTAGTGATTCTTCAGGAAGGTTTTTCTTCTACAAGGGAGAGGAAACAAAAGGAGAGTTTTTTTATTTTTAAATTCAAGACCTTAGAACCACATGGATTGAATTTGAACACTGGAACTATTACATCTCTGGGTTACCTGGTCTCCTAAATGATTTCTATATGTGTGTTTTTTATGTGAAAATTTTCTTATATGAGATTTTTTATGTATAGATTGGTTACATGGATGTTTAATATCTGTGTTTAATTGGTTTATAGATGAATAATTAGTTATAAATTATTGTACTTTGCACTAACTATAATTTTTGATTAAAATGTATAAGTATTTTAGTTTTTAATGAATATTAATGTGAGCACAGCTATTTTTTGTATGTGAGCATAGTTTAATTTTTCTATGTATGCACATATGTATATTTTAATTTTTAATTTTGGATTTTTTATTTTTATATTTATTTTAATTTAAATAGAATTTAAGCTTGATTAGGAGGGAATGTAATTTTTGTTTTTTTTTTGTTTGAATTTTGTCATTGATTGGGTAGATATTCTGTGTTAGATTTTGTGACCAATCAGGGGGGGTTTGTTAAAATTGTTAAAATTTTTAATCTTTTACCAAATCTGTAATTTTTGATTATCGCCATTTTACTGTGTATTTTTTTTTCTTTCTGATGAAAACCAGTCCTCTGGTTGAAATATAATATTATTTATTGGATTTATAAGTCTTTTTTTGTTTATATATATATATATAATCATGTATTTGTATATACTTGCATAAACGATGATGAGCACGAAATATTATTGATGCCAGACAGACTTATTATTAACAGATAAATCTGCTAGTATATTCAGTGCCAATTAGTCGATTACTGTTACAAATGTATTTGTGATTATGCGTGAGATTTACACATTTTAATATAAAAGATTTGTTTTACTTTTTATTCGTTTGTATATTAGCCAAATTATTTCTTGGAAAAAAAATATAGTTTCCTAGAAAATATAAAATATTTTGTTAAATAATTTCCTGAAATCAAAATAAAAGAATTGTCTTCTACTTCACTAATTTTACTTATTCATTTCATAAATGTAAAAAAATTATTCGGCAAATACGATTTGTTATTTGTTTTGTTCGGCAGAGAAAATTTTAGAGTAACTATTTTTTCAGAAAAAGAGCAGAGTTTAATAAATTTAATTATTTCAGCCTCTCTTTAATATTTATATTGATTTTTTTATTTTATTATCGATGTATCTATCACATTAATTATATCACATTGCAACTATTCGGCAGCATAAAAACCAACCTCTCTTACAATGATATAAGTAATATGTTACTAATAACAAAAATATTTTATCCTTAAGAAATTAATCTTAACTAAGCTGGAAAAAATGATATATACTTAAGCTTTAGATGATGGTCGACCAACTGATGAGTGCTGGTTCAGTACGAAATATGTATATTGGAGATCATTTACCTTTTTTCACACTATGTTGTCATGTGTATGGTTATATAAGATCGAGTGTATAACTGAAGGGAGCATGAAAGTATGTGTTATAATCTGTTCTAATTATAATTATCAAGGTGATTTAAATTTTGATTTTTAAAATCATGCGCAAAAATAATATACAGTGTAAGAACGACATTCATTTTAATCTTCACGCATTAAATAAATCAAAATGTAAACTGTTTAAGCTTCAATTATATAAACATCAAATGTATTAAATAGTGAGCTTTGAAATTAGGATTTTTCAGACATATTAATCTTCCACTCCATCTCAAACAATCGATGCACATGACCACACACATGTGAAAAAGATAAATAATCCCCAGTACATGTATTTCATGGAGAACCAGCACCCATCAGTTGTTCCAGATCATAATCTTCCACATATTTAAATACAATCAATGCTTGTTTTATATAAAAAATAGAAATGTCTTAAACCTTAATGAACAGGTTTCGATTTTCTTATTCTTGCAACAATTTAACTGTCTATTTCATTGAAAAAACAATGATGGAACCTCAAATTCCTTGATGGATTTGATATTGTTACCATACCCACATAAACATTACATCACAAAACAGTTTATTGTAACAGACATGAATCATTTAAATTTCATCACAGGAATAAAACGATTTATATTGACTCGCAGATATTCTCTCTCTCTCTCTCTCTCTCTGTGTATATATATATATATATATATATATATATATATATAGTTTTTATATTTATATATATATTAACCATTAACCAATATATATATATATATATATATATTGGTTAATGGTTAAAAGATAAAGGCATTTGGAAAGTAATAGGATATATAAGAGAAACAAAACATTATAACTTATTGTAGCTGAAGTATTGTCTACTGTGGGTATGGGGTATTTGTGATGTTTAATAGTAGCATTTGTTATCCATAACTTTTTAAGTTTAATTTTTATATCAACTGAAAATCGTTCGCAACAAAAATCAATTTATTTTAGCTGATCAATCAATCCTTTTTTATAAAAAGGTTTAAGTGTGTGTCATTTCATATTATTTTATATGTTCTGTGCAGGAAAAGAAAAAAAAAAGTCTAATGCTATATTTGTAGTAAAAATAAAATATTATATAAGAAAATTCTACTAATATGTCAAACTTGTATTAACATTTTCTCATACCAGTGGTTTCATATAAACTTTCTCAAGTGAAAATTTTTGAAAACATAACACATTTACATATAATAGATTAAACACTTTTATAATTCATTCTAAATTGCATTTACCTTTAACATCAAGGGAAGATTTTATAATATTTATGGACTCAGAATTAAAAAGATTATTCGTCACAGTTTATTTTTATGTTTTTTTTCATAAATTATTAACTCTACATTGTCAAGTAATATATTATGATCTATATTAAGTTTTTGAATATGCAAAGTTGTTTTATGATCTCTATTTTAACTCTCCTTCAATTCAATATAATATTTTATTGCAACATATGCATTTTATGACAAGTACAAGAAATCTTAAACCTATATCAGAAAAACATTTATTGTCAGAAGACTATTTTGAAGTATTTAATTGTGAATTTAAATCAAATACCTTTTTTCCAAAGCAACTGCTATTATACCAAAAGACTGACGTATTATTAATGAATTTATAAATTGAATTCTTAAAAGGTAAGAAAATGAAATTTCATTACATTTAATTAAATTAAAAACTTTTAAAATCAATGTTTTAATTAAAACTAAATTTTAAACCAGATTTTCTAAAGTAGCTTTGTATATTCATGAAATTAATGTAGATCATAATATATTTGATAATGTAACGATTATTTTGTATGAAAAAATGAATTGAAAGGAGGATCTAAATAAATTCTGGTTTTAGCTTTTTGAATTCTGTTGCTATTATTATAAAAATTTCTTCTTAGAATTTAAAATGAATTATGGGAATGGTTAATCTATTGATATATAATATGTGTTCTGTTTTAGGGGATTCTCTTTTAAGGTCTATTTGTGCAATAGTTGAAACCATTTTATTACAAGAATTTAGTATGCGTTTGTTACTTTACTAGTATTTTAATATTACAAGATATTTCTATTTAAGTCTTAATTTTTAATTTCCAGAACTCTGAAATGATTTACAACAGCGCAGACTTTTATTTAAGCAGGCATAAACATAATTATTTTTACCACATATTACTAATGACTGTATATTATGTTTATAATAAAACATTGTTCATTTTTTATTAAGCATTCCCAATGCTATATAGTATCAAGCATTAGTCTAAATGCCGCAATTAAACGTATACATATATATCGCTTATAATTTATATCCTTCCATCTAATTTACATTTGATTAACCCAAAATTTTTGTCATATATATATATACTTGCATATTAACCAAAAATAAAAAAAATATATAAATTTAATTTAAAATAGACTTAAATATATGACTCATTTTTATTTTACTTTGTATTTTATTTAATTTATATATCAAAAGAATCTTAAGCATTCGATGATGATTATAACTTAAAAGTCCATAAAATAATTGTTGAAAAGAAATTAAAAAAAAAAAAAAACGGAGATCAAAAAATAAAATAGTTGAAAAGTAACTATTGTTTAATATGTCAAAAAAGTGTCTATCATTTTTATTTCAAAAATGAATTTTATAAATGTTGAACGGAAATGTTAAGAAATAGTTTGACAAACTATAAATTTTTGAAAATCTTAAAAAGCAATTTTAAAATCAACGTTTGATAAGAAATAAAACAAATTCAACCATTTACCTTTTACTTCACATTTTCTTTTAGGTCTTTTTTTTTACCAATTAAATATTTAAATAATATTTTTAAAATAGTGAATTAAAATAGTACAATCCATTAAAACACGAATTTATGTCAAAAAGTAAAAATATAAACCTTTCTTTTATGAACAGTTGAATTTGCAAAGGACTCATCGACCCACAAAAAAACACTGAAAGTGATAATTGATTCCAAAATTTCTATTTTGATCTTGAAATGTAAATTATGTTTAGTAGCATTAAAGCACTTCCCTGTTTATTATGCTTATAATTTTTTTGTTAATCCATTTGAGCACACACTTGCACAAATGATCCACTGATTTATGTGATGTCAAAAATCATGAAAAAAGAGACTAATACCATTCTGTCTTTAAATTCTATTGTTATATAAGCTTATATTTTGATATAGTTTGGAAAGTAAGATTGTTCTTCATCCTTTGAATATATTAATGATAATTTTATACCATTTAGACTGTACATAAATTAAAACAATAGATAATAAATGTAACCCACCTTATAATTTTTAATGTACATAAAAACAAAGCTTATATAAGAACAGAGTTTAAAGATAGAGTGGTATCATTCTGTATTTTCATAGTTTTTGATATCACACAACTCAGTAGAGAATAATTACTTCTCTTTTAATTATATATATTTAAATTTTTATTTATTATTTTATACATGTGGGGACCAAATATAACCAGAATTATTCTATGGTTTGTGTGCCTGTTGTAGTATATGCTTTAGCCATTACCACACTTTTTTCAGGGATCGTTAATGCATCAATCTGCCAAATGATATCACTGTGTAAAATGTCCCATAATTGCATTCCTTATATTTGAAAGTTTTTTCATAATGGCTGACATGTCCAAACAATTAATGCTAATTTTTTCTTTTTGTTTTGGAAAAAATGTGACATTTTTTCTGTCAAATTTAGTTAATCACATTCAAGAATTTTATCTAAAAGTTCTGAAACAATTACATGATGTGATAAAATGTAAAGATCCCATTTTGTGCAAAGAAGAGATTGCAAACTCCATTCCAACAGACTCATCTCTCAAATCCTTGAGTATAATACATTTTAATGAAAATCAGCATAACCCAGCTTATGTATCAACCATATTTGCTCAATCTCCTTCCACACAATTTCTTTAACCTCTTAGAAAAATGTGTCAATTTAATTTTTGTTGAAATAGAACTATGGGGATATGACAGAAGCATTAAAATGCATCACTTAACAAGTGTTTTTTGAACTACTTCAAAAAGTGACAAACTGATTCAGACTGGTGTATTGCATTAAATAGACCATACAAAAAAAGTGCTTCAATTTGCAACACTTACAAATAATTTACAATTTTTAATTACAAAATTCCAGTTATTATTAAAACCCCAGTGAATAATAGAAATTATAAATTCATAACTTAAATAGACAATAACATAATGCAATGATTTTCAGTTTAAATGTTGTAACATAATGAATTAAAATGAAATTATATCCGTATGTTATCAATGTCAAATTACAGATTATGAGACTGAAGTGCATACAATTTAAATATGAATTAATTTGTATAGACATCTCTTATGGTACACATTTTGTGCTTGTTAGTGTTATATTTGTGTATCCACTCAAAAGCTTGGGAACATATAAAAGTGATTACATTTTCTTTCATGCAGCAAATCATTACTTCTGAAATATATGGCAATATATATGAAAGAGTGTTTTAATTAGGAATTTATTTATTTCTAACTAAGTCATGTCATTTGGGGATGTTTAATTTACTTGACACTCAAGTATAAACAATTGAATGCAGAAAATGATTTGCTGGTAAGTAAATAAAATCATTTCCATTTAGGGTTTTAAAAGAATTGAGCATGGAAAATTCCTAATATCCATTCTATATGTTGTTTTTATTGCACAGTTATTGTTGCATAAATATTTGTAAAATGAGAACATAGCTGTGATCCTCATCACTATACTAAAGACAGCATGGGCAATATTTGATGTTTATGATGGAGAAAATTGAAGGTGTTCCAATGACTTCCTTTTTATAAATAGATAGTTACAGTTATGTCAGGTAAACCTAAATTATTTTTTTAAAAGTTAAAGTCATCAACCAAGGTGGTGGATGGGGGCTGAATGTGGAGGGTATAAGTATTCTTCTGATTGTAAAGACAGGCAAGCTATTCAATGATGTAAACTTTTCATAAATATGTACAGGTAGAGAGATCTCTCAATTGATGAAAGACTGCATAACAACACTATCATGACTGACAATATATCAGACAAAGATATAAGAATCTATGTTCAAAATAATTAAAGATACCAATTGCAGGCAATTTGGGTTTATGACTAACACATTGTCAATCTGATGACATAGTAGATATATTTTATATTGATATACAAAATGTTTTTGATAAAGCTTTACACTATTTAAAAATAACATGACATATTCTAATGCTAAAATAATGATGAAAGATGACATTATTGCGAGCAAATGCAATTATGTGTCATAAATGAAAAAAAAAAAAAAAGAAAAACAGTATTTTCTAGATTTTTTTGAGAAAAATTCTAAATGAAAATGGATACAAAAGCATCTAAATAAAAATGTAGGAGAATTCAATTATATTCTAATTAAAGTAAATATGTATTTTAATATCATAATATTTTAATAGAATTAACTCAAAAAGTTACTGTCAGTTGAAGAGATGGAAAACAAGCTAATGCAAATGGAAGAGAGAGTAAGAAAACAACTTTAACAAAGTCAAAATTAGCAATTGATCTGAATAATCTTCAGAAATATACAATAAATTTAATTTAAAACTTAAAAATTGTTTAAAAATAAATCATATCCTAAATATAGTTCAGACTTGATTGAAATGAATAAGAAACTGACATTTATATTACAAATTACAAAAAAAAAGACTGATCCAAAAAAAACAGTATTTTTTTAATTGAGACAAATGTTTGGATAGACACAAAAAAGAAATTGAAAAAACTGTTAAAAAGAATTGATTATCTGGAGTTTTACAAAATGTGTTAAAACACGTTCACATTGATAACATTGATAGAAGAAACATAAATGTGAATTGGTAAGAAAAATTTTAGAAGAATATAAGTTTTAAAAATGTAGCACGTCATGGTATTGAACTTAAAGTTATTTCTGCTATAGTATGAAAAGTTGGAAGTATTACTAAAAAGAGATATGACATCTTAAATGTGAAAAATACTCATATAAAAAACTATATAATAACAAAAAGAAAATAAAGTATACCTTGCATTTGTTACAAGATTTGAAATGACAAATATTTGAAATTACACAACATTGAAGTTTAACAACCTATCCTACCATTACTTGTCCTTTCATCAAATTATTGCCTATATAATATAAATTTAGTCTATTGTAAATACATTAATATTTATATATAGTTTAGTATTAATAGAGTTTGTCTAATTAGAAAAAAATTGAAATGAAGAAGTGAGATATGTCTTTACATCTATCAAGTTGGAATAAGCTCCACAAAACATAGAGTTACTATTTGTATTTTAAAGTAAACAGATGGTTAAACAGGAGAATTTTACAAAGTTATATATCAAATATTTAAATTATAAAGATTGGAATAGTGCAATAATAATATCAATATTTAAGGAAGGTGATAAAGAATATATTTATAATGATTTTTATCTGTCCTATATAAAATATAACTAAGATAATTACAACTTATCTACAACAAACGTTTGTATTAAATCAGCTAAACAGATAAGCTGAATTTACACATTTTAGATAAGTCATATTCCAGTATTGAGTGATGTCAGAAAATGATCAATAATTATGAGTTACCATAATGATTTGGAATTGTAAGTTATAAAATTACATTTTGCTAAATATAAAGATCAAAGATATTGTTATACTTTGAAAAAATATTTATCAAAATGCAACAGCAATCATTAGATTGTATAAGGATATTATAAAATAATAGCATAAAAATAATTATAATTTGATTCAATTTCTCCAAAACAATTTTACATCTACATTACAAGAATCATTTTATCAATTAAAGGGGAAAGCTAAGGGAGTGGAATTAAATAGAGAGTATTTAAGTGAACTAAATAACACAGTTGATATTATTGTTCACTAATAATTATTCCATTTTTCATAAAAGTAAAAAAAAAAAAACTAGTAATGAATAATGATAAATATTATAAAGACTCGAGTATTATTTAATAATTTTTTTAAAAAAAAGAATGAGAGCGTTTTTCTTAATTAAAGGAAGTTAACAAATATAAATACCTTGATCAAAGATTATTAATGCAATTGAAAGTATAGTTTATAAAATGAATCATACAAAAATATGTTGGATGAAGTGATTATTGTAGGGGGAAAAAATGTATTTAAATTAAAATGAAAAATTCCGCTTTTCTTTGAGAAACAATGTTTTTAATATATCCGTTTTAACATTTTCTCACTAACTGATTTCAGATGTAAATTCATAATAGTAATGCTGTCAATACAAAGATTTCGAATTACTTATGGTAATATAGAGAGTCATATATCAAGTGTAACTAGAAGAGGTTGTAGAAGTATTGTGTGTTTAGAAATATATATATATATATATATATATATATATATATATATATATATATATATATATATATATATATATATATATATATATATATTTCAAATTAGTGATTGTAGCACCTCTACAACCGTCTTTCTACCTTTTATCACCCAGTAGATGACTTGTGTGATCAAGTCGAAATGTCGTTATATCAATATTTAAAATATTTTAACATGATGAACCCACAAAATATGTCTTTTAAATATGTATTATTAATGTCTATGAAAGAATTACAAGATTAAAATAATGGTGTACTAGACATATTTCTAAAAGAGATAGTAATAGCTGGAAAGTTGAAATTTTAAATTCGATTTAATGAGATTGTGAAAGAACTATAAAATGTCCACATATGAATTGAATGAATGAAATTTGAATATTTACTGGGTTTTTGTGGAGAATAGTCTCTGTAATAAGAATAATTAGAAAACACTCATAGAGGAATCGATCTTATAGTATATCATTAACATAATAACAATCAAATAATTGTGTGTGGAATACATGTTCTGGTGATTAACTGTAGACATTTTAAACTGCACACTTCTGATGATTTATGAAGTATTGTAAAAAAAAAAAAAGTGAGATCAAAGAATGCAAATTAAAAATCGTGAGAATAGATTTATTGTTTATATTTTTTCTCCCAATCTAGAATTTAATATGTACATAAAGTAAGGAAAAAACAATTATATTTTGCAGTAAATATTTTTAAAAATACTAATTTTTATAAAAAGAAGATTACTCTTTTTTCGAAACTTATTGATTGTAAGAGAAATAAATTTTTATTACTTTTTTTTTGTGTTGTAAATAAAAAAAATCTCCTTTTTTTCTCTGTCTTTTATTAAGTCTATAAACTTGTTAGGAGAAAATATCTAAAAATATATATTTTTTGTAAAATTTATATAAAAATTAGTAAACATATCATTAATAAGTTTAATATTTCATGATTAAATCAATAACTCAATCTTACAACTGATAGTGATTCTTTTTTAAAATGTATAAAATATAATGGTTTGTAATATATATATATATATATATATATATATATAGTCACATGACCTATATAGCTTGCATAAATTGTAACCTGAAAAAGTCATAATGATGCTAATAATCATTAAATCAGTAATAACAAAAAAAAAAAAGATAAACAACGGTAATTTATGAATGAAATAATCTCATAAGCCAATCTCAGTGGGTTTAGAAAAAATATAAATGCATTGTTAAGCAATTACAAAATAATTTCATTAAAAACAAAGCATTTATCAACAAATTAAGAGGAGAATTCTCAACTTATTCTAATACAAATGGAGGGCTTCTAATACTGCAACCATATGTAATTGAGGCTACATTTAAAAATTCTTGGAATACAACTTCTCTAATAGTACTATATTTCTTATTAGCATCATTAGTGCTTTTAAGGGCATACATTTTTTAAATAATTTATATATTGTACAGCTGTAAAATAAAAATTACACAACTTAAACATAATAGTTTCAAGATTAAATAAATGCTTATCATGTTAGTCTTTAAATGTTTATATAGTTGGTGATATAAATGAAAAATAATACATTTTTTAATTTAATAATATTGACTTATTGTTAATTTAACTGTTAAATTGTTACAAAAAGATTGTATTAATTTAAGACATTAAGAAACCAAGTTCTAACCTTATATTATGATTTCCTGGAACAAATTGACTCTAAAATAATTTAATTTATTTTAATTTAACACACAATATTCTAGTTAATTATTTTAAATTTATTTATATAGGAAAAGTTTAAGAAAGCTAATACTTAAAGATCTTATTGTTAAAAGCAATAGATAAGTGAATGTTGAATGAATATATATATATATATATATATATATATATATATATATATATATATATATATATATATATATATATATATATATATATATATATAACAAACTAACCAAAGGAAATACATATAAAAACAAAAAAAAAGACTTATAAATCCAATAAATAATATTATATTTCAACCAGAGGACTGGTTTTCATCAGAAAGTATATATATATATATATATATATATATATATATATATATATATATATATATATATATATATATATATATATATATATATATATTGAAAATATTTATATAGATAGATTTAAAATCTATTCTGAGAGCCTTGTTTGTAATTTTAAAGTAATTATTTTATTTCCAACTGGGAAGTGAAGACTATTATAAATAGATGAGATTGTCATCTGATCATGGTCCTGAATCAGTTTTTATTTTAGTTTTAGTTGTGTCAGTTGAATTTTCAAAACTCCAGTTAAATTTTATAAGTATAATTTTTATTCAGTTTTATGCTTTTAGCTTAAGGATGTTAGGCTAAATTACAACATTCTAGTCACAATTATATGTGTTGAAACATCAAAACGATTTAAAATCTTCATTTTCAACCAGATTTAATGATAATATATTTTAATTATTGGATTGTTTACAATGTTATCTTTAAAAATTTTTGCATCCGAGAACTTCAATAGTTATTATTATTGCTATTATAATGATGCAGCAGCTATAATCAATTTCATGGCTTCAAATAATATTTGTTTTGAATTTAACTTTGCCACAATATATTTATATTTTAGCAGGGATAATGACATTAATTTTTTAATAATTTCTTGATATTTTAATGCACTCATTTCTAATCAAATATTATTCATAATTTATTTTCTTCTACTAAAAGACTTAATTAAAATAAATACTTATATTTTATTATGACGACTATCTTTTATCTGATGTTTATAAATTATTTTAAGGCTACAGAATATAATGTTTAATTTTATAGAAATAATATTTTACTTCAGTGAACAATATATTCATTTGGTAGTCTACTAAAAGACATTATATTGTTTTCTCCCCTTTTAAAGGAAATAAATCAATTTCTCAAGGCAGGGTACTAATAAAAAATTCATTCTGCAACAAAATATCTAATAAACAATATGTGAAATTTATTTTTTTTCACTTGATAAGAAAGAAATATAAAATATACCTGAAAAAGACATTATATTTAAATGAACTTAAATGATTTTTGTATTTTAATTATTTTATAAATGCCTGTGAGATAAAATTTGTGTGTTCTCTTTTTCTCTCCTCAAGCATTATAATGAAGACTGTTATAGTCATGGATATGACATTTAAAATAAGTATCTTTTCCTGCAAATACTTTTTGTGATTTTGAATCAATATGATTTTTGAGGAGTAGTCTCCTGGAAAATATTGTTATTGTTATTAAAATTAAAACAATTATTTTAATGGATTATTTTTTGGAAATTCTGAATTTAAATATTAAAGAGATATTGCAAATTAATAAATATTTATCATAATTTAAATCCACAAAACCTTATTTAATACGTGACTATAAATTCATCTTATTATTTTCTAGAAAACTGTATAAAATATTTATTAAGGATATGCAAGTATTTTTATCTTCTGTATTTTATTTTTAAATTACATTGTGTTTTATGATGAATATATTTGATGATCACATTACCTTGTAGCAAATTTATCATTTCATGTTGTTATTAAAAAAGAAAGCAGAAGGACTTTATTTAATATATTTAATTTGAATGGTAAGCATTAAATTTGCTTTGTTTGCCTACCGTGTTTTATTTCAGAGGTATATTATTTTTATATTACTTGCTATATTTTGAAATACTTTAAGTTAAATTTCTCAGTCTAGTAATTATCATATTTGCATATTTTAAAATAGTATATGTTTCTTGTTTCACATATGAATGATCTATTATAAATGAAAATTGTTATAGTGTCAGTTGAGTAAGTAAATATATGTTTCTATTATTTATTTTATATTACAGTAGTTATTTTTATGTATCATCATTCACATTTATAGAATATTAGACTAAAATATTAACTTAGTCTTACTTTATTTAGAAAAGCTCATTTATTCCAGTGTACTTAGCAATGCTAGTGTTAGTGGCTATCATTATTTTGCTAACTTATTTTTCAAAAAATATGGTAACATACCTCTCTATTATTATTATTGTTTTGCTATCATTTGTATGCTCATATGAAAATATTTGGGAGATAATAGCTGAATCTCTCTCGATTTTAAGTCAATTCATATTTAATATGTTTGCATTGATTTGCATTCACTTTATCTTTCCTAACTAGTTACATATTCCTAGATCCTTTATTAACTCTAAAAAGTAGGTGCATTTTATGAGTTATGTCAACATACTTTTCATTTTCATTTGCTTAATTATTTAAAAAATGAATTTTGTATGTAGTGTGTTTGGTAAAGCATGTGCACTATTATACCATGGTTTTACTTGGTGTTTTAGTATTTTTATCAATATATTGATAAATAATATTATCTCTATAGCATTTTTCATTGTCTTATTACTTATTCATTGATGTATTCGCAAGTTATTACAAAACTGAGTCATGTTAAATATTTGTAAAAGTAACCTTATTATATGAAGATGATTATCATTGTATGAAAGCATTGATACATGACAACTTTTTTATATTTGAACAATAGAAAGCTTGTTTTAATAAGATTGAATATTTTATAAATCAAATTAATTTTTTTTTTATAAAATATGATGTAAATTTTTAATCCTTCTGATATAATTTTTGAGGAAATAACACTGTAAAAACCTTTTTGGCTATATGGACTCAGATGTGGAGTAATTTTAATTTTGTATTTGTTTCTCTATAGAATAAATAATATTTTTGTTAGTAACCATATTTTCATAGTTATTTGTTCACATCATTCCACTTATCAACTAGATATCATTCCTCATATTGATTAGAAGTCAAAATACTTATAAAATATTATAAATTATATTAAGCATATTATTTAAAATATTGCATAAACATTAAAACTAATAAGGGTCAATTTATTGAATTATTTAAATATTAGAAATGTATCTAGGAAACATGTATTTCACTTCGTAATGAATTTATAATTTAATGTATCAACTTGGATCAGTTTAACTAATTTGTTTTGCTTACTTCAAATCACTGTACATGTTTATTTGAGATCATTTTCACATTTGAAGATTATATTTACTATTCTATGATAAAATTTAAGTAGATTTATTCTAGGATATTTAGAATAGCTATTAAATCCGTTACACATTTTTAATATCTGAGTGTATTCCTAGATTATTCATTTTTTTATTCTAAAATTAATAAATCATGGTTTATTTTATTTAAATTAGCAAGAAAATTGTTACCATCATAGTTATAATATATTAACGTAGGGTTTGTGTGTGTGTGTGTCATATCATTCAATGTTGAATAAATCTAAAGAGTCAAAACTAATTAATTTTATAATTTAAATGCGATCATAATACCATTATATATATATATATGATTGTTTTTATCGCTCATATTATTTGAATTTATTTTGATAAAGAAGAAATTACGTTCAAAAGATGAGAAAAGTTTAAATTTTGTAAGAATTAAATCATATTTTTATCTGATCAGAACTATGATATTGTTGGAAGTTATTTAAAAAATGGATATAAAATTGGTAGGTGCAGTATCTGTTTGTAGATGAAAAAAATTTAAATGTAACTTCAATAACATATGTTCACAGCATTAAAATTATTTTATGTGTGCCACTATGTATCTTTTTATTGTAGCATATGATATTTCTATTACACATCAAGTGAGTTTAGCTATAATTGACATCTTAGCTTTTACATTATTCAGTAATACTGTTGCCTCTGAATGTGGTTTATTTCATTATCATGTCATCATCTTTTGTATGTTACAAACTATACTCACACACACTCACATATATATATTGTGCCGGTAAAAACATGTTTATCTATCGAACATGAGCTGGAACTCACAAAATGTACTTTAAACCCAGTCAAGCCCGAGATTTAGGTCAGGGACCAGCCTGGATTCGAACCCATTCTCCAAGCCTCAGATTAAACACCTAATGGACAACATAACAATGATGGCACACAAGTTTCATTCTTAATCCGGGCCGCTAGCAAATTGGAGAAAACAATAAGACTCATGGACTTAAACATATATATAAACAACTTAAATACTAGAGATATTCCAAAGATAAAATCTAATGTATTTATTTATGAAGGGCTTTACTAATGAATAGCTATAATCAATTAATGAATTGGATTGATTTAATAATGAGACAGAAACTGATATATGATGAATTAAAAATATATTTATTGAAAATTTCATATATATTTTGATATAACCATTATTTAGCGATAGATAATGCACACAGGCATTTTTATTCACAGACTAAGCAGCATTAATCAAGGCAATCTGTACAACAATAATTGATACATTGACAAAATAAGTTTGTTGCTATTAATGAAACTAAATATTATGCTATATAATTAATCACTACATTCCATTATTAGTTATACCCTTTCATCATCAGTTCAAGTGGCTATTATACATGAAATCAAACCAAGTCTGGAGTGAAATGTAATCATAGATGTGATTATAATAAATTTTTATATTAAATATGGGCATATAAAGCATTCCAGATAGCTTTAAATCGAACGGGTTTTCAAGAGTTCTTCGATTCAATGCCGAAGATTGCATATTATGGAGGTAGAGTTGGCTATAGAGATTTTACCAATATGCTAGGCACAAGTAAAATATAATAATAAAGTTGCTCTGTGGATGGAATAATAGTTTTTAGGGTTTTTGTGACCAACACCGGTTTAACCAATAACCGGTCATCATGCTTCTAAAAGTGAACCTTTATTTGGTTCATAAGAGGCAGGGGGACTTAGTGCTAATCTGGACCTTAGCTCAGTCTTAGCAATGGCACTACCCATAAAAGAGGAAGATGGGCTGGACTTACCATGGCTCCATGTTATATATATCAGAAAAAAGAAACAGCACAACAAAAAAATATTAATAAATTCCCCATCCGCCAAGCCAAAGTATATTATAAATTAAATATTATACATTAAAAAAACACTAGTTTATCAGATCAAAAGAGCCAACTCTTCTGTAGCATGAGAAATATGATATGCTACTGAAGGGAATATATATATATATATATATATATATATATATATATATTCAGTAGCAGTTTGTATATATATATATATATATATATATATATATATATATACAAACTTTACTTTATCCTGTTAAATCTCTTTAGTTATCTATAACTACTAAACTTTTAAAAGGGGGGGAAGTATATTTAAGGGACTTACAAATACTTTACTAAAAAAAATATACTTATGATCACACTCCAGGTTAGTTTAATCTTTAGTAACATAAATTAAAGGTTGCGAATTTGGATTTATAAGCCACATTTTATATTCACATTAATTATTTACTAATGACAGAATAATAATGAGCACGAAGGGTTGCCATTGTTTATAAATTAGGGTTTCAAAACAGAGCGCTAAATGACACTATAATAAATAATAATATCCAAGATTTTAAATTATATCTTTAAAAACATATTCTATAATTAAATGCACGTCATTTCGAAACATAGGCATAATTAATAATTATTAAAATAATCAAAGGAAAAGTAAATATACTGCAGTGATTAAGATATATAGCAAAACATTGAAGAAAAATTAGCAAAAGTATTACATTTTATAGAATTCAAATATTATTTAGAAAAACAATTTAGAGAGAGTTTACAATAAAGACAGAGTTTACATTAATAGGGTTAGCTAACCTGATTTTGAAAAAATAATCATCATTTTGAATTTTACACAGAGCTCTGCGATTTTAATAATATTAAGACAGTTCTCCTATAGTTGGACTGGAGATACTCGAACTGGCATGAAGGTGAGTTCTTTGGTGGCTTATGGCATCTTCAATTTAGTTGGGGGACATTTTAAAATGGTGTTTCTGTAGCTGGATGGAAATTTGAACAAAGGCAAGTCCCTTTTTAACGGCTTACAGCATCTTTTATTTGGTATAAGCTTGTTGGTTGTTGCTTCCGCATTGGATGGATTGAACTTCGGCATTCCTTCACGGGGATGGCAGCAATTCTTGCCTGACTAGCAGGCCATAGTTAAATTAACATTTTTTTTAGCTTTTTGTAGCAACAGCTCTTCAAAAGCAAGATGGAGTGTCTTTTCCCGCTTAAAATATGGCCTATTTATATATTTCCACCAAGCCCTAACACCTTTTTGGAATTTTGTTTGCTTCAGGACCAATTGACTTTTAATTAAAACAAAATCATATAATGTAATTTCTGCTACTGATAAAGTCTCCGAGGTGTTATTTTTAATTTACTTAAAAATTATTAAAATATATAAATCATATAATTTGATTCAGATTTCACTAATTAAATTCCTTTTTAAATGTTATAAAATGTTAAAGCTTAGCAGAAGTAACGGTATTCTGATTTAATGATAAAGTCTTTTGTTGAAACAAAATCAATCAGTAAACTAGATTTTACTTTTACCCCAGGTGCGGTCATTAATTGATTTCTTGTTTATACAAAATTCTCATTTTTAATTATAAACAGATGATTTTTATTTTAACTTTTAACATATTTTCTTCATATTGTTTATTTAAAAAGAAGCATATTTGACAGATCTTATAAAAATACTTTAGTTTCAGCTATATCTATAAAACATTAAATCAGAAAACTGTTAAATATATTTTAAAGAAAACATTTTACACTATATATTTTTATTTAAACTTAAATATATAAACAAATCATTATACCATCATTCCAAGGTTTAAATTATCCATCCACATATGAATATAATAGCGAATATAATTAAGAATTGACTGATAACTTAATAAAACATTTTATGAATAATTATGATGATTTCTACGCTATAATTTTATCAAACTTGTCTAATTATAGTGTATTTTCATATGTAAATGAATGATGTCATTCAAGTGGCCATGATAGCAAAGTTTTACCACTCAACTTATATATAACATTTTTATATTTAAGATAGGTTTGAAACTAGTTCAGACGAGTAGGTCATTAGGTTGATGGTGAAATGGAAAGAGATTGGAAGGTTTCCATTTCAATATATATATATATATATATATATATATATAAATATATATATATCAATATATATATATATATATATATATTGTATAAACCAGTGATTGCCAAAGTAGATCCTATGGACCCCCAGGTGTCATTGTGACTGCTGAAGGGATCCGTGGCAAATAAAAATAAATTTTGGGGAGTGTGAACAACTTCAGTGATGTGAGAAATGTTTAATATAAATATTTAAAAAAGTGACTTTTTTTCATTAGTATGAAAGTTAAAATAGCAACAAATGAATTGGTATCCACTTTTATGTCCTGAGAAAAATATAAGTATAGATAGGTACATATAATCCAACTAATGACAAGCACTGGACATTAAGAGTAGGGCTGGAAGTAAATGTCTATCTATATATATATCTATTCAAATTCAAATAGGAATGGAATATCAGTCCTACATTCAATAACGTATCTAAATATGACTAAAATAATCCCACAATCCATTATACAATTACAAATGTCAACAATATAAATTTATAAAACTTAAAACATTTACCATATAAAATAACATAAAAAAATAATTAGATTAAAATATTTACATAAGAAAACATAACAAATAAACAAACATTAAATAATCCCTATTCTCACTATTTACTGTGGAAAATAGAATGTATGATACATTATAACAGTATTGTTTCTATCATTACAACAACGATATTCTATTGTAATCACTATTATAAAACATTGTCAATAAAATGTATGACTTATTTAACTAATAATATACTTCACATTATTTAAAAAGTAATTATAGTTACAGTAATGCCTATTAGCTAAAATAATTTAATTAAAATTAGCACTTATTCAAAACATATCATATAACATTATATTGAAAAAAGATTATGCACTTTTCTATATATCAGTAAAGAATTTCCTTTTACCTTTGAGATATATTTTAACATTTCAATGAAAAATTTAAATAAATAAAAATATAGTTATTGAAATAACTTTAATCATCACTTTATAAAGCTAATTACTTTTAACACATATTAAAAATAATCCTATCATTCTATTCTTCTATGGCTTCACTCTTATAAAAAAATTCAAATTATGTTAAATAATTATATTGCTTAATGTCTTTTATTTATATATTTTATAATACCTTGCCATAATAGCATTTAAATATTAAACTTTCATCATTCTTTCACACAATCAACAAAATATGCATTAATATTTGAGCTTAATTATCTCTAACATTCAAACATTTCTAGGAATATCAAATCATTCCTTCTCCACTTTCACTATAAACAGTAAATAATTAAACAACATTTGTCATAACATTTTTTTCTCCCCTTGCATTCCCAAAATATTGACAACATTTAACACTTTAGTTATTTTTAACCAACTTTTAAACTATCATTTATGATGTAATATCCAGTGTCAATTAATACTGTTTTTAGTGAGGATATGAATACAATAATTAATCAAATTAATATGAAACATCATGGTTACTTTTCTTAAGGTCACATATTTATGATGTACCCTAAATTCCAGTCATGGGTCTACCTGAGCTCTTACAAAACTGAAAATTACACAACTGTCCATGTACTATCTATAAGAATCTTTATTAACTGTATTTTACTTCTTAACTTATAACAATATGATTCACATATAATATTCTTCCTTATATCCTTAGCACCCAGGATTTCATTTTATAATTATTTCCAAGACCACTATCCTTTATGTTCCACATTCTGAATATTCTGTTAACTTCACAAAGACATACTAACCATGCTACATAAAATAATCTCCATACCACATTTCCAAAATAATTATCTAATATTAAATTCAAGACAGTTCAAAACATTGTATACACAAATGTGTTTAATAAAATATTAATTGTTATCATACATTCATTCACATATATTATAGTATTAGATAATTTAAAGATCAACATTTTCATGTTATTGTATCTAAACAGATGCTATCCATAATGATATACTAGAAACTCATAATCATGTTAAAATATATGCATACTCAAGCATTCATAAAAATTACTTAAATTCTTTTAGATAATTCACAAGGCATTTGTTTACAATTACATTATATTAATAAACTAATTAATATGTTCATAAGCATATAAATATGATTTATATGGCTTTAAACATTAAGCAATATGATAAATGAAGTAGAAATGTAAATTAAAATATAATTAAAATATTAACAAAATATATAACAATTTATCTATAATTCCAACAATTATTGGAATTAAATCTTCTCAATTGTCCAAATATAAAATAAGCAATAGGTATTTATTTTAACCTTTCAGAACGTTAAATTTTCTGATATTTATTCTCTTCTTTATTATTTAAAAATAAAGTATTTCAATATTAAAATTAAACATATTTCTAATAATAAAAATATTAACTGACTATTATTAATAACAAAAAAAATATTAACTGAATATCATCAACAATATTAAATATTAATACTAAAATAGAAAAGTAATAAAATTCAAAGCTACTAAAATCCTTTTTTTGCTTTTATACTTCCAGCCACATGCTTCCCCCATTTTCATTAACAACAAAAAAAGTGTAAATAAAAACCTCTATATACCTGCCATTGCTAAACCAAACTGCATAAATCACAAAATTAAATCTTTAAAAATCTCAACAAATTATCATCCATACATACTGAATAAATATTTCACTAAGTTCATTTTCTTAATATTTATCAGTAGAAGAATATTTCAAAAAGAAAAACCTTCACTAATATAATATCATATTAAGTAATTTTTCCATTGTATGTATAATCTTAGTCTAGTGCAGACTTTATGGCAAAATAAAGAAACATTAAAATATTTCATCAATAAGCATTTCTAAAGCATTTTGTAGAGTAACATTATCAGTTAATTATTCAGCAGACAATTTTCATCCTTATTTTTCTACAAATTTATGTGTTCATATTTAAATGATGATAATTTATCACAGCATATTTCTTAGAAATTCAAGATTTTTTTTCCTTCTTTTCAAATCTGCACATCTCAATCAATAATTTCTTATACAATTTTAACATTCTTCTTCCAGGCAATATTATATATAATATAATGATTATCTTTTAAATCATATTACAATTTATCTTACTTCTAATAACATTTTTTTTTAAATGTTCAATTCCTTCATCCTTATTTAAACAGTATTTTTTTAAAGATGTATAGTTCATTAATCTTTATTTTAAATAGGAACATTTTTTTTTAAATATAAAGTTCAAAAGGCATTTTATCACAATCTATCTATGCCAATAAACATCACATGATCACCATTACTTATGCTTACTTACAACTGTTGTTAAAACAGGAAAACTCACTAAATGTATTGCCACACACAATGTATTGCACAAGCCTTCTGGCATTTTTATTACTCTAGCTTACTGTATATGGCAATACATATAGTGAGTTTGTCTGTTTTAACAACAATTATAAGCAAACATAAGAAATGGTGATCATGTGTTTATTGGCTTAAAACCAATCCTGCCTAATAGAATAGTGATGCAATGGTTATTAAAGAACGAAAGACACCAAAATGTATGAGTACTGAACTGAGTTCAGACCTACATGACTGTGTAAGCTGATGGACTGTTTTGTAGTAAAGAGATAAAAGATGGCTGCTGGTGGGTTGAATTAGATCCTAATATCTAGGTGTAGTGCTCTCAGATCCAAGGCTCCTCACTGATGAAGGCCTTAAGCCATAAACTAGTCTGGGGATATTGGATGAGTAGGCACTAGATGGGGATTTTATGCACAAGCCTTCTGGCATCCATTGATTACTCTAGTTTTGCTGTGTGTGGCAATACTTACAGTGAGTTTGCCTGTTTTAATCTATCTATACACAAATTTAAAATATATCATATCGATTTAAACCATTGTCTTAAAATAAACAAGTACTGAAATGTATTTATTCACATACACAAAAAATATAATGTGAATTTGCATTTTATAAGATTCCTCCATATGTATCTAATTCAATCACATAACAACATTTGTTCCTTTTTTTCCTTTTAATGTACATAAAATTTGTTAAATAACTTTTCATAACTATTCTTTGCATACTTATATGATATACATTTTTTGACAGTTTATATTTATAAGAGTTTATCAAATTATTACATATAAATGGTTGCTAATCTAATGCATACTAAACATATTAAACCTAATGTTCTTATGAATTCTTACGTTTCCTTCAGTTATATGGTTTAAATTCTCAGGATTTCTGAGACAAATTATAGGCAAACAGGTTATTTGGAATATCCAAAGGTTATTTTAGAAGTAACATTTTTATTTTTAGATAGTAAAATATGACTACAATATCTCCACTTACATCAACTTTGCTATGATATTTTTAAAATACCTTGCATATGATATATTATTTTATTGTCTTTACCTAGAGAATCATTCAACACTGTCGGGAAACAATTTAGAATTACCAGACGTTTAAAAAATATTTCTCTTGATATATGTTTTAAATATATTAATAATTTTATATAAAATTTATTACAAATAATTCCAGTATAATATATCCATATTTACCAAATAAATATTTATTAGCTGCATATAAAAGTATATAAATAAATAACACATCTAAAATGACTAAAATAGATATTTTAGTTTAGGATCATAATTCTCTTGATATTTAATAAATGTTAAAGTCTTGAGACAAAACAAACTTGCATAGGAATTTATATATATATCAAAACATTTTTAAAAATAATATAAGGTCTCATATAATGATTCTACTATAATACATATATACTAGATAATAGAAATGCTTTTGACCAAATTTAGTTGGATCATAAATGTAAATTTTGTTATAATAATCCTGATGTATATACCCAATAAATATTTAAACAATTCCCAAATCAATCACAACAAGAAATTCACATTTTACTTATAGTTGACAATACTATAAGGATTTATACTTTAAATAAACTTGGACTTTAATTATCAACTAAAAATATTGATAAACAACATGATGCCAATATACATCACACAACCACCTCATCCTATGATTGTGTATAACTGTTGTTAAAACAGGCAAAATCCACTATATATATATATATTGCCACAGGCAAAATCCACTATATATATAAACAGGCATAAATATATATATATATATATATATATATATATATATTGCCACACACAACAAGCTAGAGTAATCAATGGATGTCAGAAGGCTTGTGCATAAAATTCCCATCTAGTGCCTACTCATCCACTATCCCCAGACTAGTTTCTGGCTTATGGCATTAGATCCTAAGATCTAAATGCAGTTCTCTCAGATCCAAGGCTCTTCACTGATGAATGCCATAAGCAAGAAACTCGTCGGGGGATATTGGATGAGTAGGCACTATATGGGGATTTTATGCACAAACCTTCTGACATCCATTGATTACTCTAGCTTGCTGAGTGTGGCATTATATATAGTGAGTTTTGCCTGTTTTAACGATGTCAATATGTGTAACAATCAAGATGATTTTTTTCAAATACTCTTAATATGAATAATGGAGCTGCCTTCTCTTTGGGGTTCATAAGAAGCAAGCATTATGCTTAAATCAATGTTATGGCTGTTGAGTATCTCAATTATTTATATCAAAAAGTTCTACATATATTATGAGATGGAAATGGCTATCCCTACATATTTATCAGTTGATAATTCATGTGCTAAGTAGATAGAAACAGACCATGCATTTTAAGTTTAAATATCAGTCAATTTAAATCAATTGCATTATTTTTTAACTAACATAATTTTATTTTCTCACTGAAAAGTTTAAACTGCAGTACTCCAGAAAGATGATATTTTGTATTTACTTTCAGTCAAGACAAACTAAAAAAAATCAATGAAATCTGCATGCATACTGATCCTTGATTAGTAATTTGCACAAGAACAGTTCCAAAAGAACTGTCTAAAATTGAAACATTGTTGGAGCAAGTTTTGATCATCATATGACTCCACTTTTCATTTTACATTTTTTTGTTATATATATATATATATATATATATATATATATATATATATATATATATATATATATATATATATATATATATATATATATATATATATATATATATATATATATATTAATAAAACTTCCTTTATTTCCTTATTCCATCATGCAGAGGCTGTATTATTTGAGTATAGTTTGGTAAATAACAAAATATTTTCAAATATGTTATGACCAAATAAATGTATCCAATCTACATTTCATTATTGTACTTCCTCCAATTTTTGTATATATCTGCTGTTGATTAAGCTACCAAGAGCTAAAATGATAACATTTCAATTGCTCCAATTAACAGCTTTACAGTTTAAATTTCAAATCTCAAACAAAATTCTGCAAATGGCAGTTGTAACACAGAGGAAATACTCAACAGCAAGAAATATATTTCAATTGCTTAAATCGCCATTTCAAAGGTCAACTTCAAGCACACATATGCAAATGTCATTGGTAACTATTTACAAATCACCAACATCAAATATTATAGTATGTCCTTTGGTAACAGTTCTTTTATTATTAAAAGCAACGTATTCAATAAAATCATTGAAAATGTCTGATGTATTGGAAAACAATGATATTCTACAATAATTACTGTTGTCTTTATTACAGCTTTTATTTTGTAGTACTGAAATAAGCTGTTTAACATCAATCAGGTAACATATCATGACGAGTCCATATATTTCTAAAATTTGCAATGTCTTTAAAGCTAATATATTATCACTTTAACATTTTTTATGTATCTCATCTTGATCTGCAGGTTTTCCATTTTTAAGATTTTAAAAATTTGTTCTAACTTTATTAAGCTGATAAATTCATAGAATTAAAATTTGGTTATGTACACATAATCAATACATCGCATTAAATTTATATCACATTTGCAAATCTTTAAATAACATATTTGTTGTGACGAGGGCAAACTAGTGACTGGTGGTTTGGAATTATATTATATGTCTATTTTTAATATCACATGGAATATTCAGTTTTATTTAAAATTAGATATTAAGTAAAAGAAAATAAAAAAAGTTGAAGTTTAACGTTTATATCTTGGCATTTGTCAAAGCGGAAATTTTGGTGCTTGGATAATATAGTGTAAATTGTAAATTAGCATAGCTGCTATAAATATAATTATTAACTTCAATTTACCGTATTAATCTATTCATATATAATATTAATAAGTATAATAAATGGCATGGAGTTAAAAATGAAATTTTAACATCGTCCTTTTCCGGAAGACAAGCTAAATTCGGGCTAATATATAAATATCGCTACTCTTTTTTGAACATTGACATTAAATGTATGCTTAATACAGTATAATAGTAAACAATTGATAATTCATTTTATTCTTTGCATTTTTTATTTATGAGTGTTGTTTATTCATTGTTTCTGGAATTGTATTCACTTCCGTTTTCTTTACACTCATACATGTGGGAAGTGGGAATTTAAATAATATAAATTTATGTTTAATTATTTTTTCCATTGAAATAAAAAGTTTGATATATAAGAAGTTAAGTAAAATCAAACTTTTTAATTATAATTTGAACTTCACTAATTTATTATTAAATAATCAATATAATAATGTTCAAAGATCGTAAGACAATGTATGTAATTATCTATCTTTCTAGATTTTACCACAGGCTGTAAATTGTCGAAAAAATATTTGATTAGGCTTCTGCATGCTCTTTATATCACTTGTTTCAACATTAAATATAGCTAAGTTATAAATAAATAGACCTTAACAATTAAATTCATACTAATCTCCATTATCAGCAGTATCTCTCAAAGTTTAAGAAAGTCATATATGAAAGCAAATCGAATTATCATATAAGTTTCAAATGCATGCCTACAGATATAGGTTTAATAACATGTTCGGTGTGTTTTTATGCATATGCACAGTAATATATATGAATGTATATTTATATTTATACAGTTTAAAAAATCGTACAGCAAAAACACACACAAATATATATATATATATAATTAGTAGAAGGGATTTGAAGACATACTTTCAAATTCCCTACAACTATCTACTCCACCTTATACGACCGATACACATGACCACATGCATATGGAAAACATGAATGATCTCCAATATACATGTCATGCTGAATCAATACACATAGGTCGGTCCAGTTCATCATCTCCGACCCATATATATATATATATATATATGAGATCTAACGAGATTGTTCTTTCAAAAGTTAACCTTGATAAAGGCGGTTGCTAGTCCGTCGAAATATCAGTTTTTCATGGAAAATAATACACGGTACAGCCCCAAAAGTTATAATTTATATATATAATGTTAAACCATCTATTTATAAATGGATTCAACATCTTTAAAAATATTTTGAAAATTTCTGAACTAAAATGAATTCAAATATTTTTGTTTTTTTAATTAAACCTAACTCAAAGTATATCTTAATAAAGGAAATATATCACTCCTAATCTATTATATTATTGATCCTTTGTTCAACATTTGGAGTACTTTATGTAATAGCCTAGGGGGAAATGATTTATTTTCTTTATTTATTATTACTTATATAAGGTTAAAACATTAGTACATGTGTCTTGAGTACTTAATTTTAGCAAGAGAGACCTCTACAAATCAAAATGCAAGATTCGACTTTATAAAGATAAGAGGTACCCATCTTATCACTAACCTATTTTTCTTAATTATATAGGCAAATGCAATTTTCTGTAACTTCTTTATAATTACCATTCTTTATACTTACACAAGCTTTTAAAACAGAGACAAAACTGTTAGAAATAAATGACTATACTTTGAATGTGGATAACATTTTTAAATTGGACTATTTCCATCAGCTAATATGAGTATTTAATGTCTTTAGAAAAATTTAACTTTATTTAAATATCCAAATACATTCAATTCTTACTAATAGCACATCAAACAGGTTAAAAGTGATGGGAGAAAAATAATTTGTTGCTTAAGATAATCATATAAGTAGGGATTATTTAATTTATTAGAATGATAAATTAGCCTTTATTTATTACTATTGTGATATTATTAATATTTGTACCAATACATATTCATAAACTGATGAAATATGATTAAGACATAGACAATCATATTTTATAGAAAATTCTACTGTTAAAGAATTTTTTCTAGTTTTTGTCCAAACCTAGAGTAGTGGGAAGACAAAAACACAAACAAAGTGGTATATCATGAGTTATTTAACATTTTGTAATTGAATATTTTCCAAATTATTTATTTTGACATGTTTGGGACATTGTGAGGGCATTTTGACCTCTATAGCTTTCCTATAATGTTTCATGGCAATCTACATTGTTAATTTATCATATGCAGACTTTTTTTTAGAAATCATTTTAGTATTATTATGTGAAAAAAATCTGAAAATGTCAGTATTATATGAACTTTTAAAAAGTAAAATCTTGTGTTATGATTTGTAGAGGTCTCTCTTGCTAAAATTAAGCACTCAAGGCACATGTACTGAGGATTTAGCCTTATATAAGTAAAATTAGAATACATAATTTGCATATAAAAACAGACATGCCTCATTTTGATCTCAATAGAAGGACAATTTTTGAAAAATAAATAAATAGTTTATTATCCAATTTATGTTATAGATTGAAAGACTTAATTTGTACAATTATTTAAAATTCATAATTTTTTTTGTTTATATTTTTTGGGCTCATCTTAAAAATCCACATTCATTTTTAAGAATATATTAAATGTTAATAATAAACTTTAATGCAAGTTATCTACATATAAGTTTAGCATGTTATATCCTGATGGATTGGATACAATATGACAAAGCAAGCTTGTTCATATAAAATCTTTAATGTATGTTATATATATTGTGTAGTTTTTTAAAAATATATTGCACATTAATCATAATCAGAAACTCAGTAAATATCTAACAGTAAATTCTTGATTCAAACATTACAAATAGTTAATCACTTGGTTACTAAATGCCTTCAGGTCACATAATTAAATTGTGTTTAAGCCAACATCATTCAGAGAGGACATTTCATTTTAGCATGAATTTTAGCCAATATCTTAACATTTAATCCTTATGATCTCATCCTAAAATATCAAAAGATTATATTTTTTATTTAAAACCACAATAAATACAACACCAATAATTTTAAATTTGTTTAATCATATTTTACATTACATTTAAAGTAAACAATTAACACTCTTACATTATATTATAACCTAATACATTAAATATATCAATATAATTTTCAGTTGATGTGAATATATTTCTATCCAACAAAGACGTTTGCAGTTGTTAACTTCAAATACATGATTGCCATTTTCATATTATTTTTCAGAAGGAATCATTTGAAGATTATTGAAAATTTTTAATACTTATTTTAGTCCTTCCTTTTTATTTTAATGTGATAACTCTTACAACAGTTTCTAGTTCTTAGTTAATATTTTTTTCCCCAAAACATCCATGTAATCTGAAAAATGTAATGATTTAAATAATTTTTATATGTTTTCTTTCATAGGGTTCCCATTTTAATCCATAAAATATTTGATGTAAAACTTCAATAAATGCTTTGGACATAGTGAATCCATTTGTCAAACATTGTCATTTAGAATCTATTAATGTCATATTATCAAATCACTTATGTCGCATTTTCATAAATAATTTACAAAATATAGTAATATTCTGGGTATTTAATTTAATAAAATTAATCATAATATTAAACTTAAATAGAGTGATTTTGATAAAAATAACTAAAAGTGAATCAGTAAGTATGTTTATAAAAATAATAGATTTGTTTTACCAATTCTTACTTTTGGAACTGAGATTTGGATAGTTAACAGAAGAACACTATATAGACTTCAGATTTTTGAATAAAGTAATGAGAGATTTATATTTTGAATATCAAAAAGGGATCAAAATTGAAATAGTTGAGTGAAAGAACAAATAAGTATCACTAACATCATTGGAATAATAAAGATAACGAAGCAGATCTGGGTTGAACTTATTGCAAAACAGATAGAAATAGATAAATAGTTTAAAGCCTTAAATGAAATTTAAACGTAAGTAAATTTTTTAGAAAAAGACAGCTGTAAAATTAACAGATGTGATAAGGAGAAGAGAGGGTATGGAAAACAAACTGATTACATTTGAAGAATATTTTATTCTACATCAGCATGATAATCATTGAAAATGAGTACATGATTCCTACAAAATTAATTTATGAATACTACTTTTTTTTTTTTTTTTACAATTTCAATGATCATACTGGTTTGTGGGTGACAAATAATTATAATATATGAAAGTGTCATGAATAAAATAAGTCATATATATATAGTGTCACATTGTAATATTTTTCTCATGTGTCATAGTATCAGCCGGGAAGCGAACCCGCCAACCCGGGAAAAACGCCTGCAAAGCGGCCGTCGCTGACCTCTCGACCACCAATGCTTGACGTGTTACATTGTAAATAATTAAACATTGAGTACAAAATACAAAATATTGAAAATAAATGTTATCATAGTAAAATTGGTTGCTAATAAGCATTAATATGTTTATTTTATTTTTGTTCGTTTTAAATTATTTTATGAGTCAATAAATTTTCTAATACTGACAATGTTAACTTGAGTTAAAGATCTCATCTCACTTCATCATCCAACTTATTAAAGTAACAAAATGAAACAAAGTTCTTTTTTTCTACAACATAATTATTAATATGGAAGTATGGTTAAGGACCATAGTGTGTTATAATGGTTGCTTTAATTGTATACATATTCATCGAGCTTTTAATTATACTATGACACATGTATTATTAATTATACGTTAATGTCATGGCTCAATTATTTAATCATTAAATTGCTGATATAGCCCTTGCGACAAGCTTCATGGATACTTTTTTCTGCTACTTGATTGGATTGCTTTAAAAAAAAAAAAAGGTAGTTTTTATTTTGAAAACGAAAATAATCCAATGCATCTAATAATATAACTGTTCAAATACTGATCCTAATTTTATATTAGCTATTTTTTAAATGAATATGAAAAGAAGATGATGAATTTATTTATCAGATTAGTGTAAAGACAACAGAAAGAAATGTTAAATTTGATTTGTAACTACTAATTCATATCACGCTGTTTACTTGTCCTTCAATTACATTTTCCTATATCAATGTTCAATTAATTGTATTATTTATTTAAATCAGTATTTTTAAATATTAGCCAGAGAGTGGCATGAAAGTATTGAAATCAATGACTTTTATTGTACTGGGTCTATTCAGTTATAATATATATTACGAATAAACTTTTTTAAATTTTTACCTTAATAAAGTAGAAATCTTATTTTTATTGCGTCTCATTTTTCTTCACTTTCACTTTCACAATCTATTCTTAGACAATGGGGAGGATTTAAAAGAGAATAAAGATCAGCGAAGAAATATTCTTTTTTGATTAAATCAAAACTCATAGCAAATCAATCTTGACTTTGAAGACCTTCGAGTTTTATCAACACTGGTTTAATAAATGTGTTCTTTAATAATTGTAAAAAAAAAAAAAAAACCTCTCTCTCTACTTATTTTTATATATATAAGCAAAATAAAATTCACTTTTTCATTTATTTATCTATCTATATACCTAGCTACATAAATATCTATCTACTAAACTATTTACACATATATATATAACTTTGTATTTTTCTATTTATTTCTCCGTGTCCATTCAATGGCCAATCTATATCAGTTTATCTACGTATTACATTTCTATTTAACAATTTATTCATGCAAATAAAATACCCATTGTACAAAATTAAATAATGTTTTAGTTGTATATATATATATATATAAACGTTTTATTGTCAGTTTTCTGGTCATCTTTTTTGGGGGGATGGGAAATTGAAAAGTAAACTTTTATAATAATTTGTTTAAATAAGGAAAAAAAAAGAATATTTGTATTTGGACTATATCAGTAAATATTAGGCAAACATTGAAAATATGTAACAGACTTTATGTCACGTTTGGAAGAAGAGAAATCTAATTAATTTAAAAAGGAATTAGTTTTAGTTAGAGACATTTTGTTATTTGGAAGCCATTATTATATATGTTACTCATTGCAATTCATATTTCTATAAAACTGCAACAGGTAAATTATGTGTATTTTTAAACCTTTAACATTGCTGCTATATAGTTTATATTTATACATATAATAAACACCTCCACACTTCCCCATTCCTTTCAAATTCATATAAATAAAGATATAATAAAAGACAAATGACCCCCAATATGCATTTCGTGCTGAACCAGCATTCACAGTTGATCCAGGTCACTATCTCATATATATATATATATATATATAATATGCAAATTATTTATCTAGAGTAAGTTGTTACATTTTCATTTACTATTGTCAAACTCACTCCACTCACAACTTTGATGCCATCCATTTCAGATAAATACAATAATGATTATTACTAATCATTTTCGAAACTAGAGATTATCTTTAGCACTGGTATAAATTTTAAACTTCAGTTAAAGATTAATATATCTGATTTTTAAAATTTACATACAGGGATGTGTATTTTATTCATTTACTGAAATTTATTGTATCACAAAATAAAACTTTAAATTTATAAAATAATGGTCAAACAGATTTGGGATATTAAAATTTTGAATTGAAGCTTTAGGTTAGGTTATTAAGAGTATTGGTAGTGATAGGCATTTAAAAGTGGTTGATGCATTTCAAATTATGGTCAGTGGTAATTAGAGTTGTTAAATATATTGACATCTTAATATCAGTTAACATTATTATTTTTACTTGAATATAAATTTCAAACTAATAGTAAAATAAATTGCACTTTACAATTATTTAATGGGAAACATCAAAAGAAAAAAAATATTCATCTAATTTATGATTTGGATATGTAAAATATAGATGGTATTTGCATTCTAAACTCAATATGGAATGGAAGCAACACATTTTTGCAGGGCAAGGCTCAATTTTTTTCATAGATTTTAGTAAATTATCAAAAGCAGTCTCAACTTCTATTTAATTAGTAATAATTAACTCAAGAAGTATAATAACTATTCTTTCTTATTGCATTGCCAAATGTAAACCATATAATACTAAATTGTCCACTACCTTTACTACTGTTACACAATGCTTCATTTACCACCTTTTTACAGTTTACAGTTTTGATTGCCACAGCAATCTTCTTCAGAACTGTAAACTGTAAAAAAGGGTGGTAAATAAAACATTATGTAACAGTAGTAAAGTGAATGGACATTTTTTTTATTATATGATAATAATTAACTCATATAACTCTTCTTTCTATTATACAACATTACCATTATCCACAACTATCAATAAAATATAATGCAAAGGTATCTCCAAATTTAATCAGTTCATTTTTATCTAGTATATCACTTTTTATTATCACCCATATCAAGCATTTCTCTTATCTAACTATTTAACAAATGAGCTTTTCCTGAATATTTTACTCATCTGTTGGGAGTATTTTAAATTTTCCACCAATCATTTTGGGTGGTGGATGTTGCATCCTTGTTCGTTTCAATGATAGACTTTTAATTTTTTACTGTATCAATTAAACTTTGTTGTTAGTTCACTTAATGTGTTTTGTTATACTTATTATTATTGCCAACATAAATTGATTTTTATTTCACTAATATGTCTGGTATTGCTGTAATATTTTGTTATTTTGTATCAAACTCTCATATTTATAAGCATGTAATAGTTTCACGAATTTTTAACAATATTTCTTTACCAAATACTTATGTTATTTAATTATATTTACTGATTACTACCAAAAACACTATATTTTAATATTCTATGTTTAATGTCATTTTCTATGTTTCCATTTATATTAACAATATATTTCAAAAAATTTTAGTAGGTAAATGTTTTTTCATTCATTTTGATAAATCTTTAATTTTTATTTTAAAAAAAAGTTAGAATGTTACGTAAACCTTTTTAGCTTTCATTCTGTGTCCCACCTTTATGTTTTTATATAACTCCTGCAAAATTTTATGAAGCTTTGAAATGTAATTGTAAAACAATTTCATCATCAGAAAAAAATATGTATTCTTTATCTTTCCATTTTTATTCACAACACAATTTCTAAAACTGTTGTAAAACGTTTTGAAAAAAATTAAAACAGCGTTTATGATTCCCTTATCAACATTTGTAAGAAGATCAATGTTTCATTTTAATAACCAGTTTTAATATTTTCTAAAACTCAATGTTATGTCATGCTACTGAAATAATTAACTAAAAATTATTCTTTTTTTATAATTTTTACAATACACACATTTTACATATTTTTATAATCAACATATTATATATAGTATATATGAGCACAGACTTTCACACAAAAGTCTGTGCTCATATACCCTATATATTACATATATAAACATAGATATATAATAAGCCTGTGTGTTTCAGTTAATCAACAAATTATATAACTTATAATAATAATTCGATGTGATCCAAGGTGCTGTAATTTAAATTAAATAGAGCTTATTAGTTTGATATGTTTCAATCCAAAGTAGCTTATATTAGAATTTTACTATTTTACCAAGTATTCCATATTCAGATTTTCAATGATATGAACAGTTGAAGAGTTGGACGGTGGTGAATATTGAAGCTTGCCCATAAAAGTTGAAAGATTTGCTATGTTAATATAAACAAAGCAATTATATAATTTAATATTTATAAATAGGGTAATCAGATATATTTAAAAAATTATCCATTATGGAGCTCTTTCAAATATCCTTGTAGTCTTTGTCAACTAGCACTTTGAAAGGCTAACCTTCCAACAATTTGATCTTAACGTTTGCTGCCTTTTAATTAAGACATGTTTGTATTTATATATTAGCAAAGTTTCTTTTGTTGTTATTTTTTTTTCAATTTGCAACGTTTAACGTTATTGTAATTGAAGCTAAAACAATAAATACATGAAATATTATGGTCATGAAAAATGGTTGCTGAAACATTATTATCTACTTTGCAAATTAGATTCAATTTCTGAACTCCTTTTAATAACAGCAAGTGCACTTTAGTGTTTTCCCCATGTACATCTTGATTCACCTATATATAACTGACACAACTACATATCCATTTATAAATAATACAATTTTTATTTATAAATGAGGTTTTATCTTAAGATTTATTTATTAATTTGTTTAATGTTGAAGGTGTGTAAAATGCAATATCATATATACCTTTATAAATCTTCCTTATAACATTCACTTGATAATTCAAAATATTTGTTATTGATATCCATAGTTTTTTTTTTGTTAGCAGGAAGATTAATATTATTATTATCATTTTTATTTGTATATCTCATTTATACCCATAGTTTTTTTGTTAGCAGAAAGATCAATATTATTATTTTTAAAATTCATGCTAACAAAAAACTATGGATATCAATATATCAATACCATATTTTTCGAATGATCAAGTAAATTTTATAACGAAGAATTAAAAAGGTATATGTGATATTGCATTTTACACATCTCCTACATTAAACAAATTAATAAATAATTCTAAAGATAAACCCTCATTTATAAATAAAAATTGTATCATTTATAAATGGATATGTAGATGTGGCAGTAGGTATATAGGTAAATTGAGATATATGTTGTAAAAAAAGAAACAAAAAATACTTGCTGTTGTTAAAAAGACTACAGACAT
>JAQFVV010012768.1:422861-575361 GCA_028023455.1 Epiperipatus broadwayi | reverse complement strand
AGTAACGAGGTTATTAATAGAGGAGTGAATTGGATTGTATTTTAAATCACATCATCCATGGCATTCTATAAGAAGATTCAAAGTCCGACTATAGCTAGATGTGACTTCCTCGAGTCCTGAAAAGGATCGTCCCGTTATAATATATATATTGAAAATCATTTATATTTTTCACATAGATGTGGTCATATGTATTAATTGTATAAGCTAGAGTGTATAATTGTAGGGAGTTTTAAATTCTGAGGAGTTCAAGTCCTTCTATTTACATTAAGTTTAGTATAAAATATACATGTATTTATATGTGTATGTATATAACATAAATAAAATGTCCTTTAATTACAACAAAATTGTAATCATAATAAAAATAATAAATTTAAGGGTAAAAAACTATTATAAACAGTCCCTTAATCCACAGAAGTATTTTGAGGCAAAATACTTCTGCAGATTGAAAAACTGTTTATAATAATTACAGATTGAAAGACTGTTATAATACTTTATTATGGTTATATTAATTATTGTTACTATGATTACAATATATATCAAACAGTAATATGACTGAGTGGAAGATGAAAAATGACATTCAGCCCAAAGTAGTTTAGCATTCAGAATATGAGGCTTATCAAAATGTTTATTTCCCTTAGTTTAAAGTTAATATTGGAAGATAGAAATAATATAGGAGGTTTCCACATAGCTAGAATATGTTGTGCTTCATCATCTAGATTTAAATTACTAGGTCTGTTTAATATTAGAATTGACTCTCTCATAGTTCTTAAATCATACTTTTCCAAATTAGCAAGTATTTTTGCATTGTCAAAATCATGCTTGTGACCAATTTCTAAAAAATGGGAAATAAAAACTGATGTGTTAACTTTCTGACTAAAAGTATTTTTATGTTCCCTAACTCTGACATTTGTTCAATGATTAGACTGGACTACATAGATTATTTAGCTCTGCAAACATGAAATTTCATAAAACCCTGGGTGTTCCAAAAAATCTGTCTTTAGGTTTTTTTAAAAATATCACCAATATTATTGCCAGATAATCACTTGAAAGTCTTTTGTAATTTCTGTTTCTTAAGCAAGATGATCTTTATCAGACAAACTATAAGATTTAACCAACAAATTTTTTGACACAGAAAATACTTGAGCAGGGTGATAATGAGAATTAAAATTAAGATATCTGTTTGTGTGGAGGGATTTTCTGTAAACTGACACTGATAAGGTTACATCTCATTTTCTTGTAATTAAAACATCTAGAAAAAAAAGTGATCTATTATTTTCCACATCCGTAGTAAATTTAATATTAGGATGCAAATTATTTATAAAAACAAGAAAAGAATTTAAGATATGAAGGCCATTAGTCGACATAACAAATGTATCATCCACATATCTTAGCTAAATAGACAGTTTCTTTGTAGCTGCATTTAATACTTGGCTTTCAAAATTATCCATGAAAAGATCAGCAATTACAGGTGACAAAGGAGATCCCATAGAAAGTCATTTAATTTGTTTAAACATTTGAAAATCATGGGATAAAATGTATTTTCAAAGCAATGCTTCATTGATGGAATAATAAAATCAGGCAAATAATTGTATTGAGCTATGATAAATAATGCTTCTTCAACAGGAATATTAATAAACATAGAAGGAACATCAAAACTAACCAATAAATTAGTTCCAGTTAGTTTTCAGTTTATATTTATACAAATAAAATGACTTCAATTTTTAATTATTGATGGAATCTTGTCTGCCAATGGTTTTAGGCACTGACCTAAATATGAAGCCAAAAGTCATAATAAAACTAAAGACATAGTATTTTTGAAATACCATGGGGTTTACAAAATTCCATGTTTGCAGCACTCAAGAAACTATGTAGGCCAATCTAATATGTGAATAAATATCAGAGTTAGGGAACATAAAAGTGATTTTAATCAGAAAATTAACACATAAGTTTTTAATTCCCATTTTTTAGAAATTTATCACATGTCTGATTTTGACAATGCAAAAATACTTGTGAATTTGGAAAGGTATGATTTAAGAACCATGATAGAGTCAATTGAAATATTAAATAGACTTACTGGTTTCAATAGAGTGGATGAAGCACAACACATTCCAGCCATGTGAAAACCTCTTATTTTATATATGTTTTCTAATATTAACTTTAAATTAATAGGTGGAAAAACTAAGGGTAATATACATTTTGATGACCCTCATATTCTGAATGCTAAACTACTTCAGGCTTAATCTCATTTATTAGCTTGCACTCAGTCACACGTTACTGTTTGAGATCTAATGATTTTTCTTTCAAGAGATAACCTTGACAGTGGTGGATACTAGTTCATTGAAATATCAGTTAATACATGCTTTAACCCAAAATATAATTTATCTACATTACACAACTTTGAAAACTTTATATATATATATATATATATATATATATATATATATATATATATATATATATATATATATATATATATATATATATATATATATATATATATATATATATATATATATATATATATATATAACAGAAGAAGCTTGAACTCAGACTTTTAAGTACCTTACAATTGTCCATTCTAGCATATACAAATGATATACATAACCACATACAAGTGAAAAAATAAATGATCTCCAATATACAAATTTTGTGCTAAACCAGTGCACATCAATTGGCCTAAATCACTATCTACCACATATATGTACAATCAGTGCTCAGTTTATATTAAAATGGATAATCTTCAAACATTAATTAAGAAACTTCAATGTTCTTCACTCTCCATATTTTCAGCCTTAAATATATCATAATATGTGAATGGTTAGTGTGACAAAGTCAACATGAGAATTCATATAATATTGGCATCAACAAGGGCTTTGAGTGTTCCATCCCATTAGCCACATCATAAATGAATTGGCACTTGTTCACATTATTTTCAAACAATTCAGTATATTAAAAGATACCACTCAAGGCATAAAATTAGTTAAATGGGTGCCTTATTTTTATTAAACTAATGTTTTTCTCTTTTGTTCACTAAATTTAATTTATACTAATTACCTTCCAGAACTTTCTCAAGAATTGCATCAGCTGCTATAACTATTTCATTTGAGCTAATGCTAAAAAAATAATAAAACAAATGTAATAATAATATTTCATATAATATTATACATATCCATCATAGATAGACACAGACATACACGACTACTTATGGTTATGGAATTACATATGGCCATATTTATACTGTAGTTAACTTTATAAATCAAACACTTATAGATAAATATTTAAAAATATTATGGGAGGATGGGAATAATTATGTGTATATGCATGCTTAACTCTCTGATAACCCTAGTACATGGAAGAATGGGTTTGAACCACATTTTATGGTTCAAACCCATGTGCTGGTGTTATCAGAGGGTTAATCATGCATATATATATATATATATATATATGCATATATATATATATATATATATAAACATTACAAGCATAAAGCTAAACTAGTCAATATATAATTAAAATTACCCCAAATCCAAAATTCAACTAGACCAGCATAAAAATAATATTAAAACACAACCAAAGGTTTCACTGCTACAAGCAGACTTCTCAAGTATAAAGAACTAAAAAAGCTATACCATATATATAATATTAACCATTACCCACAAATCCATTTACTTCCCATCCACCCTTAATATTAAAAGAACTCTTAAATAAATTAATTGATTCAGAATAATAAATTTTCAATAATAAAGATTCTTTAATTCTTTTTTTGATTTTTTTTTGGTTGTGCTTTAATATTATTTTTATCCTAGTCTAGTGGAATTTTGGATTTGGGGTAATTTTAATTATATATATATATATACAAATATTAAGCATTAAATCACCCCACATGGTTAAGAAATCCAGTACGGCCCTCTGTGAACTAATATATAAAATACAAACTCTAATTTATTTTATATATTAATTCACAGAGGGCAGTACCGGATTTTTTAACCATGTTGGGTGATTTAATGCTTAATATTTGTATATATTTATTTCAATATAGCGTTATGCACTGGGATTATTATTATTATTATTATTATTATTATTATTATTATTATTATTATTATTATTATTATTATTATTATTATTATTGTCCTATCTTTGAAACGTTAAAATGTTATTTGAAGAAAAAATTCTATTTGTAAAGTTATTTCTAATAAGTCAAGTAAATGTTTTATTTATAATATGAGATGAATATTTAATATTAAAATAGAATGTAGAAATAAAACTTAAACAAACACTTGCACCTGGTGCAAAAAGCATTAATAATCAATGGGTTAAAATATTAGAATGCAAACAATTAGGAGAAATACTTTAGAAAAAAATGTACAAATTTTTACTGCATTATAACAGTTTTAATATTTAGAGTTCTTCCAAGTTTACACTAATTAATTTTGATTTTATTTATCTGAATATTGCAGATTTTTAATTCAATTTTATGACTCGTCATTAAAATTATTTTAGTTTAAGCAATTGGTAATAAAGTATGAGTACCTTTTTTGTCACAAAAGATACAAAAAAGCTAAATTTTAGGACATTTATATTGTAACTGTCATATTTGTACATTCACTCAATAAAATTAGCAAATTATACTAAGGCTGATCTAGATGAGAGGTTGAGTTTTCAAATACAATAGCACCTCAGCTCCTTCATCCACGCTTCATGAATTATGACATGGCATACCCACAGGCTGAATGTATTTATAATGGAAGGAACATCAGCACAGATATATAAGTCAACAGGCTTCCAATGAGCAGCAATTCAAAAACTTCATTGGGATTTCGACTTCAAATTCCCCTGACATGACAAAAAGGGAAGTAGACACAAGCTTCTATTCAAAGATTTACATTATTTGTTGTTTCAACAGAGAAATGATTGATGACTTCTTAACACTTTTGTTGACAACCAAGAAGAAATTTCTCTTACCCGAACATCTTCAAAAAATTTTTATGAAGAATAATCATAGCTTGAAGAATTTTTATCCAAAAAAAAAAAAAAAAAAACTGTTTAATATATTTTCAAGGTATTTATACAATTTTCTACAACAGTCAACTGTATGAAATTTAATCAATTTTTTTTTTCTGATAACAATTTTGATCACTTAATTACAATTTAATCCAGTATTTGTTTATTAATTAGAATTTTTTTCAAAACATCTGAATACATTTGAACTAATGCATTCTTTGCAGTAATTAAGCATCAATACTAAGTTTTTACCACCAAGCCAAATATTAAAAAAAAAAACATTATTGTACATGTATAATACAAATAGATTATCTTATTTTCCACTGATTACATAATGTTTCAATAACAAATATAAAATGTGGTATATTTTTATAAAAAAATGTTCAAGAATTTTAATTAGCTGACTTTTAAAATTAATTGTTTATCAGAATTTTATAGAATCTTGACTAATTATTTACGTACAGATACACTTTGCTTTATAAAATTTTATTGTTTATAAATTTTTTTAAAAAAAAAAAATTATTTCATATAAGGAGTTTAAAAATATTTATATGTATAAATTAACAAATAATATTTAAATACATATCTGTACTAATTTAATATAGTTATAAGGTACATGAACTCAAACTTTCAAGCTCCACACAGCTATTCAATTCAGTTTATGCAACTTATACACAGACTACATATATGTGTCAAAAGATAAATGATTTCCAATATGCATATTTTGTGCTAAGGCAGCACTCGTCAATTGGTCCAGATCACTATCTCCCACACATATATTTAATTAGTACTTATATTGTATTAAAATAGCAAATCTTGAAATTTTAGTGGGTAAGCTTCAATCTTGTCCATTCTCCAAATCTTCAGTCATGCATGTCAATGAAAATCTGAGGTTGGAATGCTCAATGCTCTTGTTGATGTCAATATTTTTGTCATACCCATGTTATTTTTAGTCAATTTGATCTCTAAAACATAGAACCTTAATATGTCCATTCAATTATACAGAAGAGTATAAATATATATTGTAACGGAATTTGCATTGATAGATGAGTGAATTAAATTCAAATCATCCACCTTCCATTACCGCAAGCAAAGAGAACATATAGACATAAACGAATTTATATTCATACATGATCGAACCTGTGACAGTACGGATATTGCCACAAGGTTATTTTTCCCAATGAAACATTTCTCGGCTGCTGTAATTATTAAACAATTACAGTGCTTGGTTAAATTATAAATTTAATGGGATCAGTAATACTGTACAGCTATCCTCACGTGTTACTTAGTACTCAAGTGGAAAACAATTATAACCAAACTCCCTCTGAGTATATTAAACTAGTGGAATGGTGAAGGAAATAGATGATACAGATGAATTAATTAAGAAAACATTTACTATAATAATAAAACAAAAAAAAAGTTACATGAAATAATTACATACAATAAAATCATATAAATATAATACTACAATTAGGTGTATGTGTTAAGTCCTATAAATGTCTTTAATCTATTGAAATAAATTATCCATTTATAGTCGTTCATTCCAATTATTATTAAAGAGTTTAATTAATGTCTATCTCATTAAATATTTGGAATTGCAATTGCTTTAATGTGGAAAGTATGTGCACACATGTTATATATTGATCTTTATTTACTTTACTTAGGTTTTCTTTTTCTTCGACCCTAACTATTGTCCTGCCGACCATCATGTGGAATTCCTCCACTTCTTTAGTAGAGACAGCCATTCTTCAGCTTTTGATTTTATTTATGAGGTCTTCTCTTAAACATGTAGTGACTTGGTTATAAGGTCTCCTCTTCTAAACATAGTGACTTCACAATTCTAGGGTGTTAATGGCATGACAGGCTGAACATCACACAGGTGCTATGCTGGCAATTGTTTCATGGTGAGATGACCATTCGAGTATGGTGGGTTTGTATCGACCAGCGACCATGATGGCCCTTAGCCACACATCCTTGTAGCTTCACTTGTGTTATAGATGAGTTTCATATTCATTCAGTTTGTCAGTATGCTCTGAAAAAATGTTCTTTACTCAGCTATCCTTTTTTTCTTTAATGCCTGCTTCCCACTAGGTTCTAATCATTACTTCTTCTCAGAACAGTGCTCTCACCGAAGTCTCCATGTCAACTGTCTTTTTATTAATGTCTTTTTTTCCAAAATTATTTTCTTATCTTGATCTCTTGTTTGGAGATTTTCTTTCACACCTTTAACTTTAAAATGTTTTCTACAACTTATACAAAATTTATTTTAATTTCATACGATTTTATAACATAGTGTTTTACGTTCATTTATCAATTATTCTTTTAATAAAATTATTCTCATTTAACATGCAATAAACATTTTCCCTCTTTATACATACGTTCACATATGTACTTCATTTCATCAAAATGTGTAATTTTAAGAACATATCTTTATCTGTTGTAATATCCTAAAATTTACTTATATTTTTATTTAAAACTCCCCAATTATGACCTTTTAAGTCATTTGAGTTCCCATTTTATTTATATTTTCTTTCTTCATTGTTAATCTTAAACTAAACATATGATTCTCATATTTTCTAACTTTAAAACTTCAATTTTCTCAAAATCTGAACTTTGGATCAGCATTAAATACCTATATTGAAAACCATTTATTTTTTCACATGTATATAGTCATGTGTATCAGTTATATAAAACGGATAGGATAGTTGTAAGAAGCTTGAATTTCAAGAGTTCAAATGCCTTATGATGAGATTAACTTATATAAGCAAATACATGTATTTAAATATCATATATATATATATATATATAACCCATTTTCACCTTTGTTAACAAAATTTTGTCATATGGCAACATGGAACAAATAAATTAGATGATTTTTTTTTTCTTACATTTAAATAATATGCAACATCATATTAAATTTACAATCGAGACAGATTCTTATGGAAAACTTTTTTTTTGATGTTCTAGTCACTAGGACACCAAATAGTTTATCTTTTTGGATTTACAGAAAGATTACACACACAGACAGATATTTGCATTTACATTCTCCTCATCACCCAATTCAGATAGTTTCCATAGGCAAAACTTTTTTTAAATAGAACAATTAACATTTCAGATAAGTGACATCTGAAAGAAGAAATAAATCATATTAATAATGTTTTATTAGAAAATAGTTATCATTATAAACTTATTAAAAAAGTCTTATTTCATGCTCAAAGTGGACAAAATAGAAAACAGAAAGATGATAAATCAGATATTAGGATTTGTGGTCCATATGTAAAAAGATCTACAGAAAGTATTGGATGTATATTAAAATGCTATAATATAAATACATTTTTACTCATCAAAATACCAGCAATATAATAACCAAGCCTAAGGATTCAATCCCTTTTGAATCTCATGGTATTTATCAAATATCAGGTGAAAATAGTACCAGATGTGATTATCTCTATCAGTGCAAAATTACAAAATCCATTGAGATACTTAAAAGGCCAGAATGTATCAATAAGTGAGATGATACATGTAAACTTCATCCTATTTGGAACGATTTTTTTTGTTTTTTAAAAAAAAAAAAAAAAAACATTCTAAATTTAACATTTATGATATTGGTGGAACTTTAACATTTTTTTTTTTCAAATCAGTGATTTTAGCGCCTCTACAACTCTCTTTCTATTTTTCATCACTCAGTAGATAACTTGTGTGATCAAGGAAATGTCTGAACATTTCAGGTTTTCAAATTGATAATACCATAATAGATATGTGCTGAGTTTTGTATTTGTATTTTAGATCTAGTCTCTGGATTCCTAACTCCTCACTGATGTGAGTCAGAAGCTCGAAAACAATTGTTCTGGGGATAAAGATATTCCAATAGAGATTTAATTTTTTTTCTCTTTTGGCACTAATAAATAACAGCTTTATTGGAGCTAGTGGTAACCTCTCTCTTGAATATTTTAATTTTGAATTATGTAATAAAAGAAGTTAATGTTTGTCTTGTTCTCTCTCTCTCTCTATCTATATATATATATATATATATATATATATATATATATATATATATATATATATATATATATATATATATATATATATTGTGACCTTCCTTTGGATCAACCACTAATCTAGACTCACGTTTGGCACTATAATCCGCCTTTGTGTTCTTCTCTTTGAATGCTGGAATCATATATACAAATCTGGCCACACATTTCGAGGCACCAAATCCACCCTTTGTAACCATCACTACCCGAACAATCAAGAATATAAGCATAAAGAAACAAAACGATCAAACTAATGAAATGATTCCTGTATTAAATAAACCTAGCATGAATCTATAGATCTAAAGATGATCACAAGGTGATTAATAAAGATAATAACTTCTGGTCAAACCAGCTTTAAAATCCCCACAAACAAAATGTGATGAGCTAAATTTGACATTCAGCAAACCAATAAACAACTAATAATTATCTCTCTGGACTAATTATGAAATTAAAATTATAAATGAAATAATAAGTAAATTATGATATAGATGACTAAATGGATGATGAAAATAAGTAATAATTAAATGGTAGAATGAGATAAGTCTAAGAATGAAGAGAAAAGAACAAAGATATATAAGAATAGTGAATGATTAAGGTAATGATAGAATAAGAGTTAATGAATAGTTAAGATAATAAAAGAATAAAAGTTAATGTGTGATTAATCAATTATGATAATGAATTAATATCAAATGAGAATGAATAAATAAAAGAACGATCAAGATGAAATTGAAGAACAATGTTAATGATGGAGACGGAAATCTTAAACTATAAACTAATATTGTATTAAATGGTACGAAGATAAGCTAAATAAAAATAGGAATTCCAAGCTTGACACAACCAGAATATTTATCATAAAGTTAAAACAAACTATACAATTTATGACAAAAGAAGTAGTTTATACCTTAAAGTTTGGATGACTTTCATAAAATAGTGAAAGTAATCTAATTCAAGTCCAACTATCATAAATAACTAGCTATAAAATTTACTACAAGTTCAAATTCTACTTTGAAACTTAACAATTACTTCTTCTCAGGGTCCAAACACTCAAAGATCATTCTCCAAAATATACTTGGATCAGTGAGAGGGATTTTACCACTACCTGAATATAATGCACAAAATAGCTCTTAATATAAACTCAAAATAACAACTATATTTAGCAGTTCCACAAAAAAAAAAACTTTATAAATTTAATAACAATTATAAATTTTAATATTGATGAAATAGGAATAGCTTTTTAATAATTAAACATAATGACTTATCAAATTCCTTTTCTTAAATAATTATAAACCATGTGATCAAAATCAGTGAATGATAGATCTGCGGGTTCAATTAAACCAACTAAATCAATATTATGTCTATCTTTTAATATATTACTTAAAATAATATGTACTCTAGGTTAATAACATTTTGATTATTGTGTGATGATGCATTAGATGTACTCTTAAGTGACAGGGCTTAACAAAATTATTTATGGTATATTAACCAATAGTTAAATGTACTATATTGGTCGATGATGATTTCAATATATAATCTTCTGATATGTCGATAGCAATAACAATAATAGTGTGTATGGTGATTAGTTAATAAGACTACAGACAACTAAATAAATTCTTAACACAACAATATTTATTTACAATATTTACAAATTTTTATTTAGAGACATGGCAGGAAATAATACCAATACATTAAATTAAACTTAGGGATAGAAAAATACTTGGTATCCCATTGACCATACTCTTAATCAATACTACCAACTTATACAATGATATTAAGAGTATCACTTATTACTGTTTAGCCTATCTTAAAGAATAAGATAATGAACCTTATTTAAGCTAAAGTACACTTAAATTACAAAAACAATAGTGCATTTAGGACTTTAGGGTATGTACCAATTTTATATCTAGAACTTGAAAGTTATAAAGTAGTGCATTATACCAAAGCCATTTCTTTTATCAGAATATGATAAGGGAAATTATCATATTCTGCACAATTAATAATTGATTAAAATTTGAAATGAATAGGTTTAGTGTATTAAAGTAGGAACAGATGTCAAAAGTCAAATACACACATGACACTAAAACATTGTCTATGTCCACAATGCTATCATTTTAATAATTAACATATCCCTCGGTGAATCACTGCTTGATAAAAAAAAATAAATCAACATTTTATATTTAAAGTGGACATGTTCATAAGCAAACTTAATAAATGAAAAAAAATATATATATTATTTTTTTCATATAAGAACACAATTAAATCATTATAGCATATCTTTGACAAAATTTAAGTCTGTTTGTTCATTCTTTAATAAAATATTAAAATCTGTTTAAAAAAATATACAAGAGATAAATCTCTGTCTAGATGAACGATATATAATATTATGTTTTCCCTCAACTGGAAAAATAAAATACATGTAATAGATGTATATATTTTACACATCTTTTTCTCTTTCACTCAATATATATATACTATACTACAATAAATAAATAAAAAGAGAATTTCTGAAATAATACCTTACAAACACATATTACAATAATATATCTAGGCCATAAATAAAAATAAACAAACATTTTCTCCTGTTGTATTTTCTCTTTCTTAATCCACAGTTTGTCCCCTCACTTTGAGCTGAATGATCCAGATACTGATATAATGAGTAATTGTTCATAAGTAACTCATATATATATAATGATTATTATCTTTAATTTCGGCATAGAGAAATAATATCCAAATACTTCCAAGTGTAACGCAATTAAACAGATTGGTTTATTGACTTTTCTATAGATAATTTTCCTTAATAACTTTGTAGGTTATTATGATCTTCAAAACAAACTTTTTAAATACATATATTGATTTCTTGGATGTCAACATAGTGAGACAAGATTTAAACGTTTCCGGTGTAGCATAATCAAAATCGGTTTATCCACATTTTAATCTAGATAATTTTCCTTAAAAATGACTTTATAGTTTCATTACAATTAAAACATTCAACTTTTTAAAATTGTTTATTGATTTTTGTTCTTTCCTCCGCAGTAAATGTTTGTAATTTGGACATTTTTCAAACATTTTATAAAATCTTATTTATATGTGTTGTACAGTAAAACTTTAAAAATAAATATTTATTTTATTACATTTCCATTGGCAAAATAATAACTGTTTAGCAATGCGAAGAAAAAATTATCCAATTATAAATACGATATCTTTTGCATTTTAATTAATCTGTAATTTTCAATTTCTATCATTGCACAAAATTGGCGCTAAAGAAAAATTAGCAGATGAGTTTTATTTCTTAAGAAAGAATAAAGAATCTAATCAAACGATTATCTTTTAACTTTATTAAAAGTTAGATGATTCAAAAATGACTTTTTTGATTTGTTTATTTTATCTTTTGACATTTATGTTCAAAATTATTTCGAATTATTTTCTTAAAATTATAATTTACAAACAAATGTACGTATTGCTTTATGCTTAAGAGTGGCACGAAAAACAAACATTTTTGTCAGCTTTTTTTTTTAAATGTAAATAATTTGTGCATCATTTTTAAATCTGAGAATTTAAAAATATGAACAAAACAAAAGCAAATGCTTGCTTTCTCTTGAATTGTTCTGGGTTTGAAGTAATCTTTATTGAAGTCATTATTGATCCACATGGTTCCTATTTCTCCTTTATAGTATGACTTTCAGGAACTATCAATCGACTGAAAACAGTGTTGAAATTATAGCAAGACTTTTAGATTTCTATTCAATCATTTTAAAGAAACAATATTTTATAATCCCATTCAAATGAATTCCATTTTTTTCTGATTTTTCAGTTTTTTATTCCTTATTTTATAAGATTAGAGTTGAAGTCTGTTGATTTTAATTATCTTTTTCTTAATCACCCCCCCCCCTACAACGTTGTTATATAATATATGGCATTTATTACAATGCATTGTGGTGCCAGAAGGATCAATAACCTTAGTGTGAATATATTAATATTACTCCACCTACCTTTTTTAAATAACTACTCATAATATTCAAAACCGTTTTGGATTCACTATAACAAAAATATGCTTAAGGAATTGACTATAAATATTTATTTTACAAGATTTATACAGGGTTCAAACTCAGACTTTCACATGACCCACCCCTCTCAGTGCCATCTCACATTGCTGACCCACCTGATCACACACATGTTGAAAAGATAAATAATCACCAATATACATATATCATGCTAAACCAGCAATCATCAGTTGGTCTAGATTACTGTCCTCACACTCATATATATAATCAGTACTCAGCTTTATATTAAGATAGCCAATATTTATACTTTAATGGATAGGCTTCAAACTATTCCAAGTCACAACTCTTTAGTCTTCCATTTCATTGAAAATCTGATGATGGAATGTTCAAAGCCCTTGATAGTGCCAAGGTTGTAATCGTACCCATGTTGACATATTAGTCATTCTAACCCCTCATATACAGGAGAATAATTCATATATATATATATATGCGAGGGATAGGCAGACCTTTTACACAATATTTATATAAATTAATACATTGTACAGGCTTAAACCTGCATTTATATATGTAATATATGCGGGGTTCGAACTCAGACATTCAAAGGACCCACCATTCTTAGCGCCATCTCATATCGCTGATCCACCTCATCACACACATGTTGAAAAGATAAATAATCACCAATATAAGTATTTCATGCTAAACCAGCAATCATCAGTTGGTCTAGATTACTATCCTCACACACACACACACACACATATATATATATATATATAATCAGTAATCAGCTTTATATTAAGATAGCCAATATTTTTACTTTAATGGACAGGCTTCAAACTATTCCAAGTCACAACTCTTTAGTCTTCCATTTCATTGAAAATCTGATGATGGAATGTTCAAAGCTCTTGATAGTTCCAAGGTTGTAATCCTACCCATGTTGACATATTAGGTTTAAGCCTTTACAATGTATTAATTTACAAGATTTAACAAATTTAATTTATTTGTTTATTTATTTCAATTGCTATTCATCAATAATAAAATAGCAATATTTATCTCCCAATTAATAACAATACTTTTAAATTGTTATTTTATTCCTAGGCAAAGCCTACACTGGGTTTGAAACCTCTTCTACACTCAAGCAGATTTCCAAGTGTATCCAGAACAGTCTTTATTTAAAGTCACTTGTTAAGATTTTAATGCTAAATATATTATTATTTAAAATTTTGGATTATTTAATGCAGGGACGTGAATAAAAGGTCACAATATATATATATATGGGAAGATTTGGAAGATGGGTAATTTAAAATATCCTACCAATAGTTCAATGGTTCAACACATTTAGCTACTTGATTTATTTTCTTTAGAAAATGTAATAAGAATTTCACTGACGTCAAATACTATTAAAATTATTTTTGAAAAATTGCCAATGAAACTTTTCAATAAGTTATTTGTATGGAGTATTTATTAACTTACTTATTTTTCTGGTATTATTCAATTTTATAATTATCTTTATATTATCTTATACATATTTCATAAATAAATTTAATTGTTTTATTTACCTGGTGGTTCTCATTTTCATTCATTTTTTACTTATTATATTTTAAGAATATATAATATTTTGTGAAGATTATTTACTGTGATGCATTTTAATTTCATCATGTGCTCTATGATTATTATCAACATAAAAATTTAGGTTATGTCTTATGATTATATTAGTAGCTATTTTAATGATGAGATTACCATAATAGATTTAAGTAATGAAGTTAAGGGGCATTTAGAAGGGGCATACATTAGATAAATATCCTAATTTAAATGGAATTATACATAAAACATATTTTAAAATTAGTCTAGATAAAAAAAATGTAATTAATTTATTAGTTGTTTTTTAAATTGAACTTTAGTATTTATATATAATATTATTTTAATTTGATGTCTTTATTTCTTCAAATCAATACTTGTAATCTTACAATTGAATTTTTAGAAATACAATAATTAGACAAATGCAAATTATATCTTTAAAATTTTTATCTACTTAGAAGGCTTTTGACTATCCTCATAGTCTTTGTCAACTAACACTTTGAAAGGTGACCCTTCCCACAATTTCATGATCTTAATGTTTGCAGCCTTTCTGCTAATTATGTCTTGTTTGTTGTTGTATATTGCCATAGCTTCTTTTATTTTACTTTTGTTGTTATTGCTTTCAACTTTTAATATTTTTTATATTATTATAATTGAAGTTAAAACCATAAATACATTACTTATCATGGTTGTAAAGCGTGGCTGTTGAATTGTGGGAAAGTTAGTCTTTCAAAGTGTTAGTTGACAAAGACTACTAGGATAGTTGAAAGCACTTCTAAATGGATAAAATTTTAAAGTTATACTTTACATATATCTAATTACTGTATTTATAAATATTCAATTATAAGATTATATTCATCCAACAATTATAGTGATTTTGACTCTAGTCTTATAGTGTTGCCTCTAATATTATAGTCATAAAAATTATGTTCATATATTTCCTATCATTGCATATACATATAATCTAAAAATATAAAACAAATGTAAATATAAATCAATTATTCAAAAGAAAATATATATTTTCTCTCGACTGTTGAATGGACAAACAATCACTCAAATTATTATTTGTTTTTTTAACCCAATGCTGAAGATAAAATAACATTATAATATTACTTTTTTTGTAATTATCCTTGGTACTCATCCAATTAATAAAAAAACTATTAATATCTAATAAATCTATAAAATTCCACTTAATGCCAAAAATCTTCTTTTAAAAAATATTTAATGTGTTCTTCACTGTAAGCTATATATATATATATATATATATATATATATATATATATATATATATATATATATATATATATATATATATATATATATATATATATATATATATATTGAACAGGATTGATATCTGATTCAAAGATTTTACTGCCAAAATTAAAAACTTAATTTTTGTTAAATCTTATCTAAGGTTAAATTTTTATTATTATTTAAAAAGAGTATAAGTATTGAAACACCTACTCATTTATATTTAAAAATAGATCATTTTAATGTTTTTAAAATTGTGTTTATAAAATAATTTATTTTCACCGCTAGTTTTTTTTAAATCAATTTGATTAAAAATAGGCAAGCTTGCCTATTTTTATTCCTGTTGCTTTTATTTTAATCATTTTTAAAGTTAATTCTAAAAGTGAGCAGGAAATTAATATTTGCCCTGCCAGAGGTATAGAATTAGATACTAAGGAAAGTTTTTCATGGGAAATGTAGCAAGACAATGATAGCCCACCAATATAGAGGAGAGGGATTCAGTATTCCAGAGAGACACTTGGCTTATCGTCTGGTGAGAGTTATACCATTTTGGGTAGCAGTTCAGACATTTAATTCCTGCTAAAAACTTGCAATTATTAATAGACTTTGTTGCTGTGCAAGATGTCAAAATCTACCACTATGAGTTTTGCCTTCATCAGGATGTCATGCTAACTTAAACAAAGGATGGACTCACGCCTGCCAGATCTCTTTCAGTCATGCCATGAGCCTCCAAAATAAACACTGCCTCTACCTTGCCACTGTCAAAGGACCTGAAAATGAACTAAAGATAAACATGCACACTCTATGCAAACTGTGCTTAACCGTAAGATGAAATTTTCTTTTATTCTTTCCAGGGTAAATTCTTTTAGTTAAATCTCCACTCAATCTAATAAACCTGTAATCTAAATTAAGATTTAACCTCATATTGTTTAGCTATATTTATTCTCTTTTATTGTACTTTGCCATGTGTTTTGGAATCTAGTTTTAAGATTCCAAGTTTGAGTTCAATTTTGTTTATTGGAGAGTGACTAGTGAGTTTGTTTTTTATGCCTTATTTTTTTAAATGCTTGAGCAGTCTTGTATATTTTTAAATACTCACCTGTAATTATTTTATTATCCCGTAATTGATTTTAAATACTGTGTTTGCGCTTTTGTGAACCACAAAATCTTTTGGCTGGCAACTTCTCCTAGTTATTTTTCTAGTTTTCCAGATGTAGAGATTTTGTTTCTTCTTTTCTTATGTCTCTGAATTAGGAAACTGGAGTTGTGTTTTTCTTTGTAATTTTACAAGTCACCAGCAGGAAGATAAATTTTATCTCTTTTGTAAATTACAGGTGAAAGAGAGTTTTATTCTGCTAAAATATTTAATGCCTTCCGTTAATGTTTTTTACTCATAAACACTCTCCGATAAACTAATTTAGAAAAAAAAATCTAGGAACGTTTATATTTGCTTGCTAGATTTATTTTGTATTTACATGTGGTTTTAAATTTATCAGAGAGTGTACTCAGAATTTGTTTCATAAATTTATTTTTTAATTATAATTATGTGTATTTCATTTTCTTTAAATGCTGGGGCAGAAATAACTGATTTTCTAATGATTTACTTCTCTCCTATTGAGACCTTTCATTCTTAGATTAGTTTTTGCCAATTGCTTGGTTGGGGATTCGCCAGTTTTATTTGTTTGTTTTCCTTTACTCTGAAGCATATTTGTTGTGGGTTCTTGAGGTAAATCAATCATCTTTGCTTTGAATGTAGTGTTAAGATGCAGCTTCTACTGAATATGACATTTTGGGCCCCGATATATTTTTTCGGGCCAAGAAAAGCTCGCTGGTGCTGGTTTTGTTGATTTATTTCAAGAAAATATTGTTTTCATACCTGTGAATGGGAAGACCAACATTTAGGTAACTTCTCTTCTGAAAGAAATTTGCACCCTCCCTTTTATAATTTGCTATCGGAAGATTGGTCTGTCTGCTAGAGCACTGGATTTTCGTCTTTCTGCTACACGCCTGAGATAACCCTATTGGTTTTCATGTAAACTTTTTCTTAGAAGTTATTTTGCTCTTAAATAAAAGTTTAAAATTTGTTAAACTTAATTTGGCTGACGTTTTTCTTTGTGCTTTGATTTCTCAATTGTCTAAACAATATTTAAGATATGTTGTTTCTCCCTGAGTTTAGTCTGGCACATTTTGGCTGCATATCCTGTCCACCCTTAAAATAAATGTCTAGTTCTGATTTTCGGACTAGTGTCGCCCCTATTGTCAGTATATGCGAATCAAAGATCTTTCATCCAGTACATATATATAAACATTACAAGCAACATTATAATGTACAACACTATTATAATGTAAACATAATAGAATATTTAGTAATAATCTTTAAATTTAGAAAGTGACTTTGTTATACTTCTATGATGTTAAATTCTATATATTTTTTACAAATAATCATTTTCTACTTATTAGAAAAAAATCTAACTTTTAGTTATTCTGTAAAGATAATATCAATCTCAACATTCCTGGCCTTCTCAATTTGGAAAATTAGATGTAAACTAATTCTTGGGTAGTCACAAAATAGCACTAAACAACTACTAATAAACTTTATTGAGGAAATCAAAAAGAGGAACAAAGCCAATGGAATATTTAAGATAACATGGAAATTGTTTGATCTACCAGACGCCAGTTAACCCCTGTTTTGGAATCTCATCTCGGATTGGGTGAATATATAGATATAAGAACTAATAATAAAGATATCACATCTTACATTGTATACATCTATAAACACTGAGTAAAATGTAAAAACATTAGATTAATACAAGTAATCTTTTAATTAAAAAAACCTGATTTTCATATTTAAGTCAAAATCAATTTAGGTAATACTAATTAGTACACTCATAGACTCCAACTATTATATTATTTTTTTAATCCTATGTAATTACGAATTGAAAGGCGAAGGTGTCATCATATAGTGGAGAAAACAAAAAAGTGTAATAAGTTAAATAGTATATTTATATAAAACACACACGTATATTTATAAAACTTGAAATCAATATTAGTTCAACTAGAAATATTTCTTGCAATTTATGGATTGAAATATTTAATAACTGAAAATTGCAAAGTTTCTCCAATTTATGAGAACTTTTTGTTCTATTTTGACATTACTGACATATTTCTTTAAAAAATGTCATTTTTTTCTGAATTTTATTTTGAAGAGCATTAAATAATAAAAGATAATCTTCAATTGTATTATTGAAGGGGTTAGTATAGGCTTATGAAATAGAAAATTAATCCATTGTTATTTTCTTGTAAGGTGCAATTCAAAATTAAATAGGTAAATATATTGAAGTTAATAATTGTTTATTATTAAGAGCCCAGAGGAATTTTTTTTTAATCGCAGCCATGTGAAATTGAAATGCTATTTTGATAAGAAAACATATATATATATGTCTCTACATTTGTTGTTTTTATTTAGCTTTTATTTTAAAAAAGTCATAATTTAATCTTTGAAATAAGCAAGTATAAAATAGTTATTAGTATATGTACAATTATATTTATGTTCAATATAAATTTAAAAACTATATTAAATATTTTGACATTTTTAAATCATTACTCTAAACAGTGGATTAATAAAGAAAAAAACAAAATTAAAGTTAACATTTGACTCCCTCCCCCCCTCATATAAATAAGAAACAAGTAGTCAAACATATTTATATTAGTTATCTCCATATCTAAGCAAACATAAATTAGTAACAGGTAATTCCATTAAATACATTTATCTATCAATCTATTTTTTTCTATTTATTTATCCGTATTACTTATTTTTATGTACATATTTCAGTTTGTTTATCTATTTAATTTCTTATATATCTCCTTAATTATTTAACTATGTAAAGGATTGTATGTACCCATGTATATATATATATATATATATATATATATATATATATATATATATATATATATATATATATATATATGGTATTTATCAATTTTAACAAACTACGTATCTATCTACTCATCAATTTGTCATTTTTACTTTTATCTATTTATATTCTAACTGTTGATTCACTAATATATTTATCTTTATATATATATATATATATATATATATATATATATATATATACTAACATACTTTTCTATCTATCTATCTATCTATCTATCTATCTATCTATCAATCTATCTATCTATCTATCTATCTATCTATATATCTATCTATCTGTCTGTCTGTCTGTCTGTCTGTCTGTCTGTCTGTCTGTCTGTCTATCTATCTATCTATCTATCTATCTATCTATCTATCTATCTATCTATCTATCTATCTATCTATCTATCTATCTATCTATCTATCTATCTATCTATCTATCTATCTATCTATCTATCTATCTATCTATCTATCTATCTATCTATCTATCTATCTATCTATCTATCTATCCATATTTTATCTGTCTACTTATCTGTCTCTCTCTCTATCCGTTTATATAATATTATCTATATATAGTATCTAATATCACACTTAGTTTTTAAATGTAAATACTCGTTCCAGAAAATAACAAACCAAAACAATTAATAAAGCTAGATAATGTTTCAACAAGTATTGTCTCTTTTTATTCCTGTTATGAGTATCTATATGCACAACGAAACAAATATTAATTCACCATAACTAATTAATTGGAAAAAAAAACCACCTAATTATTATTTTAATAAAAAAAAAAAAAAAAAAAAAAAAAACAAAAAAAAACCCCATTCTACACACCAACACCAACAAAAAAAAAAAAAAAAAAAAAAAAATATATATATATATATAAAAAAAAAAAAAAAAAAAAAAAAAAAAAAAAAAAAAAAAAAAAAAAAAAATAGATAATGTTTCAACAAGTATAATACCCGTTATATAAAATATTATATAAAAAAAAATAATGGTAAATTCAATATTATAGTTTAAATTCTTTTGTAGTGCTTTCGATTTTGTAGTAATCCTCATCAGCTTTAACTGAATTTCAATTTTTTTTACCTCAATACTTAATGTTTATATATAATCCAAACATATGTGAGATCAAAGATAAAGAATACTTATGTATTATGCCATGTTTATGCACCCCCCAAATCTGCCAACCAATAAACACCATTTTTGAGGCAAGCAATTATTTTTTTTCTACACTCTGGCCCAATAACGTCAATGGTGAAGCATGAGCCTCAACTAATTCTAATGTCTAACTCTAATATTGATTCTAATTAGACCTATTCATTTATTTAAATATAGGAATGGTATGTATGTGACCTTGAGTCATCAGATTGCAGCACAATAATTAATTAGAAATGCAAATTTTAGAAGGTAATGAATGGAGATGAACCACAGGTAACTTAAATTTACATATATATTTAATAAAATCATTTGGATAACTCTTTTAATGTCTCTGTTTTATTTCATTAATTTGTTAACATACTGTTTGATCCTGCCATTTATTATGTCTCGAGTAAGGGATCAGTATAGTTCATATGCCAATTTAACAATTGAAACAATTAGAGTTTTATGGTAGATGCCCATTTAAGTCTGAGATATATGAGACAAATATTTAAATGTAACTTTAATCTAAGTGAAATTTATTTAAGAGAGAAATAATTGAATTATATTTTTAGGAATTGGCTTCGAAGAGAGTGACACATTTAATTGTTAATGGATTGCAACATTCACAACTAAATATTTTACTGATTGTAAAAAACATGAATAAATTAATCAGACCATAGTCAATCTGCCATGATGTGCTCAGAACAAAAGGAATTAATCATAACTAGCATTTGATATTATGTCGCCAGCATAGACTCAATGTCCCTGCCCCTTTCCAGTGATGCCAAGAAATAAAGAATGACATGGATTGTGCCATTAACAAACCTCAAGATATTTCAGGTAAAAGAATAGGAATCGCCAAGGCTAATTAAGCTCAGTTTACCCCAAATCTTCCCCCTTTGTCTTTCACATCCTGATAATAAAAAAATCATAGCCAGTGAAATTACCATGTGAACTACTTCTGTTTTAGCAATCCCAAAGAACAAAAAACAAGTGATCAAGCAAAATGCTGGCAAGGCAAAATACAAGTACTGGAAAAATACATTTTTAGAATTTAAATATAAAATTGTACTGAGCTATTAAAGATTACATAATGTTATATGGATCGACCAATATTGGACCAACAATAATAAAATAAGCATTAATTCTTCAACCGTCTCTTATGAGGCTCCTTGTAGACATCTGACATCACTCTAACTCTGCCAGTTCTTATGCTAAAAAATTTGTTTGATAGGTTTTGAATAGGTTTTTAAAAGTCCTGTAAGATGGTGCCCTCTTCTGATTTGTTTTACAAGTAAAAAATAAAAAAAACGCATTTAAACCTAAACAAAGAAAGAACATTATTTGTGATTGGTTCTTAGCATGCTCTCAGCCGAAAAAGACATTCCGATTGGCTGGAAAGAACAAAGAAACTGCCTGATCAAAGAAAATAAAGAAAAACGCTGAGATTTTCATTTCGAATGCAATTTTAAATATTAAAAAAATTTAATTTCAGAAATTAAACTAGTTTTTTAAAAAAAAAACTAAAAAAACAAAATTATTTTCGAAAAATATTGAAGATTTTAGTAAAAATATTAAAGAAATATTTACTTTTCTATAACGTAAAAGTCGACCTTTTTGTTTATATTATAGCTTTTATGTTGCCGAAATTGAATATTTTAGAATAAATAAATAGCAATTTATTTTTGAAAGAACTTTCGTTCTTTTTATAACCTGAAAAATTATTAATATACTTTTTATAAACATATCTGAGTTGAATTTAATATTATAGGCGAATATGTTTTAACAATAGGCTTTGTCTTCAGTTTGTGAGTTGGCCAATTAAAAGATTTGATTTTTACCTCATACAACCAATAATATAATTAGCGGTTAAAAGGTTAATATTATTATGAATATCATATCCTAGGTGACACATCTTTCCCTTCAAAACAAAATTCCACTAATGTTTAGAAGTTAAATAATTTATACTCCCTTTAACTCTTTAGCAAGAATATACTTTCTAAACCCCCTCCCTCTCATTCTCATGACAAGAAATAATAGAATTAAATAAAATCTCATACTTGACCTAGTGTCTCCCCCAAAAGAAAACCATGTATGCATAAATATATCAAAACACATAATAATATAAAATTATTTCATCTTGACAAATAGAATTGCTCCAAGTATTAATCATTCAGAGCTAGAGAGCTATTAATTCATTTATCAACAAGCATTCTTCAGGAAATAGGAAGGAAGTATTTAATTATATAAAACTTTTGTTGAGATGGAACAAATTGACATATAGTGATTTCATTTTAAATAAAAAAATTATCAGTCTTAAACAAATACATTCTTAAGTAAATAATAATAATAATAAATTTTCTGAACTGCTTTAAGAGAAGGTTTAGCATTAAGAGGCATAATTTTAAGACTGACAGAATGAGAGCAGATACATTAAATTGAAATTTATAGTGAATTAAAGATTACAGACTTTATTTAAACAGTTACATTAAATTAAGGGGATTTCATTTAAGAAGACACTAAAGGTAGTGAAATTACATTATCAAGTCAACTGGAGTTTTTAATAATAAATTAGGTCATTAGGAATAAAGAAATTGGGGACATATTACTTAATATATTCTGAGTCCTTGTGGAAAATAGGATCCCACAATAAAACACAAATTTCTACACAGACATAGCTAACTATGAATTTTAAGTTGAGAGTTCTATAGTTCAGCAGTCCAACAAATACACATTTTGATGAGGTTTCTCTGGCTTATGGTATTTGGTGATCACCTTTGGGACAGGGGAAGATGGGCAGGCTATAAGGCAACCTACTCCACTATCATGCTTCTAAACAATTTATATTTATTTAAAATTTAACTGGGGCATGGATTCACCAGGCACTCACTGAACGAAAACTATGACTGGCTGACCTTTATTGTTCTCATGGGCTATGTATACTCTTTTCTGACTACCTTTGGAAAATTACCTTTTTCATTCACCCAAGACTAAGTGGATATGTTGAGACTCCAGTGACTGCAATTATGGACCTAAAATATTTTGCATTGTATTTTTGAGATCCACTCTCCTGATAAACCCAATGATTTTATTGTTTGAAGTCTATTTTTAATTTTGTAGATTTGAAAAATTTATATTTCAAATATCTTTTCCATTTTAATTTTACTGTAATTAGAATATTCCATTACCAGTTTGTTAATGTATTTTCTTTTGTTTGCCACTATGGAATGTTAGCAGGGTTCATCTTGAAAGAAAATCTCCAGAATGAAATTCTTACAAAAAAAATTAGCATATTAAACATTTATTTATTGATTTTTATAAAACTTTTCATTTGTAAATTTATATATATATATATATATATATATATATATATATTTATAAAACTATTTCATTTGTATATTTATATATATATATATATATATATATATATATATATATATGGACCTCACCAATATTTATAATAAAAACATTTTAAAGAGAAAATTGATATTTTGATCATTTATTTGCTGGTCTAACAATTAAATGTATATAAAATGGCAGAAAGAAAGTTCTATAAACATTGTAACATGCATGTATCTGGTTTGATCCTAGTCTGGCAATCTAGAAATACATGAAGTGTGGATCTGGACTGCAGATCCATTGCTTCAATATATATATATATATATATATATATATATATATATATATATATTATAACCTACACTCCCAACACCGCTCATATACATTACATGAATGAAATGCCCAGGTGCCAGTTCTATTAATGAATAGAAAAATATAATAAGATATATAATACAAAACTATTATTGAGACTCTATATTTGAGTTTATGTTAAGCTCAGCTCAGTGGGAGGCTATAGGCAGTTTATAAGATATATGATGATAAATAAATGAAAGAAGAAATATTACAAACACTAAATATAATGTAAATCCTTTTTATTAATTAATTGTATGATAAAGAATCATAATGTTTATTGGTACAGTCTATTAAAATATACTTTAAACTTAATTTCTTCCTTCATCCAAACACAACATATATCAGCTTGATATAATTATAATACTAAACAATTCTATGACTTGGCATATCACAATCTAAACATCTACTTTAATGCCAATCAAGAAATAAACAATAAGATCTCAGGGAATTTAACAAACACAGTTAAATTAAATGAAATACATTGGCCCATAAATTATGATTCTAACTAGTATGATAAAATGTAATGAAACAAATTGACTAAAATATTCTGCTGTGTTTCGATAATAAGATAATGACAGAAATAGGGTATTTTAATCTCATATCATTATCTAACCAATATACTAACTTGGCAACACTTCTAATATGTTTATCCAGTGGCAAATGTTCCTTATAAGGCTTGTATCAAGAAAACAATATTGTCAGACACCAGCAGATTTAATATTATAACTCTAAAATAATATATCTATTTTATAATACATTTATGAAATGTGGAGATGTGGAAATGGAAAACACGAATGTATACAATAATAACTCCAGACACAGTTTTAAGATTTTAACAAATAAAATAAAGCATTTATTACAATAAAATAAATTTGGTTTAACATGACATTTATAATTGGACTACTTGTCTTACAGATTTTTAAATTATCAAATAAACTTTGAGCATCAGTTTGGGATTATCCCTATTATCAAAGCAAATTAACACAAAACTTAAATATTCTGAAATATTCTGACTTCGAACACATGCTATGCTTTGCCTACATGTTTCATCTACATGACACTAAATAAACAACATATTATATTATTAACACAAAAAATACTTTTGAGAGGATATTACCATTGATTAATAAAATAAATCAAACTAATTATATTTGGCTCTCAACAAAGCAACTTTCTCTAATTGACTAAATAATCACTTTCAATTACATATACCTTTCATGCATAGCAACAAAATCATGTTCGTTATGATGATTTGATGATTTATAACCTTTATTTAAATAAATACACTGTAGTTTAAAATATTTATTTCCCGTTTTAATCTCAATAACTTTATACTTCTATTTAAATGAATGTAATGTATTTCAAAACATTTATTTCTCATTTTAATTTCAATAACTCTATACTTTATATACGCAATATTACTTATATTATGTGTGTGTGTGTGCCTGTGTCAAGCAACAATGATAAAAAATAATCTTTCTACAAATTCTCCATTCATTAAGAAAATATCATACAATTACTTTATTTCGGACAATGTTGTAATTTAATTTAACAATTTATCTGGCCACATATTACTTAACACAGAGCTATATTTTCATGATTATACAGACTATACATTATAAGGGAAATCTACATGAGGAGCAGATAAACTTTTACTGGACACTTCTACAATAATTCATCTGATTCTAAATACACTGTTGGTGGGGAATCTTTTCCTCATCACCAAGAATATAAGAAAAACATCACATAACTTCCTAAACATCATTTAATAATACTTTAACAATAATTCATCTACTTCTAAATACACTACTGGTGGGAACTTCTTCCTCATCACCAGGGCTCTAAGACAACATTGCTTAACTTCAAAAAAATATCATTTAATCATATGCATATAATATAAACTAGGCTCTACTCATGGAAAAACATATACTAAATAAGCAAAATCTTTTATCCCTACAAACATTGTAACACATTCAGATTTCTTTCCATTCTCAAAGCTCTTCTAAATATCGAACATTATAAATACATGCTGGCAGATAAATACATACAGATAACATACTAATCCATTCAACTCAGTAGAATATGACAGCATCTGAAATTTATACATAAAAATATTCACAAACTGAACTTTATCAAACAAATGTCATAATTGTGCAAAACAGACACACATCCATGAATAAAAGTATATATAAAATTAACTCTAAATTACACACTATGCAGGCAACATGGTAATTAAATATTGCATCAAGGTATAACTTTTAATTCAGAATAAACTTTAGGTTACTTTTTAAAGTTTAATGGTTATGATTATTACGAACAAACTTTCTTTCATATCTAGCAAACTATTTCTATTATACGTTCGTTGATTGAAAAAAGAACAAAATTCTCACTTTGAGATAATAAAGTATACAAAATAAATATAAACCTCACTAATAATATATTTAAAAAAATATTTCTTTCTTTTACCTTCATAAAAGAACAATAAGACCTATTTGTACACAATCATTTTTTACCAGCGTATTCCTCATTTGGATACACTTCGGAGACAATCTTGAAGGTCAAAATAACCCAAATTATCAATAAAACATAATAATAAGTAAGCCTATTATCAATAATATACATTAATAATGACAAGCAATAAAAAAAATAAAGAAACAAAATTTATTTGTTTTTTAACTTAAAATAAAAGTTCACTTGCAAAGCTCTGCTCTGGGTTTATGAAACAATATGGGACACATTCCAAACTGAATTTAAATAAAATAAACTTCTGCAGGATAACTTAAAAAATATAATTGTAACTTAAATCTGACCCAGCACCTCCAGTGTTCATAGCATATCTATTTGCGGTACCAAATCACACCCAAAGCAATTATTTTTTTTCCATTATTATACTGAAAATATAAGACATTCTCTGTTGTAGTGCTAAATTAAATATGCAATTATTCTTATTAGTTTTCTTGAATAGCATTTAACACTTTATAGTCTATTATACACATGGTTTATTCTTAAATATTGTCAATTAAGATACCATGGTTCCTTAGTAATTCCACAATTAATAATACTTTGTTTTATATTTCATCTTTATTGAAGAGAACAAAAATTACCCGCATTTCTATCCTTCCATTCGATTTAAGCAAATACTTAATTTGAAGTAACTCACATTTTATTTCCTTCATTTAAAATTTGTATTATTTCCAGAAATACCAGATAAATAAAAACTGTTATCTTTTTATGATGAATTTAAACATGGCATGATTTATCAAAATATGCATATCCTTAATTTTATGTTTAATCCTCACAAAAACATAACACGGAAAATAGTGAAGAATTAAAATATATTCTGTAAAATAGTTCTGCATGCGTTTCCCAGATATAATAAAATACACGCATTGGTTAGTGATACAACAATAATATTCATGCAATTTATTCTTATTTAAAATGACAATTAAATGAAGTAGTGTAGACTGGATGTTATCAACATACATTTTTAAAAGAGCAATAGTTATGAAGAGGTTAATTCAAAATGTTTAAATCGAGGAAAGCAAAATAAACTGTGTACCTTTTTAAAATTTAGAATTCCATTCTAGTTAACTTTCCCCATAATGAATTTCTTAAGATTCTTTCAAAGTTTTACTACAAAGTCTTTTTTAAAATCAATTTGACTTCAGCAACTGGTTTTTAATTTTCACAATAATGAGCCACTGTTTACTGGCTACAATTACATTACATAATATGAAAATTCTCTACTGGTGATCTTTGTTAAAAGCTCTCTTTAGCCAAAGGTCATTTCCCTTCACAAGGTTACTCCCACACTTCTTTTCTATCTAAGCTAATTACATATTCAAAAAAAAAATATTTTCTAAAAAAAAAAAAAACATTTTGATTTTAGAATTAAATCAAGACAAAAATAACAATAAAATAAATAGCTTTTACAAACTTGAAAGAAAAATAAATATTAATTAACTAATAAACAAAAATGATTAATAATTTATTTAATTTGTAAAATAATTCATTGATTCAACTATCTATTAATCATTGGAAAGAAATATATATTTGTTAAATTATTTAAGATAATTACAATGAGTATGAGATTCAAACATGAAATCTCGAAAGCGCTTAGCAAAGCTATTATAATTGGAGTAAAATTATAGCTTCACTATTTAATGCGAAAAAAAAGTTGCATACTTATAATTACAATTTTACTAGTGAAGAGAAAAACAATTTATTAAGATAATTACTGTAATTTAAATGTTTTTATTGTACATGTACTATTGTTTGCTGTTATTAAAAGATGAAAATGAAATGAAACATAATACAGACATATATGCATGCACATGTACTACAACCTAAATATTAAACTATCCTAACTAAATATAATTGAAATGGCTATTAATTGTTGACAAAAGGATAAGTATTAATGAATAAAGGATTTTGAAACCATTCAACCAGAAATATTACACTAACATACAATAACATTGCATTTTCCTGCCCAAATATACCAATTCCTATAATAACAACGCCTCTCTCTGGCATTAAATACTTCATTAACCACAATAATAATAATGAGTAATTATAAAGTGGTCAATCAACTGCATAAGCAACCCATATCTAAGCTTCAAACAATCTCCAGCAAAAAAAATTTAAAATTCAAAGGCTATTTCTTTTTTTTAAAAATATAACATAACTATTTGATGCAGATACAAAGCATCTTAATTCCTTGTGCCCATTCAGATGGTCACACACACACACACACACACACACACACACACATATATATATATATATAAATTTAAAGGTTTACAAACTATTACAAACAACAATCCTTAAATCCGCAGAAGTACTTTCGGTTTAAGAAATTAACTGAAGTACTTCTGCAGATATAAGGATTGTTTGTAATAGTTTGTAAACTGTTAAATTTATTATTTTAATTATAATTACAACTTTGCTTTTAATTAACGGATATTTTATTTATTATATATATATTTACCTTCAATGCTATTTAAAATTTGGATTTTGTAACAGAAATAAAATAGGATAAATTTTAAGAGATTATAAGTTTAATTAAATCATAAAAGTGGTGAAAGATTAAATACCTTTATAGATACAATTTATATGTTTATAAAAAAATTAAAACAAAATTTAGATGTCAAAGCCATTTAAAATTGATTTACAATTTATTAGCCCATAAAAGAAAAAAAAATCAAGAATTTTAATTGAAAAAAAAAAAAAAAACAACAACAGTAATTGGTAATTTATGGTATAAACACTATAATTATGTGATTAATTGAAAGTCAAAATAAAAATTATAGGAAACTACTTTTTTAAAAAACTATACAATGTAAAGAAAATTGCATTGAAATGATAATAAAAACAACAACAATAATAATAAAAACAACAATGATAATATTAATAATATAACAACAAAAATCATTAATTTGATTCATTTATTTATATGCAAAACAACTGTATATAGGCAATTACTATATTGCACATTAAATTAATAAAAGAAATAAACCCAATGCAAATAACATATTAATAATAATGCATCAGTCACTGATATCAATGTATCTCCCAACAATTTACATAGGTAACTTCACAATGATGGCATTATAATGCATGGGATATGAGATTTAATCACTTGGACAGCTGACCGTCCAAATTCTAGTTACCTAGACAATGAATTTTTTGTGGTTTCCCAAACATAGTACTTCCAAGTCAAATAAAATCACTTAACAAATATTCATTTATAACAGTCAATACAACTTGGAATAACTGCATCATTGGGTGTTGAAAATAATTATTTTGGATACACTCCATAAGATTTTCAATGGATGATGTGACCTTTTGGTAAAGTAACCTTTCTTTGATCAATTTTTCTCAATAATACCAATGTATCTATTGCAGAGAACAGTTATGAATTCAAAATTCAACTCCATCCAAATAATCCCTACCTAAATTCTCAGCCAAGAAGCAACAATATGTTTATAAATTTGTGGTCTAAAATTTCAAGTATATTTTTTTGGGAAAGAGGGGTTATCTTGCAAATCATTGCTTCAAGCTACAAGCCCCATCTTCTTCAACAACTACCTCTAAAACAAATCTGCAAAAACATCTGTCAAACATGAACTGGTTATTCCCTAGCTGGGCCAAGCAACAACAGCAAGCTTAATGACTCAACAACCTACCAGTTAGACCCTCATGCCACCCCAAATGTACAATTAATGTCAAAGGATTCACACCAGATCAAAAGTCTTAGTCTAGCCCCATTGTGTATTCACATACAACCTTGCATATAGAATCTAATCAACCTGATACCCACTTGATACAGCAAGCATGTCATGTTATAGTAAGAATGGCCTGTCTCCTTTTGAGATAGATCCATATCAAATCAACAACACAGATTCAACACATTATAAACAAAACTTTATATCAAGACAACAATTACAACATGCCTATCACCCATATTACCTTCCCATCCACACCAAACTTCTAATAAATCAGGAGAAAACTGGGAAAACCTAAATAAGTTAGCAACAAAAAAAAACACAAATGATATAGACTGAATTGTCACAGAGATCAATGAGATTATTGACAATTCCTACAAGTCCATGCAAACCACAAACTCTCTGTACCACCCTAATCACTCACCTTGCTCAAGGTCCAAAACAAAAACAGCACCATTCCCTCATGACCTTTCTTCAACCAAATTATCAACAATCAACTGCATCCACAGATAGTCTCATTTGCAGAATCAAATCCCTTTTTTCAAATAACCTACTCTGTCATCATTAACACTCTGTATACTCCATAAAACTAAAAGTAGTAGGGGCCAGTATCCATGGCCACAATTCATCCTCAAAGCTACACCAATCACACAAGCAGATTACTATTATTCAACCTCATATACTTAAATTACCTGAAACCAATATATAAAGGGTTTTGAATTGACCCCGATGACCACCTCCATAGACGTAGCTCTTGGGCTTGCTCCAAAGATACTTCATTACCATCAGTAGACAATAGCATTCTCATAAACTTGGATTGACCATTCAAATCATTTACAATTCTATATATTCATTTAAAAGTCTATATATTCATGGACTCTTAAGAATTACCACCTTCCCCCACTACACAATAACACTAAACACAGCAATTTTCCACATCCCCCAGCCAAGGGTCATCACATATATCATCCAAACAATTCAGTTCATACATATAGCCCACACTCAACCATATTAATGGGTGATTTCAACCTGGATTACCCAACACTTGTTAATTAATGGATTTTTCTCTTAATCTTCCCACTAATGAATGTCAAAAGTTTTCTACCTGCTGGTTCAATCATTTTTCACAACAATGGGCATGCCTTACATTAATCTCTGTTTTTACTTTTCAATGTTTCATCACCTAATAAAACTTAACCACAACACTACCCACAAAATATATGAACAGTTAATCAGCCTTACTCAAGTGTACCAGCATGTTGGCAAAAAATAGATCGACTACATTGCAATCAAAATTACCTAAACCAGCAGCACACATAAACAAGATAAGCTGGGGATTGGTTCACCCTCCCTCATGTAAAAGTCCCTATTATACTATTATACTTCAAAATGACATAGGTGTATGTACTGAAACAATATGATCCATCCTATATACATGAACTTTAAAAATAACATTAAGAGTTGTCATATATTGACTCCATCATACACTATTTTCTTCCAAACTTGCTCCTATTGAAAATTCTTGTAATCCTCAGCCTCATGAATTTTCAGCATTCATTTTATGCCATCTTAGTTCTTTCACAACACTGTACAAAAGTGTTCTGTCTAATGTCCTACCCCAGAGGAAATACATGATCAATGGTTTGTAACCAATAGCCATAGTGACTTTCATTAATAAAATGGAGGCAACATCTGATCTAGAAAACCTCTGGCCTATATTAATGGGCCCATTAGCTCTAAAAATACTTGAAAAAGTAATGAAGGATAAAATTGAACCGCACATACTTTACATATTATCAGGTGTACAGTTTACCAAAGAAAGCTCTTCCATCAGTCAAGCCACGCACATATTTATGTCAATCCTAAGCACAGTTCAAAAAATTAAAACCCTAGCCCCATTGCTGTCCACCTTGACAGGCAAACAGATTTTTGATTCTGTCTCAATTAACTTACTTATTCAAATGCACACCAATACCACTACCTGGGTTATTCATTTGTAACTAATTGTCAAGATACTACTAAATTGTGAATATTACATTACTCTTAATTGTAGAGATTATCAATTATTCAATCCTGTACAGTCAGCTCAAAAGGGTTGCCCATAAGCTCATTACCTTTTACACTCTGCATAAATCTGCTTTTACAACAAATACAGAATAAAATTATTACAATCCAAATTCTACACATTCAGCAAAATATTCCCTGCATTTTCTACATGGAAAACATCACTGTCTTTCGGTCTTTTCAGAAATAACTCCACTTGTTACAACCCATTCCTAATGACTATACAGTAGCCTATAATCTGCTATTTAATTCCCAAAAACCTATTACATGGCATTTATTCACAAAAAATTATGTTCCCATATATTCTAAGGGAACATCACTCTGATGTTAGGTTTTTCTCTTTTATAAAAACTCCCTTAGTATGAAACTCACAATACATACTATGTTACAAGATTATGTAGTGCAAATTATCAACTCACTTAATAAGGAATATCAATCAATTTAACTCCAAGAAACACCTATTCAATACTTTTGTTCTGAGAAAAAATGATACTATGCACCTGTTATCAAATTTTCAAAGATTTTCATTTTTACCATCAATTCCATGTGCAATAATTTTATCTGGGGCAGCAAGATTATGCCAACATTTCACCAACCCTTATACAATGGTCTAGGCTTGCAAATAAATCAAAATTATATTCATAGATGCTAACTTACTAATTACAACTTTTCAACATAAAACTATAAACCTCAATATAATTTTGGTCTACCTGTCTATTCAAGATAACTGAATTAACACTATAATAATGAACATCAACTCCATACTTGCAAGTACAGCAAACCCAACAATAATGAATCATGATTGCAACATGTCATATCAGAAATTCATAGAAAAATGGCTTCACCAAATATCTATACCACTGATGAGTGGTGAAGGCTTCCTACCGATGAATACAAAATCTTTCCACAATGGTCATCACACATCACTCATTGATCTATGCTTCTACTCCCCAATTCTGCACCGCCAAATATCAATACAATTAACCCCCTCAGCATTATCGGACCATTCAGCGCAAATAGTATCATTAAACCTTACGCAAATGCAGACATCACTTCTCCCACTAACAAAAACAATCAGATAACAAAAACAATCAGAATACTACTTCCAACAACCACACCAGAATTTGTTTTCTCAGAAACATTCATAATGCTAAACAAAATAAAAGATATGAATCTCAACCCCATACAACAATATCTGACATACATAAGCATTCTATCATTCAATATCTCACATGTGACAAAAAAAAAATCAACCACCATCATCCAAATTGTTGATACTCACAAATGAAATTCATAAATGAATAACCATGATTGTGCCATCACCCAAATGCAGCAGTATATTCATGGTCCAACAAGTACATACAAACAAAACATGTGAAACACTAAAAGAATATTTAAGAATCAAAAATAGCAAAATATGCATAACCCAACCACATACATGGACCAGAGCATACATTAAATGGGCATTGGAAAACCCACCAATCATCAAAGTTCCAATGGCAATAAAAACAAAGGACAGCACATATACAGGACACAATATGATCCTTCCTATCTTTGAGCATTTTAAAACCAAACTGCAGTCTAAAACACCACTTAAATTACACTCCAAGCTATTTGGACCAGCAGAAACACACAAATAAAAAACCTTTCACAACAAAGGACTTCCTGACAAAACTAAATACAATACCAAATGCATGCCATCCAGGAAGTCCTGGAATACCATTATTTATACTAAAACACCTAAGTAAATACACAGCACAATATCTATGCAACCTAGCAAATAGCTTGAAATCATGATCGAAAGTGGAATTAAAGTTAGAGATAGTGAATGCATGCTCTGACGTTTATGTAAACATATGCTTGACGGTGTTTTTGGTAGAACGCCATCTGTTGACATAAATACAAGCATTAGCAAGTTTTGAACTTGTTTTTTGTTTTTCATAAATGTACTTTTGAGGTCTTTCTAGCAATTATATATATTGCAGGGCTTCTACTATGTGGTGATGCTGAACTGAGATCAGACCCATGTAGCTATCTGGCTTGCTATGCTGAGTTTGAAGACATTATGTCTAAAAGATTCACGCTTGCAAGCTGAATAGAAACTGTTTCATAAACACTCAGAGTTTGTGTTTAGATCTAGTTTCTAAAATTCTTATCTTTCACTGATGATAGCAAATAGCTTGAAATCATGATCTGAAAGTGGAATTAAAGTTAGAGATAGTGAATGCATGCTCTGACGTTTATGTAAACATACGCTTGATGGTGTTTTGGTAGAACACCATCTGTTGACATAAATACAAGTGTTAGCAAGTTTTTAACTTGTTTTTTTTTTGTTTTATATATATATAATGTACTGTTTATTTATATATGGTACAAATGTATTGGCATTTGGTAAAATATAAAAGGAAAAGGAAATTTAATAGTTTTATTAAAAGATGCAATTAAAATATTTTTTTAGTTTGTATAATTTCTTTTTTAAAATGTACAATGAAAGTTACTTTTTTCGTTCATATTTTTTTTATGTGATTAAAAAATAAAAGTTAAAATTGGAAAGAATAAAAGACACATAGATTAATAATAGAAATAAACTAAAAAAAAGAAACAATACCACATGCAGATTTCAATTAGTAAAATCTTTCTAATCCTGATTAAAGATGGCAGAATTCTGTTTAAAAAAGTCTTTATAATTAAAATTTAAAAAGGAATGATGTTGATAAAAGGACAAAAGAAAATATGTGAAGAAGTCTGAAAACTGGACCTCTAGTATAAAAGGAAAAGTACCAGTGTGAGCAGGGTGTTGTCTGTTTTTCTTTTGGCTGCTTCTGGTTCACAAAATCCAGGACCACTATAAGTTAAAATAATTATTCATGCTATAGTGGACCGAAGTTTTTGACATCATTCATCATGATGACCGTCAGCCCCAGAAAAGCTTTTGTGACTAGGCTTTACAACCAGTATCATGAACAAGTTAAAACTAATGGCCACGAACTCATTCTACATCAAAAAAACCATGCATACTAATCAACTGTGTATGGAAATATGCTAAATTTACCGGTAAGTTTATAATTAATTATTCTTGATTGTGACTAAAATTAAGCTTATAATATAATCCTAATAGAGACATTAATTTTCTCATTTACAAGACTTTCATTTTAAAGAACTTTCTGGATGATTTTTGGAAGTGAACTGTAATTATTTGTGTTATTATTTAATTGATTCATCTCTGGATTAGCATGTGTGCTTTCATTCCAACTTATTAGAAATTTGTGTTTTTAATATTTTAATTTGTTAGAATGTAAATATTTATTTCTAATATCAACCATTCATTGTGCATTATTAATGATAGTTATTAAATTTATTAATGATAGCTTATTAGGATTTGAGTGTGTAATTTACCTTTGCCAATATGCTCTGGAAATAGTATTCTCTAAAAAAATAAAGTTACGAAAAAGCATAACCCCGATCTTTTATTTACTTGCATCATAATTATGGGATACAAGGAAGTTAGAAGTCTATTGACCATGGCGCCTTATAAATTAAAACTCTTATCAGCAATCCTAGTCATAATAATTAGTAGGCCAGTTAATCAGGAAATATAGCTATGTTTTTTGGAAATAGAAACAAGATATTTTTTATCCATAGCTTGATTAACTTTTACTTAATAGTGTGTAAAAAGGCCTAACATAATCTAGAAAAATGGGAAAAACATTATAATATATAACTCACATTTTTCCTCCATATGCATTTTCTTGCATTTTCCTTGCAACAAAAACTGCCTATATTTATTCTTGATAATGTAATCCTCCCACCAAGTATATAACCATAGGGTTGTTTATTATAAACTCTATCCAATACCTTTTTATCCAATATCCCCAGAATAGTTTCCAACTTATGTTTTTTTAACAGTGAAGATCCTCGAATCTGGGAGTGATGCATCTGCAGTTATTATTACATCTGATTGTTTGTCACATAAGCATGTTTAAAGCACATCTTTCAAAGGTTTTAGCTTTCACAATATTACAATGTTAACTGCTTGTGCTTAATAAATTTGATATACTTTATATTTAATAACTATTATGATTATGTAAAAAAAGTTTGCTACTATTTTAACAACTTGTGCAACCATAAAAAAGTTGCTCATAACTTCTTTTATATAATTTATTAAAAAATAATACATTCAGAAAAAAAATTTGAATGTATCTTTGCAGCAGCATATAACAGTTATATTGCACTATATACAACATTCTTTTCTTCCCCCTTTATTTATAAAAAAATATTTAATTTGATTATTTTTAAAATCATATAATGTAACATATTAGTTATTTCATATATTCCAAAAAATATAATATTTATATAGCAAATATATCATCATTTATGTTAGCTGTTCTCCAGATATTTCATAAAAAGATATTACCAGATATTATTTTATATAGCGCTATGTTGTTGTACAGTAATAGTGATATTAGCGATTAAGCCAATGCACATGCGCATGTGCATTGGCTTAATTGCTAATATCACTATAAAAAGATATTGTAAAATATCTAAACTTATTTTTTTATTTATTTTCAGTCTAAATGAATAAATGAAAATAATAGATCATAAAATATATTGTTTCAAGTCTGGAAACTATTTCGAAAATTTTTATCAAATATTTATTCCAATTATTAGAATAGTATTATTATATGATGGGATGTCATGAGTGGATTTAGTAGGATTGTTAAATTGTATTTTTTATTCCATATGTTATTTTATTGCATCAAAAAATATCGAATTCAACCATAATAGGAATCTCTATATCTTTTTTTTTTTCAGTTTTAAATCATCAATCCTTTGAAAACTTTATAAAAGTCCTTGAAGTTGTATCTTGAAATTACACAGTGGTTATGAAATTCACATTCAATTTATTGTTTTCCAAGCAAAGAAATCCACATTATCTTTCCATTCATGCAGATAATAGTAAAATGATTGTCAAAAAATCAATTATGATCCCCTTTTTATTGAACTCCAAAATAGATTTACTTCTACCTCAAATAGTCTTCTTATGATAATTTAATTTCTGTATAAAGCGATTCTCTAGGATTTTCAATTAGTGTTGTAAATATTTAATAGCATTTGAAAAGCTAGTGCAGAATACTAACACTTCCACAGAATAGCTTAGATTTTATAAATAGAATAATAATATTTTTATCAAATAAACATATTACATTGGAACATTAAATTTTATTATCTGACCTGCATATTTAAATCCTTCTCTATTGTGACTTTTTTTGCATTTTGTCTACGAATATAATGTAGTCTATTAGATATTATTGCTTTATCCATAAATGGACCCTTTTTTTATTTGAGAGAGGAGATGATAAAAATTTTGAAAAGATACAAAGAAGTTATCATAGAAAAAATCAAACATATTTAACAAATATGAAACACTTGCTCAGTTTCTTCCCTATAGGTATTGATGGGTTTATAATATAATCTTTGTTTTAAAATATTTACAGCTCACATTTTCAAAACAGAGTTTTTAATATATATATATATATATATATATATATATATATATATATATATATATATATATATATATATATATATATATATATATATATTCTGTAATTTTATCAAAAATTTTATAAGACCCATGAATAACATCTCATATAACATGTTTATTTTTTAAAGAAAATAAAAAAGAATACAAAATAATTATAATAATTAAAGAATACTCATCATTCTGGTGATATTTTTTGATTTTGTGTCAGATCTTTTAATATTTACTTATTGAGTTTAAATTCATAATGAATATTAGATAAATTTTACATTTTAAAATATATACTTTAAATAAATAGATCATTACTGACTTGAAATTACTAAAACATAATATTTTAATGTAAAAGGCTATTATCAAAATGTAAGTAAATAAAAAGGAAGGTAGATTAATAAGTAAAAAATATAGGATAGTAGAAATAGAGATAGACAAAATGCCTTATGGACTGATGAATATATAGATAGTGACACACACATATTGTGGATATATGTCCTCATATCAAACACATATATTATTTAATTAAGAAAAAAAATTTCTTATATATATATATGTGTGTGTGTGTGTATTTATTATATAATTTATAAATAGTTAATAAATAAGCAATTGTAAAGAGAGAAGGTAATAATATTTAATTTTGATTTACTATATTTTCTTATTAAATAAGATGTTAAATTATTTAACATTAATTTTGTTAAAATAAAGCTGATCAGAAAGAAAGTGTGAAGTAAAATGATCAAGATTGGAAGATTAGGATGTGAAAATATACACATGTGAGTATGAATATTTTAAACATCAAACATTTTTACACAAATCTTTTAATGACTAAAATTGCAAACTTTGTTGTTTTTGTATTATCTAGATTGTAGATATCTAGAGAGGGAAGTGACTCTTGGATGGAATAAAAGTAACAATTAATCCTAAGTTTTTATTAATTGTGACAGACCGTCAAACTTGTGAAGCTTTGATCTTTTATCTCAAGATAAGATTTCCAGGTGGTCCTTTTCTTTGATGAAAGATTCGCAATATAAATGAATGAAACAATATTTAGTGGTCAGTTTTTCAATATTGAGAGAGAAGAGATGTAGACTGTCAGTTTTTTTAATGTTATTACGAAGAGATGTAAACTCTCCATTTATTCATTATTATTAGACAGAGATGTAGTGATTGATTTTGTGAAAATCAAAGGAAATGGACAGTTCACATATTTTTTTCAAAAGAGAGAGAGCAATTGATTTTTTTTCACTCTTTAAAAATTGAGGAAGAAAAAAATGACTCTTGTTTTAAAGTCAGTATAGATGAAGATGTGCATATATATAAGTAATTTCCAGCAATATTAAGATAAAAAATTGAACAAAATTGTATTTCTTGGAAGAAGTTATTTATGGTTCTATAAAATGATATTAATATATTTTGCTGTGTATTATACAATGAATTTGCATTGCTAAAGCCACTTCTTCTGCTTCCTGGAATCTTGCAGAATGGGTTAAATCACTAATCTACTGTGGACTCATATACCGGTCCATAGTAACCAAAAGAATGGACAAATTTAAAACCAGCCACAAACTTCATCTAATAATCATCTTTGACAAAAGAAGAAGAAAGAAAAGATGAATAAAAACATATATAGCCAAGTTAGATTAGGATTTCAATCAATTTTTTGTTAAAGTTTTCATCATAATCATATAAAGTGTCTACAATATTTTTTTTAAATGGAAGAGACAAGCAAATCCACCAGTTCATACTTATCTAAAAGTATTTGTAATAACTCTTTTTTAAGTGGTAGAAGCAAGACAGTCAACGAATTCAGCATTATCAAAAGTATCAACAATAAATAATTTTAAAATTATGGAAACAAGCAAGTCAATTAATTCATGTTTATCTTAAAAGTATCTGCAAGAACTTTTTTTAAATGGAGCAAATCAACTTATTGAAGTTATACATGAGACAAGCAGTCTGAAAATTCAAAGTTGAGACATTTATAAGAAGTGAAAATAATCGGGTAACTATGAACTTTTATTAACAAATCTTTTATTCTTACTTATTAAAAGTAAACCTTAATTTATTGGTCAAAGCATTTCTTCTTCTTTTGATACAGAGACATTAAAGGCTTGTTTATCTATAGTTATTCTCAATATCACATAACACAAACACAGTTTAAATCTTTAAACTTAAATTTTCATTATTTTTTTAATTTTTTTTATATATTGTAATATTGAAATGTTTTTTTTTGTTCTTCATTTGTTATGATAATGAGCAACCTATAAATATATGCATTTATAATGTTTTTTTTATCTTGTTGCATATTAAAATTGATATAATGTATTTTATTTTATTTTGCTCAAGGTTGCAAGAATATTTTTATATATGTGATTTATGTATTAATCTCTAATATAAAGGGAACACATTTTAAAAAATATATGTTGACATATCACAGGGTGTGTGTGAATGTGTAACTGCTTATACAAACATGTCAAAAGAATAGGTTATGCATAATTAGTTTAAATATGGTAAATTATAAAGCAGGGATTCATATTTGAATGGAAATGAAATAAAACACACAAGTTACATATGAAATTTATTTTTATGATATAATAAGTTAGGAAAGTCTTAAGTAAGCATTCAATGAAATATTTTTTTGTCATTTTAAGCCAGCTTATTTTAAAATATCCAAAATGGCAAACTTCTATATTAAATTTATTTGGTTATGCATATATAAATTTTTGTATTAATTCTATATTTAATCAATGTAATAATAAGCCATTTATCTAATTATTAAATTTGATTTAAAAAATAAAAAGAAAGAAGAATAGTATTAATAAAATATAATTATATATATATATATATCTTAATATAAAAAGAAAGAAGAATAGTATTAATAAAATATAATTATATATATATATATATCTTAATTGGTTTCCGAGTTATTATTGAAAATATTGTTTTTCTTGTCTTGATTTTATTGTTTTAAATGATCATCATCGCTCACAGATATTAAGAATCATCAGCACTCGCAAATATTTAAGGAAATGCTTGCAAAATGTTAAGTAAGCTGCAATGTTGATTTACATTTAAGTATTTAAAAATTATGCTTGATAATAACCAAGTTTTAATAATTATAGTATAATAATAGAAAGCTAAAATTATGTTGTGCCCATGAGCTTTGATCATCTTCATCAAAGATAGATATCATATTATTGGTTAAAACACTGTTTAAACACAGTATGGTACATGAGTTATGATCGCCATTATCATTGATTAAATAAATCATAATCAGTAAATCTAATGTTTAACATAATTGATATATTTAGTAAATAGAGGTTTATAGAAAGTTGAATATCACATGGTGAGATTAATGATGATCATTCATCATCATTGGTATTATTGAATCCTAGTTTTAGCTATAAAAGCATTTTAGTAAATAACCATAAACGTATATAAAGGCTAGTGTATGTTATATTTAAATCCCAGTTTAACATAGGATGATTTTAAAAAGTGCCTATGGGTTTATGAAAAATAAATTTATTGTTGTGAGTTCATTATAAAGCTAGGTCTGGTGTCACCATCATCATCATTATTATCATCATCATTATCATCTTTATAAGTAACTTGTTAAATGGTCATCCATATCAGTAATGGTCTTCACTATGTTTATTTGGAAGCCATTAATAAGATTATACTTGTCTGTTCATCAATATACGTAAAATGAGCTAGTAATATCTATAAGAGTCTTTGATCTATATAAATTTTTGGTGATATAGGGATCTTATGATTTTATTGACATAAATAAAATATAAGAAGGTCTTTTTTTGTTGTTGTTTATTAGTCATCTAAACCATGTGTAGTAAAAATGTACTGAATGAGTTTGAACTCAGTACACTCTAAGCAGATATTTATCTAGATTTAAAAACAATCTAGTGGTGCTCGTGGGAAAACACATGTACTTAGCTAAACTGAATAAAGAGTGATTTAATCCCTTTCCAACTTAATGATATTACGTTTATATGATAATTTTATATGTTGTTATAAATAGCACCAGTGTGTGTGTATGACTGTGAATGGTCGTATATACATGGAAAGAGGAATGAGAAGGATTCTTGGTTAAAAGATCCTAGTATTGGAGATAAGCGAAATGCACTCCAGGGATCTCACAGTGGGTAATTTTATTCAATTGCTATATTTAATATTATTTTATTTGATGACAATAGCCAGTATGTTTTATTGTTCAAATGACCTCCCCAATATCTAAATATTTAAAATCTATAATGATGACAGTTTTAATTTTCATTTGGTTATTTTATATGGAAAAATGAGATAATTTATTTATTTCATTATTAGCGTGACAAAATTAATGTTTAGGATAGTTGCAATCGGGCTATAATGTTATATTTAATTAATTATAAATAGACACCCAGATAGAGTATGATATGCATATGTTCTGATTTATATGTTAGCGTCATCCTTATTTAATTATAAATTGTATTTTAACTAACACAGTGAATTCATTTCTCATTTAATTTTACTGGGTTACAAATGATGAACCGCTGGAGCATATCATATATCCTGTTTAGTTATTGAATTATAGCAACTATCATTTTATCACTCATCAATATATAGATTGTAATCGGTATACAGTAACAGCCTTTTATCAACCTCTTTATCAGTTCATCTTTATTTATTCATACTTTTACAAATGACAGATATATAAACATATTTTAATAATTAATAATTCCGTCTATATATTTATTATCTGTTACAAATAATGGATTATCTATTTTTTTTTGCCGTTACAATATATACAGATATATATAGATAGATAGATGGATAGATAGATAGATAGATGGATGGATGGATGGATCTATGGATGGATGGACAGATAGATAGATAGATCGATAGATATATAGATATATAGATCGATGGATAGATAGATAGATAGATAGATAGATAGATAGATAGATAGATAGATAGATAGATAGATAGATAGATAGATAGATAGATAGATAGATAGATAGATAGATAGATAGATAGATAGATAGATAGATAGATAGATAGATAGATAGATAGATAGATAGATAGACGTATATTATTTAAATAATTATATGTTCTTGCATCAATAGAACGAAACTTAAATTTTTGTAGGCTAGGGAGATATTTTATCTAGTAATCTATTATTTAAATTCTTTTAAAGCTATGTTTTCTTTGAATGAAACAATCAATTTAGCTATCTATGTATATTATTTTTCTATAAAAATTACAATAAAAAACTAACATTTTGCCATTATCACAAATACTTCTTTTTTTTTTTTTTTAAGTGTCATAGCATCGGCCGGGACGCGAACCCGCAACCCGGGCAACTGCCTGCAAGTGCAAGGCAGTCGCGCTGACCTCACGACCACCAAGGCAAGACAAACACTTCTTTTAGAATATTTTTTTACTGAAATTGAATTAGTATTCGTCCCAGATTGGAATGGGGGGGGGGTCGATAAAGCAAAACAAAAAACTTCTACTAGTAGATTTTAGGAATAAAAAATAAATTCGAAAAATCAGGCATTCTATATCTTTAAAAAATATGACTTGAATACTACCAAAGCATCACTTATTTTTTTAAGATATTGTTTGGGGTCGGTATGGAAATCTATTTGGCAGAATAAAAAAGAAAATACTCAGAGAGAAAATGTAATCTCTATATGCTTATTTTACAACAATATATATATATATATATATATATATACATATATATATAAGTGGAATTTCTTTTTTAAAAGATTTACGCGTAAGCAGAAAATGTTATGTTTAGTCAAAACGATATTTTTTTTATTTCTATATGAAAAATTAGTGAAATTGCATTTTCACCTTGTATATATAATAAAAAAGTTTTTTTTTTATTATCTCCATTTAATATTAACTATTTTTTCATTAAAACATGAGAAATTTATCAACAGGAGAGAGCTAATTAATTTTTTCTTAGAAAGTGAAAAAAATATATTAATGTGTTACAAATAATTAGACCCTTTTATTCTTATATGTCATAATTAAATTAATTTAATCTGACATATAAAATTATAATGAAAATTAATGTATGATTCTATTCAAAATAATATATTATTAGATATAAGAAGTACTACGTAAAGCTCCAATTAAAATTAAAAACAAAAAAGTAATTGTATTTTAATTAAATAATTAGTACGTTTTTTTTTTTTTGCAATAAATTTAAAATACATTTGGAAAAGAAATGATGTCATAAATCTAATGTACAAACATGCATTTTTATTGAAGCTTATTACACTACTGTATAAAACATCTTTCAATTAATACAATATAGTTTTGGGGTAGCTTTCATCCTCAAATTTTATAAATTCTCGGATTAAGTTCAACAATTCGCATACATTTATTTCAAATACTTTCAGGATGTGAAAAAAATCCTTATGCTGCTTATTATTAACTTTTAATAATGTTTTGAATGTTCTTCATTAAAATTTATATATATATTGTATTATTTTCTTAAAAGAAAAACTACTGACCAAAAAAGAATTCAGCTGAGATAATAATATATTACAGTTAAGTTGCGTAAATAATTACTATCAAGACAACTAACATAAAGATTAACTCAAGATAAATTACTAAGATACAATATCTAATAACAATATTTTTTCAATAGCTAAATATAAGAAATTTAATAGATTAAATGTAAGACAACTTATATTTAATAAATTATTAGGGCTCCAATTATAATACTCAATCTATTCATTCACTAATAAATCTAATTTATAACTAGCTCAATATTATAAACAAATAGGGTTCTATCAAAATAATGAATACAACTACAAAAAACTCTTAGCGTAAGACGTTCAGTAAGATATATTACCTTAAATATTGAGAATACACCCCAAAAGAGACATTTCCAATGGCATAAGAATATTACCCCACCAAATTCATCTAGTAAACTACTATGTAATACTCTCATGTCTTTAAACACACACATATCTAATAATTCTAAAATGTTTTATAAATTTATTATGGAAAGAACAATAAATTTATTTAATGTGGCTTTGAACGTTCCATTGTCAGATTTTCAATGAAATTTGTTGGCTGAAATGTTGTGAGATGGAGTAGTTTGAAGCTTGTCCATTATAGTTTGAAGATTGGCTATCTTATTATAATGCTAAGCACTGATTGTATATATATATATATATATATATATATATATGGAGATAGTAATCTTGACCAACTGATGATATATATGTATGTATATATATATATATATATATGGAGATAGTAATCTTGACCAACTGATGACTTCTGGTTTTGTATGAAATACATATATTGTTGATTATTAATCTTTTCTGCATCTGTGTGATCACGTGGATCAGCAATATGAGATGGCATGGAGAGTTGAGGATTGTGAAAGTCTGAGTTTTGAATCCTTTATATATTACATAATATAAGCTCAGGTGTGTGTAAGCCTGTACAGTGTATTAAATTACATATTGAAACATAGTGCATTAAAGGGATGCCCATCCCTTGCATATATATGTAAATGGATTATTCTTCAGTACATGAGGGGTCAAAATGACTAATAGTCAACATGGGTAGGATGACAACCTTGTCACTAACATGGGCTTTGTCTGTTCCATCATCAGATTTTCAATTGAATGGGTCAATAAAGTGTTGTGGGTTGGAATAGTTTGAAGTCTGTCCATTAAGTATGAAGATTGGCTATCTTAATATAAAGCTGAGTACTGATTGTATATATGTGTGGAGATAGTAATCTGGACCAACTGATGGTTGCTGGTTTAGCATGAAATGCATATATTAGTGATTATTTATCTTTTCAACATGTGTGAGATCAGGTGGGTCAACAATATGAGATAGCATGGAGAGTTGAGGGTCATGTGAAAGTCTGAGTTTGAATCTCTTATATATTAATATCATATCTCAATAAGAATTTTACAATGTTTTAAATAAAATAATAATAATAATAATAACAACAACAACAACAACAACAATAATAATAATAATAATAATAATAATAATAATAATAATAATAATAATAATAATAATAATAATAATAATAATAATAATAATAATAATAATAATAATAATAATAATAATAATAATAATAATAATAATAATAATAATAACAACAACAATATACTTGGTTAATTAGTCAAATAGAATATAAATAATATCTAAGTAATCTTAAGAATCATATGCCAAATAAGTAATATTTTAAATTATTAATTTCTGAGAATTATGCATGTAGAATGAAAAATCAAATAAGCAACATGCAGATAAATCACAACATGTCTAAATGTAGATTTCAAAACAGTTCACAAATTTATTTACAATAGATTTGTAACACAATATAATAAAAAATATTTACAAAAATATTTTTGAATTAACATTATTTAACATATAAAAAATATTTACAATAAATCTTACCAATAAATACATAAAATAAAAATAGCTTTCACTTTGGCCATTTTAAAATAAGATAAAATGAAATTTACAACAGTAATGGTAATATGTAATCTTCATCCAGTAAAATAGGATTCTATTATTTATATTGAGAATAGTTAGAATAAATTTCCCTTTTTTTTAATAATATTTTACTTAGTCTAATATAAAATGCATTTCTTATAATGTAAGCACATCAATGCAAGTTTATATTTTAAAATACATTTCTTAAAGTCCAAATAAAATATTAAAAGAGAAATTATTGAAAAAAAAAAACTTCCTTTGAAGATTGTCAAAGTATCATTCTAATATTTGAATATCAGAAAATTTTAAATTATATATATATAATCTATTATGCAAAAAATGTTCAAGAGGAAATTTTATAAATTTTTGTAACTTAACTTGATTTAAATTATTTATAATAAAATTTAAAAAAACTATCCATAGATTATATTGTTTGATATTTGCATTACTTTCATTTTATGATCTTTTATACATCATATCCCAAAATCATTTTCACTACTCTCACTTTCATTTCATTTGAATATGCATCTGATTGAGTGAAGTAATATCTAATATTTTATATGGGCATCAATTATTATTCTCTTATATTACATACTATGGCAATTATCTTGTCCTCTCACATAATTATCTACTTGAAATGGTTTAGTCATTACTTTTCCAACTGATAATACTCTCTTCTACTGTCATTCCTGTGGTGGTAGATAGTGATTAAAATGTATGGTATGGAATAGTAACAAGAATGTTCCAAAAAATAAGATAATATTAACATGGGTACAGTCAAATCATAATAGTATGTTTGTATTCATCAGCATCTAAGATTCAAGTCGCAGTTATATTATAACACTTAGAGATGCTAAAAAAATGTAACTATCAATGGAAAATATATACAACCTTATGTTATCTGTATATTTTAATAACTTTAATATATGGAAGTATAATTCACATACAATACTTTTCTACATATCATCTAGGATTTCATAAGAATATTATTATTTTCCCAAACACTATTCTATATCTTTCACATTGAATAACTTCATTCAACATTATAAAATATACAAACAGAATTCTAAAATAACTTCCAAAATACAATATTAAATAAACAACAAATATTTAAATTCATTTCAAGATGTTTTTTAAAAGTTTTCATCTACAAATGATCTTGATAAACATAGATCAATACTTTATTTATTTGTTATAATATAATTTAGAGATTGGAATTATGTTTTTTAGTAAATTTCAACAGACATCATTCATAAAAATCATATATTAATAATTTAACAATGCTATATGATGCATACATATTCAGGCATTCACAGTAAAATAAATATTTAAAAATATCCTTACATCTTTTTCAAATATGCACCAATGTTTATCAATCCTTTCATAAAATACACACAATAATTTTATCAATGGTTCATTCCTCTGTTTAACATTAAATTCAAGCAATGTGAAATATTAATCTTAAAATATTAATTAGGATATACCTTTTTTTAAATAACAAAAAAACAATCAAAATTATTAAGCAAAAACATAATCTAAATTACAATAAAAATACCAATGATCTCATTATAATGTTAGATTATTTATAGCAATTAGCTTTTTAAAACCATACATTCAAAAATAAACATTATGATTGAAATTATCCTTGTTCAGAAAATTACATTTTGAATACCCATTTGTTTTTTTAAATATAATAATAAAGTTAATCTATCTTAAATCCATGTAATAACAAGTTAGTTTTAAAATAAACATTTGTAATTTTTTAAATAGTAATGTTAAAAAGTCATACTAAAAAATCATATGTTGAATTGCTTGTCTGAAATTTGCTTGTCAGGCAGTTCACTCCATTGTCTAACTACAGTTGAACAACATTGTATCAATTATACCTTTATCTAGGTGACATATATTAAACTCCAATAAAATACAAGAAGAATATTAAAAAATCCCCAAGAAATAATTGTTCATTCCAGTTTTTCCAGGCATTTATTCAGGCATATAATATCTTCTTTAAATAATTTACAGATCCATTTATGAAAATATGTCTTAAGTATGTTTTAGGCCATTGCATAGAGCAAATACATATTGCAGAGGATATAATATAATTAATATTCTCATTTTCCATTGGGAAAATCATTATTAGCAGACATTATATAATGTAAATTATTCATTTAATATACTTATTAACAGACATATAATTATGAATTCAAATAAATATTTCTTTCTTTTAAGAAAAATACATTTTTTTAAATATATGTCTTGTCACCAAATATTTTTTTTTACAGGTAAAATATATTTATATCATTCAAGAATTTATTCACAGATATAATTTTAATCCTTTTAAAAGATGAATCTGATTTTATTATTTCCAGAAAAAATATGTTACAATATAATTTATTTATTGATTTTATCAATATAAAATTCTTTAAAAGGCATAAAACTTTCAACATCATTTTCTTCAATTTGTCTCTAAATACATTGTTTTTGAAACATAAGTTTGTTTTGACTTCTTTGAAGACAAATCAAATATGAGTCATTAATATCAATTATATTGTAAAACAGACATTCATATTACAATAAAACAAGTTAAGTTTAGTTTTAAAGCGTAAGTGCAGAGAGTTTAGTTTCTGCCCTTTTCAAATTTACTATTACAAATAAAATTTGTAATAAATATTAGGTTCATCTTAATTATCTTGCATAAGCTAGCTACATTGTAAGATGATAAAAACATTTGAAATAAATAGTCATTATCAATAAAAAAAAATACAAGGTTCTTATGTGTTTTGTGTCAATAATTTTCCTAACATTTGGTATTCATCTTCACAATATTTAAGTAGCCACTATTGCAGTCCATAGAGTTATTGAGTCCTGAACTAAGTTTCAAGTAGACAAACTGATAGGAAAATTTGGTGTTCAGTGGTTCATTATTTAAGTAGTAGTTATCATAATTATATTTTTCAAAAACACTTGGAAGTAAAAGAATATTAATTTAAAATAAATTACTACTGTTACAGTATAAAAATAAATATAGTTATAAATTTCAAACTAAATCTGTAAAACCCTGAAGTCTATGAAAGCACAATTATCTAACATGAAAAATTTGTCTAGTCTGGTTTAAACATCTCTTTTTATAGTGGTCTTAATTCAATGATTTCATTGGTCAATACTGTTTGTACAAATTTGCTAATTTACATAACCACATCAATATGATTTTTAAAATTAAGTTTAAAACTATGAGTCAATCAATATTAAATATTATCAAATTATTTAATGGCAGAAATATTAAATATTTTTTATTTAAAACATTAAATATTCTAGTTAAAACAATTTTAAATATTTAAATAACCTGAAATTGTTTTAAAAAATAAAATACTATGCCTTTATAAAATAATAATTTTAGTCATTGCTTTTATAACATTATCTCTAGTCTAAAAATTTGCAACTCTTTATAGTGTATGAAATTTTGTTAACAAGTTAAAACTAAAGATTTATTTTCCTAATTTTCTGAAAGCACACAAATTCACACACATCTAATCATGTGATACTTTCAAAATTTTTAAAGTATTATTATATTAACTTGTCATTCCAAATAATATTTTAAACAAAATAATTACCTTTTATATACAATCTAAAATATTTACTGCTATAAGAAAGCTATTCAATCATTATAGTATCTATTAAATATAATAAATTAAAATTAATACTATATTTTAGATAATTTATTGTATCATTTTATATTTAATTCACCTTAAAATGAGTTCAAAATATCTAATATATCATCATCATTATCAACCATTATCAATCCACTGCAGGATGAAGGTCTCTCCAAGTTTAATCCATCTTCTCTGATCTTTAGATTCTCTTCTCCACATCACCCCTGCATACTTTCTTATTTCATTCATCCATCTCTCATGCGGTCTCTTTCTGGGTCTTTTACAATCTCTTGGAATCCAGTTTAAAATTTCAATTGTCCATCTATTATCATCTCTTCTAACAATATGTCCAGCCCAACTCCACTTCAATCTTTTAATTTTTTCAATGAGGTCAGTAACACCTGTTTGTTTTCTTAGCCATACATTGCATTTACGACCTCTTCTTGTTACTCCCAACATACATCTCTCCATACTTCTTTGAGTGGTCTGAAGTCTCTGAATTGCTTTTCTATTAAGTGTCCAAGTCTCAGATCCATAAGTAAGAACTGGTAAAACACATTTGTTAAAAATCTTCCTTTTCAAACACATAGACATATTTCCTTTTAGTATCAAGTTATTTCTACCAAAAGCACTCCAACCAAGTTTAATTCTATGATTAATTTCCTCCATTATGTTTCCATCTGTATTAATAATCTGACCAAGGTATTTGTAACTTTTAACTTCTTCTAATTCATCATAATCAATCTTTATTTTCATATTTTGAGCAAATCGATTAAACATTACTTTAGTCTTTTTAACAATTATCTTTAGTCCTACTTTCCTACTTTCATCTGATAATTCCTGCAACATTTCCTGCAGATCTGAAGCATTATTTGCAAAAACAATTACATCATCTGCGAAATCTAAATGACTTAAATAATCACCATTTACTTTCACTCCTTTAGTTTCCCATTGTAATCCACAAAATACTTCATGCAGCACTGCTGTTAAAAGTTTTGGAGATATGAAGTCACCTTGCCTTACACCTTTCTCAATGTTGACTTTCCCAGTGTCATTATGTAATCTAATTGTTGCTGTTGCATTTTTATAAATATTCTTTAAAATATGACAATATCCTGGATCTATACCTTGATGATCTAATGCTTTAATCAATGAAGAAATGTTTATAGAATCAAATGCCTTTTCATAATCTACAAATCTTAATCATAATGGCAACTTATATTCATTTGTTCTTTCTATAACTTCTCTCAATACCTGGATATGATCTACTGTACTAAAACCACTTTTAAAACCGGCTTGTTCTCTTGGTTGGTGGAAATCCAATGTTCTCTGTAGACAAGTAGTAATTATCTTGGTAAAAAATTTATATAAAACTGATAAAAGGCTGATAGATCTGTAATTTCTAAAATCTTCTTTATCACCTTTTTTAAATATTAATATTATTACTGCATTCTTCCAATCATCTGGTACATCTTTATCATTTAGACATTTGGTATATAACTTTGCTAAAAAATTTTCTATTTCTTCACCTGCTTCTTTTAATATACCAATTATAATTCCATCATTACCTGGAGCCTTTCCTTTCTTCATACATTTAATTGCATGTCTCACTTCTTCATTTAAAATTCTGGGCAATTTGGAAGATGTAATAGATATAGGAGGTACTTGTTCTTTATTACTATATAATTCTTGATAAAAATCTTCTACCAATTTCATGATGTCATCTCTCCTTTTAGTAATAATTCCATCTTTTTTTCTTATTGCAGATATAAATTTCCTACCAATACCAAAATGTTGTTTTACATTCTTAAAACTTTTATTTTCTTCTACAGCTTTCCTTGCTAGTTCACAGTTATACTTTCTTATATCATTTTCAACTCTTTTCCGCACCATTTTACAAAATTCGAGATATTCAATTCTTTTTAATGCATCATTTTTGTATATCTTCATATTCCTTCTTTTCTTCATAAATTCTCTAGTCTCAGTAGAAATTTTATTGGTCAATTGCTGTTTCTTTCTACCAGCTATCTTTGTTGCAGTTTTCAAAAGTGTATCAGTTATTTTTATATTAATTTCATTCAAATCTGAATCATGTTCAAAATCTACTAATACTTGAAACCGATTTGTAAGTTCTAATTTAAATTCATTAGAATGTTTCTGAAGATTAGGAATATCAACTGTAAATATTGTTTTTCTTAATAATTTTTGTCTCTCTAGTTTTACATTAATAAGTATCTTACACCTTACTAATCGATGATCACTTCCTGTGTTAAATTTATTAAGAACATTACAAGCTTGAAATATGTATTTCCTGTTAGTCAAAATATAATCCAATTCTGCTGTACCTTCATTTGGATGCTTCCATGTCCATTTCCTTTTAACATTTTTCTCAAAAAAAGAATTCATAATATATATATATCCCACTGTAATTAGAGTGACAGTTCTAAAATGAGAAATACCTCAATTCAGATTTAAATCTTTTCATAGCTTTTTAGCTGTTAGACTCTTTGTTACCCATTACTAGTTCAAAAGAAAGTACAACAATGCATTCCACAGTTTTTGTGTATGTATATAGATATTTCAAACTAGATTTAGAATGAAAGAAAAAAAAAACAACGAACAGTTAAAACAATATAAATATAATAAAATAAAATGTATGTATAATGTTTACACACATTCTATGATACTTAGGGATAAAGGAAATACATAACTGTAAGGTTAGTCATTAAATTGATTCATGTTTGGAAGCCCAAAAGTGTGACCGAAAAGTCCTACCCCAGATTGTAACAGGCTTAAAATTAAATGATACAATATAAAGCTTTTACTACATAATCTGTCTGCCACCAGGGTGCACCATGAAGACCAATGGCAGCATTACATGCAGGTAAACAAATATGACTCTTTTAATTAACTATTCTCTTTAAAGAATGGATTTCAAAACTACACTCCTGAATCCCTATCATATGCACAATCATAAATCTAAGTTGACAAGTAATTATTTTATATACATTATATTATACACACTGTATACCTCACACATGTATAAAGAATATAAAATATAAATAAAGCATACATATTAATTAGATTACTACATTGTTTTCAAAGACATATTATTTAGATATAAAGTATCAGTCAATAAATTAGTAGCACATTTCTTAAACTTAATAACAAATGTTTTACTACTTTTGATCCCACAGTGTTGATGATTAAGAATGACTGCTGAAGCAAATAATTATCCTAGAAGTGCTATAACAACCAAAATACTTTCCCAATAATCTGTTATTTTTTTCCACAACTAGATTTAATAATAAAATAACTCCCAATATTGTTTCTAATATAAGTTCAAAGTGGGATTATATTTAATTCATTTTCATTCAGACACCAGCATACAAAAATATTAACACACTATTTCATTCCACACACATACAACACTATTTTATGTTCTAAAGTCATGACAACAAATCTTGATCCAAAGTTAAACAAAGTATCGCATTCTACACATATGTAACACTACTATATATGTTAAAGTTATGAAAGTAAAGCATTTTATTCAAGGTTAAAATGTAGTCTGTAAGCAATATGAATTTTCAATTAAATTGACATTTAATACTGCTGCTCATGTTATCATGGTTTGAAAATAATTCCAGTATATTTCAATTGTAGACAGTTAAAGATTATTAGTGGTTAGACTCACAGTTGGAAGCCCTGAACAGATTTGTTAGGTATGAGCTATACATTTTGCTATTAACACTTGATAATATTACAATTTAAATTATTTAAGAAAAGTTTTAATTTAATTTCCTCCTTTGTCTTTAAATTCTCTCATTTTTTATTGATAAGCTTTCATTTTCATTATATGTTTAACAGTAAAAAATAAAAAAAAAATCTTTACTCTTCTTTTTCCACCTTTGCTGTTACTACAGCCATTTTTAAAATATGTCTCTGAAAATTCTATTCTGTTTCTGCACCAATTACATTTCTGCTCATTTACATACCTGTTAAGAAAAAAAAATAAAAAGAAAAAAATGTGTTTACCTTACATATTCTATCAAGTAATTAAAGTGAAAATAGATAAATATTTTAATTAATCCAAAATAATCTCTAGGATTATTTAAAAAGTAAAAAAAACAAAAATTTAGCTTACTAAAGTTGATGTATTAGACTGTTTTTTTTTCACTTTTAAGTTAAGCACAGTTTACCTAACTTATTGTTTAGAAACAGAGCAAAACTAATAGATAAAAGAAAGAAAAAAATATAATAAATAAGGCAAAAAATGAATTATATGATCTCATTGGTGAATTAATTTGGACCTAAATGTCAAATATACACAATGCTAGCCATAATAATTAAGTCATCCTGAAAAAGATAGAAAGAAATTTTAATTAGTTCCACCTAGATATATATTTAGCATCATTTTTTTTCTAAAATTATTTCATCAAGCTTCATGAAAACTTACATCCTAACCTTCTGTCCTTCTCCATTTTATCCATTATCTACAAATAATATATCACTATTCTACTTGCTTACTCATTAACCTGAAGATGGTAGCACATTAAAATGACATTAAAGTGACATCATTTTTTATGATGTGCAGGCTTTCAACTACAAACATTATAGGTCTTAGGACTCTGTATGGAGACAGGTGGATCCCCATTAACAAAAGGTTGATCACTATTTGGTTTCTTAATAGCTGGACCAGGGTGATCAACAACCTTATGATAAGGAGTTGATTATCTATGACAACAACTCCTACTCTGGTATCCCCTACCATGATAAGGTTCTCTTATAGGTGTACCATTCATTTTTGCTACTGAATAATTATGAGAACCTCTAGTGTCTCCATCTTTGTATCTAATTTCTTTATAATACTCATTTGTCTCAGGAGTGTTAGGGATCTCAGATACCTCATAAATTTTGTATTTGTCCACAGTGATTAAGACCTCCTCAAAATATAGAGGTAAATTATGCTGCAGAATCTGGATGATATGGTGTTCATACAATGAAAGTTTTAAGTTTGACAGTTTGATAACATAAAACTTCTGTATCACTCTCTTTATTGGCAATATAATTTTCTCAGGTGAATTGATAACATATATTATCTTAGTGATCTACATTTCAGAAATTAGATATCAGGTGCTTAAAGTGCCCATATGTTTGAGGGCAATCAAACAAACACTGTCACCAATCTTTGTGGCTTCATTAAGGTGGTTTGTAGTGATAACAATTTTTTGTCTATCTGAAAAGGAGCTTAAGGTGAATAACTCATCTGAAATTTTGGAACAAATTCTAGAGAGTTTTCTAAATATTCTCCCTTAAACGGCTTAATTAAAGAATCTGCAGATTCATGTTTGGGTTATATCATATCCTAAAGATTTTGGGAATCCCTGGATTGGGACCAGTAAAATTACCATCTGCACCAACTACTTCTTTACCAGACATCTCTAATTTGTCCACATATCATTTTATGCCTTGATCAACATAATTAAATTTCTCTCGAGCCTTCTTAATCTCCAATATTTCTTGCTGAATACTTTCCATTTTACTATCTAATTGCATTTGCTCCACCATATTCACAACCATCTTTTTGTCCTTCCTTAAACACTTTCAATTTACCTGGCAACCCTTGACACTTATGCATCACCTCCTTCACCTCTTTTGTGCTTTTTCTATATCAATACAAAGTTTTGCACTAACCTTTCTTTACTCCTTTACTTCCACCTTAGACATGTTTACAGTTTCATCCAATAATTTCTTACCTTTTTCCAATTCTGTTTTAGTTTCTGCAGATGATTCTCTTCTGTACTTAAACATAGTTTTTTTCAAAAGTTAAGTGATTCTCATTAATATCTTGAAACTTAACTTTTATCTCTGACTTAATTTTACCAATCAACTGGTCTGACAGGGACTCCATTTCCTGGGCTTTACAGCTCATTTAACTAATTTGTACTATAATTTGTGTAAACTGATTTCTTGAAACTATCCTTGTAACAAGCTTTTTTATCCAACTGTCTACATTCTCTTCATGGATTACAGAATTATTACCAATTTCTCCGAGCTGAACTTCTGAATGTTTTTTATAATCTATGGAAACAAACCTTAATTTCCTCTAGCTAAATATCTGATTTGATTTTGGCTGGTTTACAATTGTTTTCAAATGATTGAAATTTTCTGATTAAATTATTCCACTGTTCTCATCCTAACAGCTTCTACTTTCCCTTGCACAAACTCCTGTACCTCAGTTATTGTAACTTCTAAACCAGTAACTTTATTTTCAAAAATATCTAACTTTCTCAAAATTGCTCTTCTAAATTTTCAGACATCTCTTTCTGAGACTGATGCTGCTCCTCAACATTCATAGAGTGCTCATCTAATTTTCCAGACAGCTCTTTTTGACTCTATGTGTGACAAATAGCAATTATACAGATAACTTAAATTATAAAGTCAACATTCATTTATGATTCAATAAACATTAGAATAATAATTGGTTAACACAATATTAATAAAATTAAATAAGCAAAAATAAATTACATAAAATAACATCACAGGCCATTGTTTCTACATGAGGAACATATATTAATTATATAAATAATGCAATCAACGATTTTATTACAAATGGGTTTAATTTATACCATATAGGGACAAGGATACATTTAAATATTCAATAAATGTCAGCTCCAATACATCAAAACTATAATGAATGCCACCATACTTCAAAATTATAATAATAACAACAGCAATTGGTATTAATAAACCTATGGAAATTGATCATAATGATATAATAAATGAAAAGAGGAATTTGAACTTTAACTCAGCTGGAATATCATATAATTGACCTATAATAAATTATAACAATAATTCACTTGAATGCACTTTTATGGCTGATAACTTAAAATATATGATAAATATAAGAATGAGGGAAACAATGTCAGCATCATAACGCATGGAGACTTTGCTCAACCATATATTTTTATAATGAAGAATAATAATATACCTGTGGATGTACTCATCCACACAAGAAATAATAAATCAGTAAGTATTATGTGGGTTTTCTAACTATAAACACAGCAAATATCATAATTGAAGAATGTTCATTGCATTAATTATCAGTGCTGAAGCAAATTTAAAGAATATATTCAAAATTAATGGGAATGATTATTCGGCAGATTAGGCACAAGCACAGAATAATATGAAAAATATGACAAATGTCAAACAATTATTCATCAGATTAGACTATGACACAGAAAAAGCCAAATAACATTAAATTACCCTCATTAATGTAGCAGTTCCATTGGAAAGCACATGCCATCTTACAACCATGAGGTCAGGTAGGAAATGTATTAAAACTTTATTACAGGAAATAACAGAGATAACAGCTGGTCAAAGACATGATGGTATAAAATAATACTTAATATATTAATATGAGTATAAGCACAGAGCCATGGAAAGTTGTACATGATTAGACCATGTGGTATTGATACATGTTCTAGATTTGTTGAATTAAAGATTAAATGTTTACGCAAGGACTGCTCCTAATCATTGACTCTCTTTAATTCATATCATATGTTGAATCATCAATCTAAGGTGACAAGTAATTATTTTATATACAACAGTTAACATAAAATACATATTCATTACATTTCTACACTGTATTCAAAGACATATTATTTAGATATGAACTATTAGTCAAACAAATAACTATTCTCCAAGTGCTATAACAGCCAAAACTGTTTCCCAGTTATCTGTTATTTCTTTCCACAACTAGGTTGTAACTTTAATAATAAAATAACTCACAATGTTGTTTGTAATATAAGTTTAAAGTGGGATTATAATTAACATTTTGTCATTCAGACACTGGCACACAAGAATATTAAAACAGTATTTTATTCTTCACATATACAGCACTACTTTATGTGTTAAAGTTATGAGAGCAAAATGTTATCCAAAGTTAAATATGGCATTTCATTCTGCACATATGTAAAACTACTATGGATTTGTGGGTAATGTTTATATATATATATATATATATATATATATATATATATATATATATATATATATATATATATATATATATATATAATATATTGTGCTTCAATTTGTTGTTATAGCTTTCGTTGGAAGTGTGAAAGCACGATTTATTATTATATTGGACAAACGTAAAGTATATATATATATATATATATATATATATATATATATATATATATATATAAACATTACCCACAAATCCATTCACTTCCCATCTACCCTTAATATTAAAAGAACTCTTAAATAAATTAATTGCTTCAGAATAATAAATTTTCAATAATAAAGATTCTTTAATTTTTCTTTTGATTTCATTTCTCTGAAAGTAGACAACCTTAGCTTCATCAAAATCAATAGTGTGGCCTGTATCTTTTTCATGGACATACAAAGCAGAACTAAAACATCTATTTTAACTCTACTTTTATGAACCTTTATTCTTTCATTTAAACTCAAACTACTCTGACCTATGTAAACCTTCTTACAAAATAAACAAGGATTGGTTACTCTGATAAATTTGTTAAAAGTATTTTATTTAAAAGTAATATTTGTAAGGATGTTAAGGTTAAAGAAAAATATGAGTTTATTTCTTTGCCATTTAAATTGTATTCTTATAAAATTGTATGTAGAAATAGTACATTGTTTGGAAATAAGAAAATTGCTTGGAAAAGGGGTGTTGCATTGAATAATTTATTGAATAATACAAAAGAAATTTTTGATAGAAAGACTATTCCTGGTGTAGTATATTTTATCCCCTGTTTATTTTGTAAGAAGGTTTACGTAGGTTAGAGTAGTTTGAGTTTAAATGAAAAAATAAAGGTTCATAAAAGTAGAGTTAAAAATAGATATCTTAGTTCTGCTTTGTATGTCCATGAAAAAGATACAGGCCACACTATTGATTTTGATGAAGCTAAGGTTGTATTCTTTGAGAGAAATGAAATCAAAAGAAGAATTAAAAAATCTTTATTATTGAAAATGTATTATTCAGAAGCAAATAATTTATTTAAGAGTTCTTTTAATATTAAGGGTGGATGGGAAGTAAATGGATTTGTGGACAATGTTTAAATATATATATATATATATATATATATATATATATATATATATATATATATATATATATATATATATATATATATATATATATTCTCCGATCTTTAGCTTCTCTATATTATCTCTGCACACTTTCTTATTTTATCCATCTATCTCACATGTGGGGTCTTTAAAACAGTCAAAACTGTCTCCATATAGTAGTGCCACTCAGTACCAACCAGAGTAATTTTTATCTAGTGCCTATTCATCCAATATTTCCAGACTAGTTTCTGTCTTGTGTATTTCATCAGTGAGGAGCTCTGGATCTGAAAGCACTGCACCTAGATCTTAGGATCTAATGCAACCCCCCCAGCAGTCACCTTTTTATCTCTACTTAATTACAAACCTATGAGAATAAAATTGAATACAATAATATTTCCAATCTAAGCTCAATAGCTTATATAGTGATGTGGGTCTGAACCCTGTTCAGTATCCATACATTTTGATGTATTTGACTCTTTAACAATAAATAGGAATAGACTTGATGTTATTAATAAAATCCAGTTGTCCCAACTATTCACTCTTGAAACAAACAAAAAAATTATTTGACATCCTCTATCATGTTCATTGCTTGTGTAACAATTTGTAAATAGTTTGAAGATATTTTGGTTTTATCATCTACAATCGTCTTGATTTGAATGAAATGCATAACAATAAGTGATAACATCATATATGAATATGTCATATTCTTATGTCTTTAAATCAAAAGATAATATTTCATGAATACCAACTTCTGCTTTGATTTATAACCATTTATAAAGTTTCCTGGCATTATTGTTGTAGTTTTATTACTGAAAACACTTTTGAACAGCTAAAAGAATCATTATAATTCTTAAAATAATGGACGCCCTAAAAATTATTCAATTTGTCTTCCTTTCAGAAATTTTTTGATTAATTAACAACTTTTCATATATGACATTTTAAATAAGATTGTATTCTACTTTTTTTTAATATTTAGTTTATAATAAATCTTTTTTTTTCTTTTAATAAAACATTTGTATTTATAACATATATTAGATACATCTGCATCAGAATTTTACCAATTAGTAGACATTTCCCCCAATATTTCAATATAATTTTAGATGACATTATTTTTAATTAATTGCAGATACAATAGATATTTAAAGCACAACTTCTTTATTTAAGTTCATAGTTAGTTGACAAACATTTCTATTTTCATATCTCTTTCTACAATATTTTACAAATTTTAATTCATATTTTCCACCAATACATATTTTTTGTCATCCTTAAGTATCCAGTATTTTTTTTTACATTTATTCCATTGTTTGTTTGAATTTTTTTTTCCTACATATATCTATTTTTTTCTTATTACTCCATAATCTTTCTAGTATCTTCTCCTTTTTTATTCTATTTCATCTTTTATTTTATATTTCCTTTGTATGTTAAAACATTTTATTCTTTCCTTTTTTTCCTTTTGTTAATTCTCTTTTTTCTTTCAACCTTCACTTATTTTTTTTCTTATTCTTTTTAAACTGACATTATTCTCGTTTATTCTGCCTTTTGCTATGAGTTATTGTTATTTTTTATGCATTTTTGGCCACTTTTTTTTCATCTATTGATGCTTTAATGTGTACATTTTCTTAAAGTTTTTTGTTTGTATTATTTTATCCCAATGAGTATAATTACATATTTTTTAAAATTGTTAAAAAATTGTTTATTAGTAAACAACTTATATTAAACGTTTTTGATATATATTATCATAATGTGATATTTTTTAAATTGTAATAATAGATTTATTAATATATTATCTCAATATTATGATTTAAATTATTGTAATACATACATTAATATTGAATTATTGCTTTCCTTATTGATTTCATCATTGGTTAGCATATTTGGACCATTTATTAATTATTTAAAATGTGTACTTCCTGTCTTTCTAAAACATTTCCCGCACACCATTATGTCACATAATTTATTATCTATTCAAAATATATATTTATTATTGTAATTTACTTTTCCCCAAGTTATTTTTTTCTAAATATTATAACTTCAAATAATTTTAACAGCTGTTATTATTCATAATTCACTGTAATATAATTTGATGATCAGCATGTTCATATGTTAGATACGTATATATATATATATAATGAAACATATAATTTAATATTCAGAAATGAAATTATTTGAAGCGAATATGATATTGTCTAATTTATTCTCCAAAAGGGACTTTCAGAAATATCTTGTTATATTAGAATTAGAGGGGATTTAAACCAAGACTTTCAAGATTCCTTGAGTCATTCAGTCCATCTTATACTACTAATTACAGTGATATATTTATTTTTTGTTTAAAAGCACTCAAGTTATATCAAAGCTTTGTAATGGCGCATTAAATTGAGTCATAGTGACAATATAATTAACTTAAAACTATGGGTTAACATAGAATATAAACAAAATTTTAATACAAAAAAACTTAATAAACGAAATTAATAGCAATAATTTATTAGTTTTTTTTTCATTCACATTAATATTTTATTCATTTCTTCTTTTTTATATCTTAAAATTAATCATAAGATCGATTGATTTGAATGATTACTTTCTCCTGCATATTATCATTTATAAAAGTTCTCTTTATTTATACATGTGAAGATTGGAAATTTGAAAATTATAAATAATGTTTTGCGAATGCTTTAAAATTTAAGATAACTTCTTATTAAATAAACTATAACATACATATTTTATTAAAATACAATAGTTCTTATATTACTAAAATCTGATAAGTGTAGGATTATACAAATAGAAATATATCTTCAGTCAGTATGTGTTTTAATAATATGTTTGTCGGTTTATCAATAATATTAATTTTTAATTTTTCACCCAAAGTACTAAATGATTTCCTAGACGATTTCAATTCTATCATTAAGATATCAACAATTGTTTTCAATTTGCAGTTATTTACTTATAACTTGATATGTTTTTGTAAAATTCTTTGTTGAATTATCTGATGATGATATCAAATTATGTCAATATACTAATTGTATATGTTGACATACAGGATGGCATGAATTATTACAATAATCAAACTAACTGAATGAAATATATTTTCAGCTTGTTTTCACGAATTTTGCAACATATATGGCAGCAAAATTTTTATACCAGTCTTTTCTGCAACTATAATTTATTCCTTTATATCTCTTGTTTTTTTTTTTTTTCAACTTCTTCAAGTTCATGATTCTGTACTAATATTAACTGTAAATCATTTGTCACAACTCATGTAAATTTATGAACTGTTTCTTTTAAAAGAATATGATTTTACATTCTAGCAGGGATTTTTTCTATGTTTACGGTAAAACTTTGATATTATAATTAATATGAATAAAACCCAAACGTGTTTATATATATATAACTTTAATTAAAAATAATAAAACAAATACAAATTTTAATTAATTTATGAAAGAAAGTAAAATATATTTTTGAAAACATATGATATATTTTCTTTAAAAAACTACTTAAGTGAAAAATTGACAAAGAGAATTTAATTAATTAAAGAAATAAAGAAAGTTTACTGCTATCACAATGCTTATGTACATAAAATTTTAAATATATGTATAATAATTTAGAAAATATCTGTTATTAATAGAGACTTGAACCTATACTTTCAAACTCGCTACAGTTATTCACCCCAAATATAAACAAATATAAAGTTAAATATAAAAGGAATGAGCATGGGTATGAGACATTGGTACAGAACATACTTACAAGTATGCCAGCATTACACAAAAAATAATCATTCATCTTCATGAATGATCATCAATAAAAATAAATCAACAATCAATCTTGTAACAGGATTTGAAATGGGTCTACTATAGACGAGGTTAATTATTTGGTCTTTTCAATCTTAGGGCAGCAATGCAATATAATAATTTGGATGCAGATACTTAAAATTACTAATCATTCAGAATATAAGAAATAAGAACATGCTGAGATACAAAAGCATGCTGATCATCATCAGTGTTCTGGTCATTTAATACCATTAATGTACTCACCAATGACAAACTTAATATTTAATTAATACTAAAATAAAATTTAATGTAGTGCATAGACCTTAAAGGATACACCCTTTGTGCCACCGAGCATTAGAAAAGTAATGCAATCATCATAAACTGTATTTCAATAAACCCTAAACATAAACTTATTTTATATATCATACCATTATGCACAAATCCAGCTCAATGAGCAAACATTCTATACATATTACTGTGAACAGGACATATAATGCAAACATATAATATATTCCAAAAGTATTTTAGAATTTAGTAAATTCATTATGATGATTTTAACAATGAAATATAAATTTATTAATTAGAGCAATAAAAATAAATTGAGGTCTGATGATTTTGCTATAAAAATAAATTCGGCATTCTGATTTTAATTAAAATACAAAAAGAAATAAGCTAACAAATTGTGACTTACAAATATTCAATAAATTTATATACAACCCATCTATATACAAACACTCATTATGTCCTGTATAATAATGTATAAATTAACATATTCTAAGTGTCATAGACTTACAATTCATTTTACTAATTCATAAATCATGATTGACTTTACCATCAATATGTGTCTACATGACAGTCACCTGTAAAAGCACAGACATGCATAATAACAAAAAAATTAAGGTATCACATTTTAGTGAAACATAAATAATGATTGTTTTCAAATATATGTGATTAGCCATAGAAATATGTACACACACTGATATTTTATTAGTTAAAATATAAACTTATTAAAGGATATTATATTTTCACAAGACAAAATTAATTCCATGGTGAAAATATACATGAAATTCACACATATGTGTGTATACATAAAAAATCGATAGTATTAATCAAATTGTCTCTAAAACTATAACATTATGAACAACATTTCTAATGATAACAGATAACATTTTATTTATTCCAGTCTTGCAGTCACAGCGGAGAGACATGAGGTCTACAGGGTAATTATTATAAATAAAGCATATCAACTCTTGGCTCAATCAGACACGTTGAGTGCTGGAAATATCTATAAATTTAAATGACTTGCAGACAGCTAGCATTGCAAAAAAACATGAATTATAATGTAGTATCCATCCACAATGAGCAATGTTAGAATAATCAGGGATTAATGTCATTAAAGTAATCGGTTATAACTTCTAAATACTATTATTCTTATAATGAACAAGTGATATTCAATGAGTGAGGTTCAATAAGACATGAACACATGAGTAATTATCAACACATAACAATTTAATGAACATGAACAATTGTAATTTACATCAGAAACAAAGCACAGATTTCATGCGGTTAATAATTTGCAAATAGGCAATTGACTTAGTATGCTACTGAGCTACGAATAACAATAAATTAATGCTGTTAATGCTATTACAAGCCACCAGAGTCCATAATTATTACTTTAGAGTAATGATGAAAAGACATTTATAAATTAATATCCAAAGACAGGTTTACTCTTAACATGACAGTTAAATAACTTGAGATATTTTTAATATTATTTTCTTAATGTTATCATTGTTAATTTTCTGACAGGAATATCAGTCATTTGTTTATTAATTGAACAGTTTGGTTTAACAACTCTATCATCCATTGGTATCATTTGGGGCTGTACAAATGAGGAAGGGGTCAGCTTAAATAAGCTTATGGTGACAATCTTAAAATATTCTTATTAATTATCAAGAGAATGGTTTACAAACATCAATGTGCCATGTCTTATAGATAATGTGATATTATACATAAAAGAGAGAACTTGCAGTGCTGACTACAATGATAGCATTAAAAATGGAGTACATGTTCATCTTTGGACTGAAATGTTTTATCATATATGAAAGTCCACTTGTATTTATAACAAAGCAGTATTCAAACAATGAATGATAAGAATACTATGGTTCATACTTGTCAATATTCTAATGCAGAGCCTTAATAATCTAACTTTTGTCCTGAGGTTAGTGATACCAAACTTCATCCTTGGACAAGTTACATAAAGAAAATCCAGGACTTCCAGAGGAATAAGTTAGATAAAGCAAAATGTGAATTTTTTATAATGCTATCATAAATAAGCAATGTGAATATAGCTTAAAGTCTCAAATGACTAATACATTAATTCAAAATTCAAGTAAATTAATATCATGCATAACTCCATGACAAAATATTAACTCACTCAGCAATGTATGTATAACTTTGCCTAAATTAGGATGTCAAATATAAAAGAGGGAAATATTATTTCTCCTATTTACCAAGCCTAAGAATTCTCAAAACGACAGTACATTATAAACAAGTTAGAATGTTCAATGGCATGAAAAGCAAATAAAATAATTATTAAAATACATTAATAATCAGATTTATTTAAAGTACATAAAATGCATTTAAAATCAATAGTGTTAACAACAAATGTTTTCCATATCCCATAATAATACAGTTTTAATAATCTGCCACTAAGCATATATTTTTAAATATTCAATTGAGCGAACTGTGTTCAGTAAGAAATTTTATTTTCAACTATTTAAACATTCCAAAATATCAGGATAGTAGATAAAATGATATAAGTTCACTAGATTGAAACATTAGCATACTAAAATTATAAAATTCATAGTTTAAAATAAGTTTTGTCACATGAAAATAAAATAATTAGAGTGTGAAACTTACTCAAGCATTTGTTTTTTCCACTAATCCAAAGTCATTCAAAAGTTCAACTCTAGAACAAAAGCTACTGCTCCCAATGTACTGATATAATTAGTTACAAAATCTGCAAGAACTTTTCTCTCTTGAAAAAGAAAGAAAAAATCATTTTGTCTTTTAAAAAAATTAATTATATTGGACCAAGAATAAAATATTTTACATTTCTAAAGTAACAAAAAAAATTTTTTTAACAAATAAAATAATTGATAGGGATATTTGTCTGTTTAATAATCCACTGGTCCAGTGATCTATTAATTCATTTAAAATGATGTTTAAGCTGGTTATCCAAGCTTTTGATTAGGAAATTAAATATTTTGTTGTGAAACATGATATTTGGTAATTTAATGAAGTACATGAATAAAAGATTAAGTTGAAAGGTGGCACAAGCATACATGCACATCCATAAATGCTGAACTACAGGTACTAAACCATTCTAATCAAAATGAAAGTTTCTACAATGATGAGTCAAACATATTGCACTAATTACACTATAGATTGAAGTACTAAAACAAAGAAACCTGAAAATCACCAAAACAAATAACAATCACTGTTATGCAGGCAAATAAAACAAACTTGCATCAACTTAAACTAAACTGACAATTTCTGTGACAAGCCACCCCCCTTTTTATCATTAATTATTCACTAAAGAAAAATATTTGATATCTCAAAACTTTGAAATTATATCTGCAAGTGTTTTTAAACATAGTTTTAGATCATTAATAAAAAAATTAGAAGTTCAGGCTACTTTATTTTTTTTAAGTTAGATGCAATCAGCTGCTACTTATACAGTACTATTTAATCACAATTGGTTTATGGTGACTATCCAAAAGGTTACTCTCTCTCTCTCTCTCTCTCTCTCTCTATCTTCTTTTTATCTTTATCTTCTTCTTCTTATATATATATATATATATATATATATATATATATATATATATATATATATATATATATATATATATATATATATATATATATGATCACTAGATGGAGATTACCAATAGCTCTAATCAAGCTTTGTTTTATAAGCATGGTAAGCTTCATCTAGTGATCATTTAAATGCAAGCTTAAAAGCAAGTTATGAAATTTATGACTTGTTTTATTAATACAGTTTGTAATTGTGTAAAATATAGCTACCATTGTGTGATGAAGGGGGGGTGGTTTTATATGCACTATAATAATTGAAAAATAAAGGTTTATATGTCTAAAATAAAGATCTTTATGAATTTTAATGTTTATCAATAAAAAGTTAGTGAAATTGAATTAGTTATAAGTAGCTTTAGTTTGACAGTTATTTTAAAGAGAATATGTTTAAAATTATAAGAAATTATAATGGATATTTATGTTTGTGATTATAAGAAATTATAGTGGATATTTTATGCTCAGGTGATCTGAATAAGCAATTTTTTAATTTACGTTCTGCATATGGATGTGTGTGATACAGATATATGGATTTGAGTGTTTTCTCTTTATAAAATTTTATATAGTGTTCTATATTATTTCATAATACAATGTAAAATAAATCTGTTTGATTTGTTGCTAGCAGATCCAAAATGTAAGTTTAAATCAAAAGTTATTTAGGAAACATTTATTTTGTAAAAATTGTCAAGCAATCTTAGATAGTATTTTAATTTGATTTTTCATAACTTACCTAGTCATGCATTTGATCCATATAGTTAAATTGGAACTGCAAGTAAGAAGTTAAAATGACAGTTAACAAATGGTCTTTAAATGGTTGGTCTCTGAGAGGTTAATTAGAGGTCAGAGAAAGGCCAGCTGACATTTTTCTCCCTTTTCTTATAAAAGGAGCCAATTAGAGTGGGGGCGGTTAATTGAGAACTAATTTGCTAATTCAAAACTAAATTGCCAATTATTATCTCAGAACATTTTCTCTGGCTTTTCAGTTTTTTTCTTAAAGATAAAATGTAGAAGATTTAAATTTTTAATAAAAAAATAAATTTCTTAATTAATAATAAAAAAGGGGTTTTTTCTTTTCAACCAAAAATAAAAAAAAAAAAATCAAAATAAAATAAGAACAATCCATACACAACATAAAATTTTGGCTTATTAAAATTTTGTTTAAAGAGACAATGACCAAACTGTTATATAATGTTAAAGGGCCAATTCATATTTTAATAATTATTTGGCTTATTAAAATTCATTTAAAAAGAGAGCTTCAAACTTTTATATAATGTTGAAAAGTCAATCCATATTTAGTAATTAAAATCTACTTGTTTTGACTGTATTTTAAACCTAAAATGGGAAAAAGGAAGGAAAAAAAACAACTAAATTCAAACCCAGGATAGAAACTCAACCAAATGGAAAGGTAATAAGCAGAACTTCTTTTAATTTTTTTAAAAATTATCAGTGTATCTACATCTTGATTAAAAGAACTGTCTGTGCATTTTATATACATTTTGATTAAAAGAACTGTCTGAGTGTTTATATATACATTTTGATTAAAAGGAATGTCTGTGCATCTATATAGCTATCTCTAAAATAAAATGAACTAAATAATAATTAATTAGTGGGAAATAACATCAAGTCATCAAATTTGGCCTTGAAGGAAAAAGACAATGGAAAGAGACAATCATAATGTTTAATATTTATTCTTTATTTTGCTTTACTTATATAATATGTAGCATGTTTAATTGAAACTTTAACGTTTATATTAATTTTTTTTAATGTTTTAAAAATGTTTAAAAGAAGGAAAAATGATTTTGATCCCATTGAAGTAAAAAAAAAGGTTTAAAAATTGTTAACATATAATGATGATGAAGTATAAATGCTTACATATATATTTTTTTGAAAAGAAAAAAGAGATACAAAATATTTTTTATTGTCAAAATTGTATGCTTAATATTAGATATGTGAGGAGTGATTGGATGGTCATGTGAGAAATCATTGTTATGCTATAACGTGTTAATGATCTGTTATTAATATAGATATTGGGTGGATGTTGCTGTGGGCTTGACTGTTTAAAATTGAGATAATTCATAGTTTTGATTCGTGATCTGGTCAGACTTTTGCCATTTATATCTGGGCTGTAATCGATGTATGTGTGTGCATATGTGAAACTATAAAAGCTTGTTATTACTGAAGTAGAGTTATCTTACCACCTCATAGATAGGATATAACTATCTCATAATTTATTTACTATGGCAGTAGAAGATGAGGACCAGTTCCCACTCCATTTATTTTTATTAAAGTAGGGAATTATTAATAGAGTTATTATTCGAGTTGTAGAAAATGTTGTGCATGCATATATAGAGTAAGTGTATAGACAAGGAGTTCTTCACATGATTCTAGATTTTAGAGACCTCTTTCTGGCTAAAGCAAACATTTGAAGTTAAGAGTTGTTTTTTTTTTTTTAGTTTCCCTTACTAAGACGCTGATGTGTGCACATTATAAAATACTGCATGGTAATGTCAAATATGTAGAGTGTATTCTTGTGTGGGACAGGATAAAAGTTGCTTTGACGGGATAAGGATTTCAGTCAGATGTATGTGTGTTGTTGAAGGGTATGACAGAGATTTTAATTTGGAAGCTAACCAATGTATAGTAGATTTTTGTGAAGGATGGTAAATTGAATATCGTCAATCTCGGGCAAGATGCTGACTTATCATAATATATATGGTCAAAAGCATGAATATTTGGCATGTATGAACATAAAATTATGGTTTTTGAATTTAAACCCATTTGCAGGACCAATGAGAGATTTTTCATATCACGTCATCCTATTCATAAGAAATCTAAAAGATTATTGTTTGTTGAAGTAATTAAAATTGATGTTTATTTATTATTGCTTGTTAGAATAACTAAAATTGATAATTATTTTGGAATAGTCCAATTGATAATGATTGCAATGAAAGGGGGAACAGGAATTTATAGGTTTTCTCAAAGTTAAAAGAGTATTTTTATATACGTAAATAAGGAATTCTGATTCCGTGCATAAGCGTTTTTTAATATTCAATTAATAGACTGGGTCAAAACGATGTATGAGTTATTCAAAAATTTATTTAATTTAAATATGTATCCGTATCATCAGTATCAATCTTTAGTAGATCTCATATCATATAATAATATTTGAGTGTAATGATATTATATATAAGTGAGTTTTATTATTATTATTATTATTATTATTATTATTATTATTATTATTATTATTATTATTATTATTATTATTATTATTATTATTATTATTATTATTATTATTATTATTATTATTATTATTATTATTATTATTATTATTGTTGTTGTTGTTGTTGTTGTTGTTGTTGTTGTAATGAAGATTTGTTATTATTATGAAATTACATTGCGTCTTGTGTTTTAATATTTCAAATATCTCCAGAATCTACATCCAGGACCTATATCTAAAACTAGTATTAGTGCATATTTAAATTATTCATTTTTAATATTTATTGATTCCATGATTGATTTACAGTATTCATTTTTATATTGATTATTTCCATATTCGATTCACATAATTCATTTTTATATTGATAATTTATTTTCATAGTTGATTTGCATAATCTAGTTTATGATTTATTTTCATATGTCACTTACATAAGTAATTTTTTGGTCAATTTATATGATTAATGTCCATGTTTTACTTCCATAGTTTACTTTGGCAAATTATAATAGATTTAAAATTATTAATTGAATTTGGTCAAACAGATTATATAATATAGAATAAAATGACAGGGAATAGTTAATTTATGTTTTATAAATTTAATCATTTCGTTTGTTGCAATGTTGTATATATTGAGAGCAGACATAAAATCCATTTCCTGCTCTCGGTGTTTAGTGTGATTCCCACTAGTAAACTTGTATTAAAATTTAATTTAGCATATTTTGGTATCATATCCACTACAATGTAATCGCTCATAAGTGCACCTCTTGGCAGATTTAGACCTCGAGAAAGAGTAGTTCGATTATTAATCTACGAGCTAGTTTGGAAGTCAAGAAGCATATTATAATAAAATTGGAAATACTATTATTATAATAATGATCATGAATTGATAATTGATTGAAAGGTTAATATGTGTGTTTAAAGAAATAGGATTAAAGGTTATCAGATTAGAGAACATATCACAGATATTCCTTGTTATATAATTGTAGCTATTGAAAGTGATAGATGCTGAGAACGAAAATAAAGTAGTGGAGTTAAATGGGAAGGATTTATTTATAATATTTTTATCTTGTATTAAATTAAATAAGAATTTTATATTATAAACATAAATTATGACTTCTCTGCATCGATTCCTAATTTATTTCCAGTCATGTATAAATTAGAAATGTGTATAACATTGTCCATAGTTACCACTTGAGATCAAATATTTTTATTAAAGTTGTGGAAGAGATTTGTCTCATTATTATAAATCTAGTAATAAATTTATCATGAAACATTTTCATAATTGATGCTGGGTTTGAAACCAATACCACAATAAATTGAATGGTTTTATCAGCATTACATTTTTTTGAGAGACAATTTAACGACTTTCTCCATTATCTTCTATAGTTATAAGCATGGATGATGATGATGATCTCTGGTGGGCATTACGATTTATGGTTGCAATTTGGCACCCGTATATACTTAATCTTATTATTAATATCAGTAGATAAACACATTAGCCATCTTTGTTTGATCCTAAGGTTAATATTAGATTCAATCAACTAGCTACTTGAATAAATGAAATGAAATAAAATTAAGGTTAAACACTTAGAAAGTGAAGTTTGGCGCATGTGAAGTGAAGTATATATATATATATTGTAACCCTCACTATATGATTAATAAGAATATGCATATAAAAATAATGTTAAAATAAAATATTACTTTTTTAAAATCAACTATGCTATAATGGAATAGTAAATCTATAAAAGGTCACACATAATCCATGAAGATAAAAACTTCTAGCATCAGCATCAATTAAATTAGCTTTAAAATTGATTACCAAAATGCTATTAGATTAAAATTACTAGTAAGTTTTGTTAGTTTGCTTTAATCTGTTGACAAGGTACCTCAACACAATACATATATCATTTATTTAGCTAAACACGCTAGTTAAACCAGTATACCTGAGGCTATCTTTATTTTATCTTTTCCATATAATTTTGAACACTGAGACCTGTACTATATACACTGCAAAACAACTAGATATCATCATGAGGGATCAGACAACAAAGAGAAGCTTTTAAAAACAACATCATATAGTTATATACTAATATGGCAGATTCCAATATCTTTTTCTTAGGTATGAAATGTGTGGATATCATCTCAACACAGGGAAACAAAATGCATGTCCTGAAAATAATTCTCTCTAGGGATTAAACTATGCTAGTTAAGTATTAACTAATTATCAGCTTTGACAATACAATCCTCTCATGGAATAAGAAATGGGACCCATGCACAATATCAATGATACAATATTTAATGAAATTATATGTTTCTCACATTTATCGAATGGAAATTAGCACAAATCCTCATCAAAACAATGGCAAGATAAAATAATTCTCACAGTAAATGCTAAAAAATAAATATCCTACTTTACACAATGCATATACTAAATAGTGTATGAAACCAAGAAAGATATTGTAAGTCAAACAACTATAAATCATTTTAAAAGCATAACAAAATTTTCAATAATAAGAAACACACAACCTATGAAAAATAGCATAAATTCTTTAACTAAAGTGGACAACTGAATTATAGGCAAAATATAATAATGATATAAAATGAATGTATCTCTGCTTATATGGAATACTCCATATAATAAGATTATTGTTTCATTATAAATAAATACTACTATACTTCTGACAAATTATATTGTCTGTTTATCCATAAATATAATATCAATAAACTATTCTCATATATATATAAGAGATGAGAATCTATCTTTTATTAGACATATCTGTTTATCCATAAATATAATATCAATAAACTATTCTCATATATATATAAGAGATGAGAATCTATCTTTTATTAGACAAACTTTATTTAATATTCTATATTAAACCAACCAGTAAAAAATGTATATAATTTTACCTTAATCTATTTTCAGGGTAATTGCATATTTATACCATATATATTGTATATACCTTAATTATATATCCAATATTAATATAAAATAATAAACATGAACAACAAAAATCATTATTATATTTTATTCCCCTACTCCATAATTTAAATTTCTTTGCAATAAGCTAACTGATGAAGGAAAATGATGTCATTGTCAGCTGGTGCAATATTTTATAATGTGATACAACCATTTTTTTTATCATGGTAAAGTAAAACAAAATAAAATACTTGAGATTTTATGGCAACAAATTAACAATATAGTAGCACTTATGAATATTTTATGCAGAATTTTGGATCTGTTATTTTTTTAAAACTAATTGTAACTTCAATAGTATGTTAAGTAGTGACAACAAAAGCAAACATACCTAAAAACATTTATTATTATTATTATCCATGGTAATATAATAGAATAGTTAAGAATGATTATAGCATTTCAAAATATTTCAAAATCTTATTGTTAATACTTAAAACTAGTGTTAACTCTAACATTCCACAATAGTTATTAAGAAGTAGTTAATTTTTTTATCAGTAATATTAAACATTTTTTTTACATAATACCATGATGAATTACTACTGTTTTCTTTTATCAATATTTACATGAAGTATATTTAAACTATAAGTTAAACATCATTGGCATTTAGTGATACAGTAAACTTATTCTAATACTCCTTTTCAATAATGAAGTAAACCAGTGATCTAAAGATTTATCAGAATATATATATATATATATATATATATATATATATATATATATATATATATATATATATATATATATATATATATATATATATATATATATATATATATATATATATATATAACCATATTCACACATTTTATAAAATCATTAGACTTTATTATCCATTTGGAGTAAATTTCAATTTGTTTAATTTGAATTTAAAAAAAGTTTTCTTCTGACTATTTTTAGTTTTATTACTACTTTGATATAAAAGCAAATGTATTTTGTCTTTATAAATAAATGCACAGAATATTTTTTTCTACTTTTTGCCACTCTAAATAAATGATGTGTGATTTTTAAATGTACATAATGATTATAATGATTAAAATTGTAATAATATTTAGAACATATTTTTATGCCTACAATTTCTTGTCCGTTTTCAAATTCAAAGTCACTTTTAGTGAAGTACTTGTTTTCAAAAATTGTTTCCATTTTTCCTTCAATGTGACATCCTGGAGATTGTCAATCAATAGATAATGAAGCGAAAAAGACTGTAGTATGTATTTTACTTCATTGCCCGGTAACATTAGAAACCTTAAAACTAGGGTTTGAACATGTTTTATATATGTTTGGTCATACTCACATGACTTCCACCCTGTTTTATTAAAATGGTTATATTTAACCAATTTTATTATTATTAATTTTAATTAGACTTTGTTTCTGTAATCTTAAATCTCGTTCATTGCAGATAATTGTGCGTGAGTGTATATGTACGGAAACTAGTATTATTTTTGTAATAAAATATATAGAAAATTATATATATTATTCGTTTATAAGTAATGTAAAGCTAAAGCAATATAAGAAAATGTTGTGGAAAGTAATTATTGTAATTTAAAATCTTATAAGACAAAAGAATGTATATTAATTAATATTAAAATGATATTCACATTTAAATATTTCAACAATTTTCAAATTAATGAAATCATATCTTTAAATCCATTTCCAACTCAGAAATAGATTTGAACAATGCTTTCTGAAATTTATCTATTTATGTCTTTCAACAGTAAGAAAACTGAATGAAAGCAGCTAAAATCAAACAAGGTATTTAATGCATATCTGGTCGTCACAGGTAAAGAACTTTCTGGAAGGTTTAGTATCGCATAAATATTGCCAAATTTTGAGCATATGAGGAGAAAAAGTTCTCATCACATGATAAATGAACCAACATCACTTTTTACTTGTCTTTTAACTTGACTAGTATAAGAAAATGACCACTGAGTAGAGGGAAGAAGTTTGTGTCTCCTGATATTTAGATCATCTTCATGCTCCTTTCAGCCATGCCATCACTGCATGAAAACTACCTTATCTGAACTATGAAAACACTATTGGAAGATGCTTACCTTAATTTTATTCATAATTTGCATTGCTGATTGTTCTTTTCATGTTTAAATTTTGTATATGTTTAATCAAAATGTCGACCAAGTCATCTAGATGATAACCCATTTTGTAAACAAAACAAAGCAAAACTCCATATAGTAGTGCCACCTGTGCTAAACAGAGTAATCAATGGATGCCAGAAGGGTTGTGCATAAAATCCGTATCTAATTCCTACTCATACAATATCCCCAGACTAGTTTCTGGCTTGTGGCCTTTGTCAGTGAGGAGCTTTGGATCTGGAGCACTGCATATGGAGTTTTGCTTTGCTTTGTTTATAAACAATTATGTGCTAGTATTTGAGATGTGATCATGTGATGCTTGCTGGTTCAACACCAATCCTGCCTAATAGGGTAGTGGTGGCTATGGTTGTTAAAGAGCCAAAGACACCAAAATGTATGGGTGCTGAACTGAGTTCAGACCCATATGACTATATAAGCTATTGAGCTTAGATTGAAAATATTTTTGTGTTTTTAATTTCATGCTCATAGTTTTGTAGTTAAGTAGAGATAAAAGGTGGTTGCAGAGGGTTGCATTAGATCCTAACATCTAGATGCAGTGCTCTCAGATCCAAAGCTCCTCACTGACAAAGGCCACAAGCCAGAAACTAGTCTGGGGTATTGTATGAGAGGCATTAGATAGGGATTTTATGCACAAGCCTTCTGGCATCCATTGATTGCTCTGTTTAGCACAGGTGGCACTACTATATGGAGTTTTGCTTTGCTTTGTTTATAAACAATTATGTGCTAGTATTGGAGATGTGATCATGTGATGCTTGCTGGTATAACCCATTTTGCCGCTAAATGGACACTTCATATTTTTCACTTTACTGGAAATTTTATTTATAATCATAATGTAACTATCTATCTATCTGATAACTAACTATAAACTCAGTTATCATAATTGTATCAATTTTGAATGATTTTCTCTCTGTAAAATTTATAAATGTATTTATGTAAAATATTAGCATGGAATTGTGAATCTCTAATCTGTTATTACATTGTAAATTTTGTGCTCTAATTATATTTTCTATTTTTTTGTGGCAAAACTTATTTTTATCTTATTTTAAACCATGTATTTTTTATTGAGTTGATTTTAGTATGTTAATGTCTTAATCTAGTGAACTTATATCATTTCAGCCACTATCCTGATATTATGGGATGCCTAGATACTCAAATGTAAGAATTCTTACTAAATAAATTGAATATCTAAATATATGTTTAATGGTGGACTATTAATCTGTCATATTATGGGATATGATAACATATGTTTTCTCTCTTTCTAACACTATTGATTTTAATTACAGTTTTATGTTCCTTAAATAAATTTGAATGATCAATTCATTTTAATAATTACTTATTTTCTTATCATGCCATTAACCCTTCTAATTTGTCATTTGAGTATATTTGGGCTTGGTAAATAGAGAGAATAATATTTTTCTACCCGTTTGATTTTTACATTCTAATTTTCCAAAGTCACATACATACCTTTCTGAATAGTTAATATTTCATCATGAAATTATGCATGATATTATTGTTACTTTAGTTGGGGATTTAATTAATATATGGGTAATTAAAGACCTAATCTGTATTTAGCATTACTTACTTATGATAGCATTAAAAATCTCGTATTTTGATTTGTCATACTTGTTCACCAGAAATCCAGGATATTCTTTATATAAGTTGTCCCAATATGAGGTTTGGTAGCACTGACCTCAGGACAACATTAGTTTGTTGAGGCTCTGTGCAGGAAAATGTTGGCAAGCCCACACCATGGCATCCTTACCAATCATCTCTCCAAACACCGTTCTGTCATAGATACAAGCAGACACTTATAAATGATGAAGTCTTTCAGTCCAGAAATGGACCTAAATTCCATCTCTAATGCTATCATTGTTGTCAACACTGCAACTTCTCTTTATTATGTGTATGCCTCATATTATTTATAAGTCATGGTGAAGTAATATTTGTAAACCATTCTATTTATTATTATTATAATATTTTAGAAGTGTCATAGTAAATCGTATTTAAGTTGACCACCTTCTCATTTGAACAGGCTTAAATGTACTCATGTACAATAGAGTTGTTAAACCAAATTATTAAGTCAACTATACAAATGAATGCTGATTCCTGTCAGATAATTAATAAATATAATGTTAATAAAATAGTTACTCTTAACGTATCAAGTTATTTAATTATTGTTATTTAATTATTATTGGAGATTTTATGCACAAGCCTTCTGGGGTCCATTGATTACTCTAGCTTGCTGTGTGTGGCATCATATATATATATAGCTTTCTGTGTGTGGCAATATATATATATATATATATATATATATATATATTTCTGTGTGTGGCATATATATATATATATATATATATAGTGAGCTTTGTTTGTTTTAACAACAGTTATACACAAGCATAAAAGAAGGTGGTCATGTGATGATTACTCCAAGTTATAAAGTATCAGCATTATTTGCAATAATTAAAGAAAAAAACAATAAACCTAAATATTGCTATTTTATAAATAAGAGAATGTGCCTATTGTATAAATCCCTAATAATACTATCAAAATAATGACTAAGAATTACAAAGATACAATTTAATATTCCTCATGAATCAACATAATGTTTATACTAACACAAACTTGTGCCAAAAATAAGCAGTATTTCTATTTCTCTATAAAAGAAATAATTCATGGATGGATAAAATAATGATTTTAATATGTCCTACACGTTTACAATATTAGTGATATCTAACAAAATATATAACTCAGTAATTGATTTCTAATTACAACTAAATAAAATGACTGCTAACCCAACTTTAGTATTCCACTAATTTCAATATATTCTTATTAACTAAGTTAATTATAATAAGATTTAATACTTAATAATAATACAAAATCAATTATTCCGCTTTCACCAACTTAAAATAGTATAAAATAAACTATCCTATTAAATAACCTTATGATTTTACAATTATAACAATATATAAAATTAATGATAGATTCATATTTGATGTTTACTCAAAAATAATTGTCAATTCACATCCAATTCCTCCTCAGTTTTTTTAAAACGAAGTTGTTAGAACTTTAGACTATAACTGTCAAAGCATGTACAAGATTGCTTGATTTATTACAATCAAATGTTAATATGAAGATTCAATATTTAAACTAAATTTACAATTTTCATTAATGAACTTTAACTATAATTAAAGTAAATCACAGTAATTTGTAACAGAATAAAATGTATTACTATTACCAATTTTATAAATGAATTGGTTTACTATATTTATGGCTATATACTGATTTAATATATCAATTATTTATTTCCAGTATAATTTTATGCAAATAAGAAAAATATTTGATATATTAAATATTTATGTGTATTATTGATAATCTACTATGGTGAATACAATGACAAAAGTATACAAAAAAAAAAAAAAAGAAAGAATAATATTTTCGTCAATAATATAAACTATTATTCATATATTTATTTTAAAATAAATAAAATCAATCCACAATCTTATACAATACAATCAATAATAAACATATTTTACATTAATTTGATAGTTGTCATAACAATATAGTTTAATGCTTCATAGGTAAATAGATTCATCATCAAAATTAAACAAGAAGGAAAAAAAATATGACTAACATTTTACCACATACTGAAACTCTTCTCTAACTTCATTAGGTACAACATATGTATATATGGAAAACAATACGTGAGCATGTATTATAATAACAGATATATTAAAAAATAAATAAAACATTGCTTAATTGGATGATAGACACATATATATATATATATGTTGTTTATTTGTATAGGAGACTAATCTTTATGACTTTAAAACCTCTGCACTTTTATTTAAACTAAAACTCTCGAGGATTTTGTTTTCAGCTTACGTATTGCTAATGTTAATTATTTTCTAAAGAATGAAACAAGATAAGCTTAGATTTTTTTTCTCAAATGTTAGTTATTTTCTTTAAAAGAAAATATTAAATTAAATATATAATTATAAAACTAGTTTAAAAATGGATTTATTAATTTTTTAATGAAGTAAATGAACTTTAAAAACACATTACAAAAATGAAGAATGTTAATTAAATTTTCATTCAGTGAAAAAAAGTTTTTAAGATATTATATATTTCATAAAAGTTTAAAAATAAATGAACTATTGATATTTTATTAAAATATAAAAAGTATTGACATTATAATTTTTTAATAGGTTTTTACTTTTAAAACAATATTTTGCAAAAAAAAATAAGCCGCATATTTATATACATTTTTATTCGTCATTATCATCATTAGTAGACAACAATAATCCACTGTGGCTATCATTAGATAATAATAACTAGCAGTGGTTACAATATCACCAACAAAAAAGGGAGGGACACAAAAAATAAATGATTATATACCATGGTATGTTCATATATATATATAAAGGGCCTGCTAATAGCTCTAAACAAGATTATTTATTTTATTTTTTATGATAAATGCTACAAGTGAAAATACCTGAAGCCTTTATCTATGATGGTCCCCATCCCCATTTGAAACTTATGGCTCTCATCAGTGAGGAGCTAGGACATTAGATTCAAAATATTAACTCAAGCCAAGCATTTATCTAATTCTTAAATATTAAGAAAAAGATCCAAATCTTCAGACACCTACATGTCTTCAAACTCAGCTCTTTGACCAAAGAAAATACATGAGCCTGAACTAAATTCAGTGATCCCATATATTAGTAGGCTTAGCAATTTAATATAGCAAAAGCCCTAATAGCAAAATTGTAATATTAGTAAAATATCAGTCATATGTCACATGACCTATATAGCTTGTATTACTAATATGTAATATATAAAGAGCCTGCTAATAGCTCTAAACAAGCTTATTTTTTATGATAAATGCTACAAGAGAAAATACCTGAAGCCTTTATCTATGATGGTCCCCATCCCCAGAATGGTTTCAAGCTTATGGCCCTCATCAGTGAGGAGGTAGGACATTAGATTCAAAATATTAACTCAAGCCAAGCATTTATCTAATTCTTAAATATTAAGAAAAAGATCCAAACTTTCAGACACCTGCATGTCTTCAAACTCAGCTCTTTGACCAAAATTATAATATTAGTATTATATCAGTCATATGTCACATGACCTATATAGCTCCTCACTGATGAGAGCCATAAGCTTGAAACTGGTATGGGGATGGGGACCATCATAGATAAAGACTTCAGGTATTTTCTCTTGTAGCATTTATCATAAAAATAAAATAAATAAGCTTGTTTAGAGCTATTAGCAGGCTCTTTATACATTACATATTGGTAAAACAAGCTATATAGCTCATGTGACATATGACTGATATTTTACTAATATTATAATTTTGCTATTAGAGCTTTGGCTATATTAAATTGCTAAGCCTACTAATATATGGAATCACTGAATTTAGTTCAGGCTCATGTATTTTCTTTGGTCAAAGAGCTGAGTTTGAAGACATGTAGGTGTCTGAAGATTTGGATCTTTTTCTTAATATTTAAGAATTAGATAAATGCTTAGCTTGAGTTAATATTTTGAATCTAATGTCCAAGCTCCTCACTGATGAGAGCCATAAGCTTGAAACCGTGCTGGGGATGGGGATCCATCATAGATAAAGGCTTCAGGTATTTTCTCTTGTAGCATTTATCATAAAAAATAAAATAAATAAGCTTGTTTAAAGCTATTAGCAGGCTCTTTATACATTACATATTGGTAATACAAGCTATATAGATTATTTGACATATGACTGATATTTTACTAATATATAATATATATATATATATATATATATATATATATATATATATATATATAAGACAATACAACTTTCTATTTATCTTTTTTTTCTCTCTATTTAATTATTTGGTTACCTTCCTGTACTTCCAGAGATCGTATCTATCTACATATATATATATTGAACCATTACTAATATGCTTGCAAGTTTAATCTATTGTATCTAATCTTTAATTTATTTCATTACATTAATGTAGAAATTAATCATTATTATTATTTTGTTTTTACAATTTGTGAACTCAGTTTAAAGTTCAGTTGATCAGTATGGCTATTTATTTTAATGCCATGTTGTTTTTACTGTAAACATTATGAATTGTGTTTCTGAGATAACCTTTTTTTTACCATTTTATTTTTTGGGGGCTTACACCATCTTAGATTTATCAATATTTCTGTTGTATTAATGTGATTGTATTTGTTTGTTAAATTTTTTTTTTTTTTAAACAAGTGTCCAAGTCCGGATTGTATGGAAATACAACATTGTTCTTCTTTATTAAAGAAATATTTTATAATAACATTACCTTATTTATTTTATAAGTTCTTCATTCAAGTTTAATGTTATTAAAAATATTATTTTTAGCTAAAATAAATTACATTTACTAACTTCTTTTAAATACCAAAGAAACAAGTATTCTATTTCTTCTTTTTGTATTCGTTGAACATTACTTTGTTTTTTGGTTTTTTTTTTATTATTATTATTTATGACTTATCTTTACTTCTTATTTTTTTTTTACTTTCTTCTGATATATTTTAAAGATCTAAGACATTATTTGCAAATGTATCTACATCATATGCAAAATACAAATGACGTAATTTAATCATCCATTTTTATTATCTTTCTGTTTTAATTTAGGAAAGTTCTTTCAGTTAATCTATGCAAATAAAGAGTTAAAATAAATTTGCCATGAAATAATTATCAACGATATGCTTGTAATTGTCATTTTATTTTGTGGCATTCATAATTTTTTATAAATATTTTTTTTATGAATTTAACAATATCTTGCGTCTACTTTTTATTCTTTCTAATTTTAATTGGAGCATAAATAATTGAAAAATCAAATGGACATTTCATGATCTACAAATTCAAAGCAGAATGACAAAAGTACTCACTGATACTTTCTAAAACTTCTTTCATTGCTTACACATGGTCTGTTATGATATGCATTTCTATATAAGAACTGAAAAAAAAATTATCTATGGATAACTTGTATTAATCTTAATAACGTTGCAATGTCATTAGCAAAATATATTTTAGCATATTTTTTAAACATGAATATAACTATTGCACTTTTCTAATTATATAGTATATATTTGTTATCTTGACTTTTAATATATGTGCTTTGGTCAATAATTTTCGTAATTAGATACCCTTTTTTAAAAATACATACACTATAATTCCATTGCCACTAGCATTTTTCTTTTCATTATTCATTTCATTTTACGTTTTTATTTATTTATTAAAAAATATTGTGAAAACTATTATAATAATTATTTTACGGTGACCAAATTGTTCATAATCGATTTTTTTTTCATATACAAATATTGCAATATAATTCTAAAATCAGGAGATGTTATTACCATAATGTATCATGGTTAATCCTCTGTTTAATTCTTTTACCTCTTTATTTAGTAGAAGTATTGTATTTTTAATAAGTGTTATCCTTAACATATATAATAACTTGATCTATGAGGCTTGAAATCGTGTAAGAATTTTAATTAATGTTGATCTCAAAAATAATAATAATTATTATCAAAGAAAAAGTTGTAAATCTGTCAGAAATTTTAATTGTTAAGTCAACCAGTCCACATGCTTTGATGACCAAGAAAATTAAAAAAAAAAAAAAAACAAGTATATAACTGTGACAGAAAATTATATAACTTTCATTTGTATACATTAAGAGAGAATATTTGGGTTTAAATAATTCGATTATACCTATCATTAAGTAAAGATTGTTGTAATCTCATTATATGAAGGATATTCGAAATCTCGGTTTGGATATTACATTAATGAAATTGTTTCTTATAAAAAATGCAATTTATATTTAATTTATATCCTATTAAGAATTTTTTCTATTAGAAATGTTTGATTACAGATTATACATATATGTAATTATATTCTCATCTGGTGTCTGTATTTCTTCAAAGTTATATACGTAATTTTGTAATTGAATATTAATAAAACTAGTAACCAAATACAGGTGAAGTACAACTTTAAAAAAACTTAAAATTGTACTTTACATATATTTGGATACTGTATTTATTAATATTCAATTACAAGATTCTATATACATAATCAATAAAGCTTGTCATATATAGTGTGACATTGCTTTTGTGAGCTTGTATTTACAAATATGTATTATAGGGAGCGTACCAATAGCGCAAACAAGCAGTTAATAGATAAGTGTGGTAAAATAAAATATTTAAAATCTCTATCTGGTACATTCTTATTCCCATACCAAGTGTTTTTGAGATTTTGGCTCATTCAGAGTTGGAATATTCAGACTCTAGATGTAAAATATCAACTCAAAGCCCAGCACTTATTTAATATGTAACATTTAAGTAGAAACTCAGAAATTTTTGGCCATGGAAATCTCTTTAACTCCAGCTATCTAACTTAAATAATGAAAATTTCAGAGCTTCTATTTAAATGTTATATATTAAATAAATTCTGGGATTTGAATTGATATTTTAGATCTAGTGTCTGAATATTCTAGCTCCTCACTGATGTGAGTCAAAATATGAAAACCAACTGGTCTGGTGATAGGAATATTCCAGATAGAGATTTTAAATATTTTGTCTTACCATACTTATCAATTAAAAACTTGTTTGAGCTATTGGTACATTTCCTATATTACATATTTGGAAATATAATCTCATAAAAACAATGCCACTATAGACTTGCTTTATTGATTATTATAACTTTACTTTAAGGCCTTGGCTGGCTACATCTTTCAATATATGGTACATCTGAATTGGATTCAGTCCCATATAGCTATTTAAATAAAGACATTTTCATGCCCAAAAATTTCAGAGTTTCTACTTAAATGTTACTTATTAAATAAATGCAGTCATTGAGTTGATGTTTTAGATCTAGTCTCTGAGTATTCTAGATCCTACCTGAATGCTGGGATTTGAGTTGATATTTTAGACCCAGTGTCTGAATATTCTAGCTCCTCAGTGAGTGCTGAGCTTAGTGTTGATATTTTAGATCTAGTGTCTGAATATTCTAACCCTTCAGTGAGGTATATATGTATGAAAACATAAATAATTAATGGTATAAACAATATTATAGTTTAAAATCTTTTGAAGTATTTTCAATTATGTAGTAATCCTCGTAACATTAATTTTAAAAAAAAATTGAAATTCAGTTGAAGCTGATGAGGATTACTCTGTAATAAAAAGCGCTTAAAAAAATGAAACTATAATATTGTTAATTGTGATTTATTATTAATTATTTATGTTTTTTATATAATATTTTCCATAATAGGTATTGTACTTTTTACATTTAATATATACATATGTTGATATAAAGATTTTTCATAGGTTGCATATATAAAAACATATTTTGCAGGTTTTTCCATTTTAAAAATTTAATATCTATATACCGACATATTGACTTGATCAAAGAAGTTATCTACTGGGTGATAAAAGATAGAAAGACTATTGTAGAGGCTCTACAGTCACTTATTTGAAAAAAAAAAAAACTGTTAAAGTTCCACTAATAGCAAAAATATTAAATTAAGAATGTTTTTTTTTTTTTTTTTAATCTTTCCAAATAGGAGGAAGTGTGCATGTATCATCTCGCTTATTGATACAATCTGGTCTTTTAAGTATCTCAATGGCTTCTCTGATTTTGCACTGGTAGAGATTATCACATCTGAAGGTGATCCTGGTACTAAAAAATCATTTTCATGACCTGAATCTTTAGTATGGAGTGAGAGTGCTGATGATGGTGAGTGCTGTTCAACTGCATTAACATGTTCATCTCTCCTAACACTGATGCTGAAACTTTACAATTTTTACATGAGATTTGATAAACACCCTGAGATTGAAAAGGGATTGGATCCTTAAGTTTGTTTATTACATTGATGATCTTTTGATGAATAGAAAACTTTGTATTTATATTATAGCATTTTAATGTACATCCAATACTATATGTAGTTTCTTTTACATAAGAAACACAAATTCTAACAGCTGATTTATCATCTTTTTGTTTCCTATTTTGTCCACCTTGGGCTTGAAATAAGGCTTGTTTAATAAATTTATAATTATAATTATTTGCTAATAAAACACTATTAATATGATTTATTTCTTCTTTCAGATGTGACTTATCTAAAAGGTTAATTGTTCTATTTAAAATAGTTTTGGCTACAGAAACTATCTGAGTTGGGTGATGATGAGAATGTAAATGTAAATATCTGTCCGTGTGTGTATTCTTTTTGTAAATCAAAAAAGATAAACTATTTGGTGTTCTGGTGACTAGAACATCAAAAAAGGGAGTTTTTCATCACACTTTGTCTCCATTGTAAATTTAACAAATCAGAAATTATATAATTTAAATGTAAGAAAAAATCAGCTAATTTATTTTTTCCATGTTGCCATATAACATAAATGTCATCTATGTATCTGAGTCAAATGAAAGGTTTTAAAGATGATGATTATAAAGCACAAGTTTCTATATTTTTCATTAATTACTTTGTCTTGCACTGAGTGACAATATGTATAGTGAGTTTTGCCTGTTTTAATAACAGTTAAGAGCAAGCATAAGAAATAATGACCATGTGACATTTATTGGCTTAAAGCCAATCATGCCTAATAGAATAGTAGTAGCTATGGTATGATAGTCATGGCTATGGTTACTAAAGAACCAAAGACACCAAAATGTATAGGTACTGGACTGAGTTCAGACCTATATGACTATATAACCTGATGAGCTTGGATCAAAAATATTATAGTGTTTTCAGTTTAAGTCTCATAGTTTTGTATTTAAGTAGAGATGAAAGTTGGCTGCTAGAGAGTTGCATTTGATCCTAAGATCTAGATGCAGTGCTCTCAGATCCAAGGCTCCTCTGTGATGAAGGCCACAAGCCATAAACTAGTCTGGGGATATTGGATGAGTAGGCATTAGATGGGGATTTTATGCACAAGTCTTCTACCATCCATTGATTACTCTGGCTTGCACTCAGTGGCAATATGTATAGTGAATTTTGCATGTGTCAATAATAGTTAAGAGCAAGCATAAGAAATTGTGATTATGTGATATTTATCTTTAACTACATGTAAATGTCCTTGCTATATGATTATTGTAAGTAGTTTACTTTAAAATATTTTCATATTTCTTATTTTGAATATGCATTGACTTGTTTCAGTTGAGAATTTATTAATGAATTGTTGATCTTGTTAATTTTCATTTCACTTGATCTATTAATAATGGAGGTGTTGAAGTATTAATATTAACTAAATAACCATTGCAACATAATATTTTAGAGTTATATTATTTACTATTAAGTATAGTATCAAATCATAAATATGTTGTCAATTTCAGGAACAATGGAAACACATGAATAAATAAATATATTTTGGAAATAGTTAAATGAATTGTAGAAAGATCTCTTGAATAAAATCAATATTATTATCCATTATTGGACATTTTAATTTATGTTATTACAATGGACCATAGAAACTTACCTATTAGAAAATTAAATGTTTTATGTGTCACATAGGGTTGTTTATAAATCAGTTTATTGGAAAATATTGTTAAAAACATCTGTGAATATAGATATTAAAATGTATTGAAAATGCAATATTAATTCTTTATTTTGGGTTAAAATGAAAAATAATATGGGACTTATAAAACCAGATTTTATTTTCACTGTATCCAATTATTTTAAAATCTTCATTTCACTTATTAATGGGAATATTTGAAAACCAGGCACTCTTCACAAGCCTGTAAGCTCAACTGTAAGTATAGAGAATTTGAACTCAGATTTTCAAGCATCTTTTAACCATCCACACTATCTCATACAACTGATACATATGACCACACACATGTAGAAAAGATGAAAACTCACCAATATACATAATTCATGCTAAACCAGCACTCATCAATTGGTCCAGTTTATCATCTCTCATATATATATATATATATAATCAATGCTCAGTTTATATTAAGATAGCAAATCTTCATACTTTAATGGACAGGCTTGAATCCACTGCAACCTCCAACTTTTCAGCCATCCATATCATTGAAAATCTGATGATGAAATCTCAAACCCCATGCTGATGCTAATGTTATTGCCATGCCCATGTTGACCTGAAGTCACTCTGACCCCTCATGTATAGGACAGTATCCATTAAATACATATAATAATATTATTATAATATTAGCATGAGCATGGGATTTAAGTTTTCATCATCAGATTTTCAATGATATGGATGGCGGAAAAGTTGGAGGTTGCAGTGGATTGAATCCTGTCCATTAAAGTATGAATATTTGCTATCTTAATATAAACTGAGCATTGATTATATATATATATATATATATAATCAATGCTCAGTTTATATTAAGATATATATATATATATATATATCTTATAATATGATAATATGGACCAACTGATGAGTGCTGGTTTAGCATGAGAGACGTATATTGGTGATTTTTTATTAATGAGAAGCAAATTTTTGCAAAAAAAAAAATTGCATTATCAAGTAAAATTTGAGTTGTATTCAACAGTTGTCCTTACAAAATTAGCATCATCAAGAGTATATTATAAATAGAACAAAAATGCTGAAACTTGAATTCCTGTAATTTTGCATAAAATGTACATGTTATTATATTCATCTATAAAAACTTGTTAAAATTTTATATTATTTTAAGTGATTAGTTTCTCCAATCACAGAAGTATAAATCCATTCATCTGCCCATTTAATTGGGGGGCATCTCGTTGATTAAAATCCCCCGTGGATATGGAAAAATGTGAAAAAAAAAAGTAAAAACCATCAAAATGTATTGTTTGGCAAGTTAGCTATAGAAAAAAATCTGGTGTTAAAATATAGTATTCAATCTAAATACTTGTGATGAATACAACCCCGATGATGTATATATGGTGTCATAATTCAGATCAGTGAATTTCACAAGATCGATAAATTCAATTTATGTGTGATGTTAAGCAATTTAAATTTCGCTTTCTTAATTTGGAAACAAAAAGCTAGTATTTATTATTCACTTGGATATAACTGAATATTGTCAATGAAAAAAATACCTTTATACATTATTATTAATGAAAAGAAAAATAAAGCCACTGATATGTGATTTGCATTGACAAAGTATATGTTATTTTGAAATCTTGGATACAATTATATGCTTAAATGAAAATAAAAGAATTTAAATGCGAAAGTAAGTAGACTTAAATCCGAGATAGTTATCATTCCTGTTTGTCTCCTCTACTTAAAGGAAAATCATCTCTATGCATTAGGATTAGAAATGAGAAATCAGAAGGTAAATGGTCTAGTGTTTGAAAATGGATATACTTTCACTTAGATGGTATGATATATATATATATATATATATATATATATATATATATATATATATATATATATATATATATATATATATATATGCAAAACCATAAAACAATACAGTACTAGATTAAATTCAAAATTTTACCAAAATCCTTACACAACCATGGTTTCATCTACTACAAATAGACCTTCTCAAGTGAAAATCAACCTAAAGGAAAACATATATATATACAAACAAACAAACCTTCCCATAATTCATTTCAAACTCCACCTTCCCTTAATATCAAAAGAAGTCTTCATAAGATTGATAGCCTCAGAATCAAGGAGTTTTATCATCAAAGTCTCCTTTATTCTTCTTTTTAACTCATTCTTTTCATAAAAAATAACCGAAGCATTGTCAAACAATATTCTATGACCTGTATTCAATTCATGAATATATAAAGCTGAGTTAAGATACCTATGTTTAACTCTACTTATATGAACCTTAACCCTTTCCTTAAGGCTAAATTTACTCTGGCCTACATAAAATTTACCACAACTACATGGAATTTTATAAACAATACCAGGAATAGACCTACTATCAATAGACTGCTTTGAACCATTAAGTAATGAATTCAAATCAGAACCTTTCCTCCATGCAACCTTCTTTCCACCTAACAAATGACTATTCCTATAAACCAAATTATAAATTGATGCTTTAAATGGTAAAGACATATAATCATCATCCTTACCAACAAAATTCTTATCATCCAAATCATGACTATAAACATTATTATTAAATACCATTTAAAGCATCAATTTATAATTTGGTTTATAGGAATAGTCATTTGTTAGGTGGAAAGAAGGTTGCATGGAGGAAAGGTTCTGATTTGAATTCATTACTTAATGGTTCAAAGCAGTCTATTGATAGTAGGTCTATTCCTGGTATTGTTTATAAAATTCCATGTAGTTGTGGTAAATTTTATGTAGGCCAGAGTAAATTTAGCCTTAAGGAAAGGGTTAAGGTTCATATAAGTAGAGTTAAACATAGGTATCTTAACTCAGCTTTATATATTCATGAATTGAATACAGGTCATAGAATATTGTTTGACAATGCTTCAGTTATTTTTTATGAAAAGAATGAGTTAAAAGAAGAATAAAGGAGACTTTGATGATAAAACTCCTTGATTCTGAGGCTATCAATCTTATGAAGACTTCTTTTGATATTAAGGGAAGGTGGAGTTTGAAATGAATTATGGGAAGGTTTGTTTGTTTGTATATATATATGTTTTCCTTTAGGTTGATTTTCACTTGAGAAGGTCTATTTGTAGTAGATGAAACCATGGTTGTGTAAGGATTTTGGTAAAATTTTGAATTTAATCTAGTACTGTATTGTTTTATGGTTTTGCATTTTTATTTTTTGCTAGTATAGTGTTAGACAGTTTTGGTGTTATATATATATATATATATATATATATATATATATATATATATATATATATATATATATGTGTGTGTGTGTGTGTGTTAAAACGAAGATTTGCATGGGTTAAATATATAAAATACATATTTTGTGGGTTCATCCGTATTAAAAACTTTTAATATTAATATACTGACATTTTGACTTGGTCACACAAGCCATCCATAGAGTTATAAAAGGTAGAAAGACGGTTGTAGAGGCGCTACAATCACTGATTTGTATAAAATGTTAAAATTCCACCAATAGCAAAAAATGCTAAATTTAGGAATGTTTTTTAAAAAAATCTTTCCAAATAGGAGGAAGTTTGCATGTATCATCTCACTTATTGATACAATCTGGCCTTTTAAGTATCTCAATGGCTTCTCTAATTTTGCATTGGTAGAGATTACCACATCTGGATATGATCCTGGTACTAGAAAAATCAATTTTATGATCTGAATCTATAGTATGGAGTGAGAATGCTGCTGATGATGAGTGTCATTTAACTGCATTAGCATGCTCATCTCTCCTAACACTGATGTGATGATTACTCATGTAAAAATTGTAAAGCTTCTTACATAGGTATGAGTAATCGTCACATCAGTGTTAGGAGAGATGAGCATGCTAATGCAGTTAAACGACACTCATCATCATCAGCACTCTCACTCCATACTATAAATTCAGGCCATAAAATTGATTTTTCTAGTACCAGGATCATATCCATATGTGATAATCTCTACCAATGCAAAATTAGAGAAGCCATTGAGATACTTAAAAGACCAGATTGTATCAATAAGCGAGATGATACATGCAAACTTCCTCCTATTTGGAAAGATTTTTTAAAAAAAACATTCCTAAATTTAACATTTTTTGCTATTAATGGAATTTTAACATTTTATTCAAATCAGTGATTGTAGCGCCTCTAAAACCGTCTTTCTTCCTTTTATAACTCTGTGGATGGCTTGTGTGACCAAGTCGAAACGTCAATATATTAATATTAAAAGTTTTTAACACGGATGAACCCGCAATATATATATATATATATATATATATATGGTTTATTATAGAACTCACATATGTAAAAGGTTGGAGAGATTCATTTTTGTTAGTATGATTTAAAATCTTATTGATGATATAGGTTAATATATGACCCGATGTTTTCAAATGTTTAAATTTTTTTATATTCCAGAATTAACGAGCCAGATATTCTCTGGGAGTTATTCACATAGAGAAGTGTTTTAAATACAAGAGATTTTTATTGTTAGTTTCATTATTTAGAAATTACATTAATGAATAAATCAATTTTTATTTGATCACATTTTTTTATCATTGTATATACTATTTAAAGTCTCAGAAATATATTTAGTTTATTGTTGTACAACACACTTTTGAGTTTTATATACACATAATTTATTCTTATTCTTATTGATTCTATACAGTGATAGACTGTCAATTAATTATATATTAAAGAAATATAGTATTGTATTTTGTTTGATTACGATTTTAGTTTATTGCATACATCATTTCTTTGTTCTGTTATATATTTTTATTACTATTATAAGTTTTTATGATAGACCAATACATTTAGAGTTGATTTAAAATCCAGTGAATTTGTCTCATTGGTTTTCTTTTGAATGTGCCAGGTAATTTTGGTACTTAAAGATTGATCCAAGATGAAACTAATCTTGGTAAGGGAAATAGAGTTGATATATGTATATTTCTTTATATACATTATTATTAAGTCCGATTAGATATAAATTTTATATTTGTTACTACATTTAAATACGTGTTTCTTTATCTAAATCAATATTACTGGTAGAAATAATTTCGTTAGTTCAGGGTTGATTATTAATTTGATTATATTGTTGGGTTAAAAAAATTCTTAATAAATTTTGTTCTGCCATTTGTCAGATTGATTTATATTAATTACTTTTAAATATCTTTGAAATGGGTATCATAAATTTCATTGACTAGTATAAATTAATATTATATTTGGCCTGGGCAACTGCCAAAGATCGTTTTATATAGTTTAATTGTCATAAAAATCTATTTTTATAATCGATTGATTGGATATTTAGTCTAGATGAATGGTATCAGTGATTGTAATTCGGTAAATATACCAATAGAAATCTAGAGTAAATAACAATGTGATTGGCGATTGTAAAATGTAAGATTATATAATAGATTTATTGATAATGAATTCTTGTAGAGTGTTTCATTTTAAAACATAACTTAGTAATAATAGTATATCGATATAATGTAAAGTGTGCACAAAATATTAATATTATGTTTAGCGTTTCATTAAATTAAATACAAAAATGAGTAAAGGTTTATTTTATTTAAATATTATCAATATCGTATACGCGTAGAAAACATTCTCAAAATGTTATTGTAATTATTTAGAAACTAGTTGATTCAAGTAGAATATCATTGAATTTTAACATAGATTTATATGTATAGTTGTTGATTAATAAAAGTATATAAGAAATTAGTTATTTGTTGATATGAATTTAGTTTCATTCAATTATAAATCAAATAGATGCCTTAGGCATACATCATCGTTTAGGACAATGATATATGATTTAACTGCTTAAAGCAGTGTACTTCGGAAAAGTGAACAGATTTGATGATGTCTGACATAATGATCTTGTTTGCTTTCGTTTTAAGTACTATCTGAATAAATTAGATTTTAATAAATATTGTCATTAGTAACACTCTAAATAATTATGTATAGGAAATATTAATATTGCCTATAAATTCTCGTTAAAATAAATTCTTGTTTACAACAAATCTGTTTTAATTATTTGACCAGAACTTTTATTTATTTTAATTACTAAATAAAACACCTTTTAATATATTTTTAAAGAACAACTTTTAAACATTTTAATTGCATCTTTTAGTATTTTAAATCATGACACCCCTATATCCATTATATATAGGGTAGATTATATATCCACATACGAATTTATAAAACAAATTTATTAATAAATTGACTTTTAGCATTATTCTATATAATAAATACTTTCTTAAAATATTCCGCGATAGAAACACACTATAATTTTATTAATCCTATTTAATTATAGCGTTGGTTCACATGTAAATATATAATGTTGTTTAGACAGACATGATAGTGGGTTTTACAAGCTAATTTTAAGAATGTTAACATTACAAAATAAGGTTTGAATTTAGCACAAGACAGTGGGTCATTAGGTCATTAGGTTGACGGTGAAACGATAAGGGCTTGGAAGGCTATCATTTCCCTACTACTACTATTACTACTACTCCAATCAATTTAATTTATTCTATAAAATGAAACAATGCACACAATAATTATTTGAAAACTTCAAACAAGAAAAATAGTGTGCATGGAATTTATATGTATAAGTAACAAATTAAATAAGATTAAAAAAAAATGCAATGAAAACTTAAATAGAAAAAAGAACAGTTTAGAAAATAAATAAATTAATAAAATAAATAAATATCAAAAATAATCCATACTATACAATAATAGACATAAATACTTTTGGAAAGATACATAAGAAATATTATTCAAATCAATTGAACACTCATATATAAATTTATTAAATAACTTTGAACTACAATAAACATACTGTCTTCTAGATTCCATAAAAAATTTGGTAATGGTAATTGAAATTTATTAGAAATATAAGTATTTAGAACAGAAACTTTAGAATTCAGAAAAGATTTATTACAAAAAATATCAAAAATCGATATTGGTATAAGGGATTAACATCAAATAAACCAAACTCAATACAAATATCAGATCTACCAAAGATAATGCTGAAAGTATAATTTTGAAAATGCACAAAGAAGATAGAATATGTGGAGAAGGATTACCCCAAATAATGATAGCATAGGATAAAATACTCTGATAACAGGCAACATAAATAAAAAAATAATATCTGATCTAGGAAAAAAATAAACTAAATAATAAAACATATAATTTAAACTGCATAACCATGGACAAACACACTATGATGTGTCAAAGACAATCTGGAACCAATATATATTACCAAATAAGAGTAATTATCTATCAAAGGAATATTTTTACAAGTAAACACATTATTAAAGTGCAGTATATACCTATAGAAAATTTTAATGTTAAGAGAGAAAAAATATGCTTATAAGAAAAAAGAATAGCTCGTCTTATCCAAACTTTTTTCAACAATGAATTATATGTCAGCCATATACCAACTGAGTCAAAATCATCATTCACTATTTTTTTCAAGACAACTATAAGAAACAGCATTACAGGATAAAGCAATATCATCAGCAAAAACAAAAACCTTAGAATGCAATTTCAGTGAAAATAAATCATTAATATAAATTAAAAAGAAAAGAGGACTAAATACTGTATCTTCATACTTAATTAAGACCCTACTGCTGACAATACCATAAATAGTAGTAAAATGTTTTCCAATTTATAAATAACTCTCCAGCCCACTGCAAATACAGTCACAAAAACCATACAAATAACAAGTCTTAACCAAATTATTATCATTAACAGAATCAAATGCTTTAGATAAATCAACATAAATATACAATGTTTTAAGTTTATGATCTAATGAAGATGTTAAATAATGAACAGGAAGAAAATCATAGTGATTGCCAGATAAAATTTTATTTTTAAACAGAAATGACAATAGGTGATCCTTAACTACTATTTGCAATAAATTAGAAAAAAAAGCAGAAAAAATAGCAATTGGCTTGTAATTAATTATAAGAGTGGAATCATCTATTTTATAAACAGGAGTAACAACATTAACTTTTAAACATTCTGTAAATAATCCAGAACACAAAAATAAATTAAATAAATAAATCAAAACAGGTTGTAATGCTACCTTATTTTTTTTAAGAATGTTAGATGTTATGCCATCTAATCCAAAAGAGCGGACATATTTTAAACTATCAATTAATACAAACAACTGATATTAAGAAACATCAGAATATAAAAGAGAATTCAAACATGAATAAGAAGACAAAATTTGTTCTGGTACATCATGCATTGACAAATTTGAAAAAAAAATACTCATTAAACCAACAAATATTTTTTTTTTATTATTCCATAAATAAATTAAATTTGTATTATATTTAATAAATTCAATTTGAAAAGGAAATTATTTAATCAAATAATTTATTGTTCTCCATCTCAAAGAATCATTTTTATCACCAAGAAATTTTTGATAAAATATTTAAATTTCAACTTTATAATATCATTTCATTAAAACATTAAGATTTTTTAAAGTATCTGATGAGTCATCAAAAATTTTTAACATATTTCTTTAATTAATTTTGCATACCAAAGCATCAGGTACCCAGGGTGATCTTCTTCTGTTTTTACTAACCAATTTTAAACAAATATTTGTGTTAGCAATTAAATTTAAACAAAAAATTGGAATTCCAAAAATGCATCAATTAATCGATTCACAATTCTGAACAGATAATAAATAATTCAATTTAGAAACTAGATATTTTTTCAATATATGCTACATTAATATTATCCATACAATTCAAGATTTTTAATTCAGTAGCAAAATGATCTGTAAGAACTAATTTAGAAAGAGAAGAATCAAAAAAAAAAAAAACAATCCTCCACTTAGTCTAATAAAAATACGGTCCAAAAAAGACTGAGAGATGGGAGTTATACATAAAACATAAAAATAAAAACTATTTGACTAAATCAAAGCAAATTTAAATAATCTATGGTAGACCTATAAGCATTATTTAATAAATCAATATTTAGATTACCCATTAAAATAGCATAACCTGGGCACAAATTTGATAAAAAAGCATCAAGTTTGACAACAAAAAGTTTACTTGTTCATATATATATATATATTGTAAATATCGATAAGTCGATATTATATTTTTAAATTATCATTTGTTATTAAAAAAAAAAAATCTCTTTAAGTTGATGTTTACATATGAAATATTTAAATTTTTCTTTTATGTTTATTAAATATAGTTATTATTTGAAGTTATTGTTTTATTTATATATATTGATAGTACATCATAATAAACATTTAATTATTAAAATAAATAAGGACATATAAATTGTTAATTATAAAAAAATTATTTTATTTACAATGATTATTAAATGTAATAAATTATAATATATGTATATTTTTAAAGATATCAAATTTTCAATTTAATATTTTATATATATATACTTGATATTTTATTTTTATTTTAATGTTAATTATTTTAAAAGAGAACATATATAACATGAGTTTTAAAATAGCATCTGCTGGCGCATGGAACAACAACAACAACAATAAAAGAAGCCATTATTATTATTGTTATTGGAATAGATATAGAACAAACAACTGAAAAATAAAGATTTTATTGTACTTTAGTTCTATAAAATTTACTATTCTTCAAAATACTGAAATAATATATATATTTTATGGTAAATACATAGATTATGGCAGGTTAATCAAGAATCGCAGCCAGGAGGCTGCATCATCGCTTTCATTTATTCCAAGGCAATTTTCAATGGAACAACTAAAAAAATTCAATGTATAAATTTCATCGCGTCTGGAGTTGAAACTAGATATAGCTATCTTAAATGTATAATCATCAATTTAATCATAATTTGGAAGTAATTGGAATTAACATTCTGGATTTAACATTTTAATTGGTTTATTTATTTTTTAAAAAGGAAGGAAATTTTAAAACGGATAAAATATGCATATATCTAAGGATTAACAATTTTCTTTAATATAATAATTTCTTCGCCTTTCGATAGAATGCATTCTAATAATCAAAAGTAAACGGATAAAAGAACTCATGGAATAAATTAACTTTTTGGAAAGGAAAATTAGCTAAATGAACTTTAAAAGGTATTTAATAATTTTATATATGTATGAGTAATATATAAATATATTTTTGAGATTGATATATTTTTTTTTATTTACTTTTATTTTTTTTTTTTATTATAAAATACAACGTTTTATAAGTGGTCAATTTAAGCATCTTGTTTTATAATAATATTAAACGTATAACAGATGTTCAGACAATTATCTTAAATAATTTAAAAATCTTAAAATGTAATTTATAGGTTGAAGTTATATATGAATTGTTATATTTATATTATAATGGTTAGGCAAAAATATGTCTTTATATATTTAATCTATATATGCTTATTACAAGTATATACATATAGTTATTCTTTGTATTTATATTTAAAACATCAATATTATTTAAAGTTAAACTATAACATAAAATAAAGGATGTACTATTTGTTTTTATAAATAATGCCTTTGTAATTATTTAAAAGAGCGATACTATATTATTCTTATTTTCTTTTAATGCCAAAGTTATTATGAAATTAATTGAATTTATAAATAATAAAAGATAATTTCATATTTCATTTATTATTTGGTTTGTAGGTCACTTACACATATTATTATTCATTTATATATTTAGAGGTACATAAATTTATATAGTTAGATGTGTATATTTGAATTTAGTAGAAGTCCCTTTGTTTCTAATATATATATATTGATTAGTTAGTCACATCATCTTTAAAAATAAATTATAAAGATAGATCTCATTGCTTTGCATGATTTTAGATTTGTTTTATATATAGCTAGCTGGAAGTGCATTTAAACAATTTATTTAAATATAACTGGAATAATTTCGTTTTTCTTCAATCTTTAATTTTAATGGAATACCTAATAGACGTTCCATTATATTTAGCTTATCCAATTGTAAGCTACCATATAGTTTCCAGTACATTTGGCTTGCCCAATCGTGGGCTGCCTCATATACGTTCCATTACAATATATATATATATATATATATATATATATATATTTATATATATATATATATATGTTTAAATTTAATTGCTAAAGCAAAGTTTTGTTTAAAATTTGCTAGTAAAAACAGAAGAAGATCGCCCTGGGTACCTGATGCTTTGGTATGCAAAATTAATAAAGTACATTCTGCAGTATTAATTATTGGAATAATAAAAGAAATGTCTAAACCCTGTTTTTATAAAAAAAACAACAACATAAAATTGTAGATGCATAAGAGGAGAAAGGATACTCATATAGCCACTTAAACTATATAAATTGTGTTCTCTTAAAAAGTCCATGTTTTAGTTAGAATTATTATATCATAATGATATAAAGAAATATTACTTAAATAAATCATAAGTTCATCAAAATGAGATCTAATACTTTGTATATTTAAATGACAAAATTGAAGTGTACTAAAATATTTTTTCTGAGGAATCATATCAGATTTCATCATCATAAATAAATTTCAGAATAACGCCAAATCATTCTCATTTCTAATGAAAACATTGGGAGAATTATATTTTTTAATTACATAAAACTGATCCATTTTGAAAGAAAGCAAAACTTTGACCTGAATATAGCTTCTGTTCGTCCAATGATAAACACGTTCTATTGAAATGAGTCAAATGTTGAATAATAACAATAGTAGTAGTAGTAGTAGTAGTAGTAGTAGTAGTAGTAGTAGTAGTAGTAACAGCAGCAGAAGCAGTAGTAGTAGTAGTAGTAGTAGTAGTAGTAGTACTAATAATAATAATAATAATAATAATAATGCTATTATTATTATTATTATTATTATTATTATTATTATTATTATTATTATTATTATTATTATTATTATTATTATTATTATTATTATTATTATTATTATTATTATTATTATTATTATTATTATTATTATTATTCATCTTTGTAATAAATTTTTAAATGATAAATATTTAACAAAAACAATCACTAATTAGAAATATATAGTGTGAGGTGGATTTTTTAAATATTACTATTATTATAATAATTGAAACCACTTTGCTAATCACCTTATCATACAGTAATATAAAAGTAATACCACATTATGTGTCTAGAAAGAGACTGCATGAACATATAAATACATGTTCTAAAGAAAATTATGATTTATTTTTGAGAATGAAAATAATTAAATAACAGAAACATTGAAATAATTATATATTTTTATAACTTGACAAATTAAATATTAAGTTTCCAAAATTTGGAAAATTTGGATAATCTTTTTTTTTTAAGTTGAAATCTCAAAGTTATTAATGAGAAACTTCTAATAATTATGATGATTGCTTACTTGAAATTGGTTATTATCTAGATAATATAACTGAAATTACAATTGAATAAAATTTAAGTAAACATTAGATTTCACTTTTATAAATTGTAAATAATAATAAACTTTCTATTTAAGAAATTTTTTATTTATTTCATTTATTTAATAAATCACATTATTTATAACAAACTTTCAAAAACCAAATTTATTGTACATTTAGACCATAGAAATACAGACCAAAAAGTAAAAAAAAAACAAGTAAATGATTATGAAATAGCATGCAAATAAAAAAAAGATATATTTGAGTTAATGTTTGCACAGGAAACTTTTGTGACTTGTTTGTAACAATATTAAACTATTTGTATCTTAATTACAGAAACTGAAATTCAATTAAATTTGACTTAGTATTTAATTCTTGGCATCTAATTTATTTTGACAGAGATTGATGACATTCTTATGTAGCAGAAACACTAACTTTATTATTGAAACCAGCTGTTCAAAACTTATGTGTTGTGTCCCCTCTAGGAATATTAAAAAAAAAAAAATTGCGAGTCGTGAAAATTCTGACAAGTTCTAATGCTGGATAATATGCAATTTTTCAAAGATCTTATATCGAATCGTATGCAGTAAAATATAAAGATATATATTTGTATGTGGTAAAATTACTACTATTATTACTATCATTATATGCTTATAAAAGTATGGAGAAAACATATTATGGTTCATGTAGAATCTCAGTCTGAGTATGGAAGTTGCAACTGTAAAAAATGTTGAGAGTTACTTGTTTATATGTTCCCTTCAAACATTTATTCATTTACTCTCCAATTTTCTTAGATGAGCAATAATTCTAAAGTATCATCAACAATACAAAATGTTTATTGAATTATATATATATAATAAAGCAACAATCAATTAAATAATATCATTTTCTATATATTTAAAAGTCAGCATCTCATCTATTCTCTCAACCTCAACCACACACATACACAAAAGAAAGTCCTAGAAGAAATTTGATATAAAACCTTCAGTTTATTAAGTACTAATAATGCAATATCAGTTATATACAAGAAACAAGACAATAAAATTTACATGACAATAATTTTGCTGACATTTGAAGTGCATAGTTTATTATAAATATAATGATTTCTACGGCACACACTTTGTTTTTCTGAAATTATGCAATAGTAAACAAAAAAAAATGTAATTAGTTAATTTAATATTTAATTCAATTTACCGAATCACATGATATTATATTAATTCTATATCTCTGTGTTTAAATATATATATATGTGTGTCTATTATTAATGTATTGAAAATTTAATTGACAGTCGAAGATGAAAAAGAAATTTGATAAATAAATAAAACGAGGAAAACAAAAGAGTTAATTCAAAATGAGTAATCATTTTTTCTTTGTTTTACTTCATAGACTCCCCCTTCTAATCCTTAATGTGAACATAACTTTCTGCAAGAATTAAATTCCCCGATACACTGAGCAGATGGGCTTAATGTTAAAGCTAAAAGAATGTTGAAAAGAATATTTAAGGATTGATTCGAAGTAAAAGACAGAAAGAGAAACGATCATTATATAGTCAATTGAAAATATTGTCGTTCGAGAAAGAAACACACACATTTTTTTGATTATTTTTCTTTTATTGAAAGTGTGTGTATGAGGGGGGGGGATGGTAATGTGTGTTTACGGTTAGTGAAATATTAACCAAAAAGAAAAGAAAAGTGTAAGAAGGTTTTTACATGAATTTAATAAACTTCTACATAAGGTTATTGTTAGACTGTACACGCCAAAACTAATAAGATTATTTGTAAAAGAAATAAAATAATTTGGCCTTTAATATATAGTTAAAAAATAGTTTCTTTTAAAGAATACAAATATAAAAAGTGTAATATTACTATAAATAATTTAATAGGATTATGCAATATATTATAAATTGCATTATATTATAACTTATTAATAATCTAAACTATATTTTAATAATTGATTAAAATAATACATATAATACATATCTACAAAACCACTATATATATAATCTAATTAATTCTATGTTATTATTATAAATAATATAAAACAATAAAGTGATAATAATGATTAAAAATAACATAAACTAGTTATGGTTTAGACTGGTTAGCATCGTGGTTATCAATAAGAAAAACTACATTTTTTTAAAAAAATCTCTATCTGTACGATATGGTCTTCTGATACATCACGTGTTCATTAATGGTAATAATCGAAACCTCTTTAATCGTTCGCTTTCTATAATTTCTTTCCAACAATTTCAAGATCAATTTTGTGATCCACTCCATCTTATACATCTGAGACACATGACCACATAAATACGAAAAATATAAATGATCTCCAATATACGTGTTTCATGCAGAACGAGCCCTTATCAGTTAGTCCAGATACTCATATATATATATATATATATATATATATATGCTCGGCTGAAAATCTACCAACTTTAATGAACAGGTTTCAATCATCTCCACTCTACAAATATTCAGTCATTCATGCCCATGTTGACCATAAGTGATTTTGATTCTCATGTGCAGGAATATTCAGCCTTTATCCTGACCATCATTCTTCTGTGTATTTAAATGGGCTTAAAGATCTGCATATGAGGGCCAGAATTACTTATGGTGAACATGGGTATGACAACAAAATTGGCAAATAGGCACTTTGACCATGTCATTATTAGATTTTCAATGATATAGATGGCTGAAGTGACAAAAAGTGAAAGAAGATTGAAGCCTGTCCATTAATATTCGAAGATTGGCTATATTAGTATTAACCAAGCCCTGATATATATATATATATATATATATATCATAGATATATATATATATATATCATGTATATATATATATATATATATATATATATATATACATGAGTGTGGGTTCAGCATAAGCTGTTATATTGAAGATTATATATTTTTTCACATGTAAGTCGTCATGTGTAATTGTTGTATTAAGATACAGTGAATGACAGAAAAGTGTTTGAGAGTTTGGATTCAAAATCCCTATAATTACATCTAGCTTAAAAGTATATATGATATCATCATCAACAACCAATATCAATCCACTGCAGGATGAAGGTCAAGTTCAATTCATCTTCTCTATACTTTAGCTTTTATTCACCACAACACCCCTGCACACTTTCTTATTTCATCTATAAATCTAACATGTTATCTCTTTCTGGGTCTTTTAAAATCTCTTGGAATCCAGTTTAAGATTTCAAATGTCCATCATTATTTTCCTCTACCAATATGCCCAGTACAAATCCAGTATTTTAATTTTTTTCAATGAGTTCTGTAACACCTGTTTGTTCTGTTACCCGTATATTGTGTTTGCGATCACATCTTGTTACTCCCAACATGCTTCTCTCCATACTATTGAGTAATTTGAAGTCTCTTTATAGCTCTTCAGTTAAGTGTCCAAATCACAGATCCATTAGTAAGAACAGATAACACATTTATTAAGAACCTTCCTTTTCAAACACATAGGCACATTTTTTTTAGAATCAAGTTATTTCTATCAAAAGCACTCCAACCAAGTTTAATTCTATGATTAATTTCATCCATTATGTTTTCATCTGTAATAATATTCTGAACAGGTATTTGTAACTATTAACTTCTTCTAACTCATCATAATCAATCTTTATTTTCATATTTTGAGAAAATTCATTAAACATTACTTTAGTCTTTTTAACATTTATCTTTAGTAGTACTTTCCTATTTTCATCTGATAACTCCTGCAACATTTCGTGCAGCTTTACAGCATTATTTGCAAAAACAACTACATCATCTGCAAAATCTAAATGACTTAAATAATCTCCATTTACTTTCACTTCTTTAGTTTCCCATTTTAATCAAATAAATACTTCTTGCAGCACTATTGTAAAAAGTTCTGGAGATTCCCCTGTCTTACACCTCTCTCAATATTGACTTTTCTAGTATCCTTATGTAATATAATTGTTGCTGTTGAATTTATATATATATATATATATATATATATATATATATATATATATATATATATATATATATATATATATATATATATATATATATATATATATATATATATATATATATATATATATATATATATATATATATATATTCTTTAAAATCTGATAATATCCTGGATCTATATTTTGATTATCCAATGCTTTAATAACTGAAGAAAAGCTTATAGAATCAAATATCTTTTCATAATGTACAAATGCGAAGCATAATGGCAACTTATGTTCATTTGTCCTTCCTATAACTTCTCTCAATACCTGGATATGATCTACTGTACTAAAACCACTTTCAAATCCAGCGTTATCTGTAGATAAGTTGTAATTATCTTGGTAAAATTTTTGTATAAAACTCATAAAAGGCTGATAGGTCTGTAATTTCTAATATCTTCTTTATCATCTTTTTTAAATATTAATATTAATACTGCATTCCTCCAATCATCTGGTACATATTTATCATTTACACATTTTGTATATAACTATGCTAAAAATGTATTTCTTTACCAGCCTTTTTTTTAATATATAAATTGTAATTCCATCATTACCTGGAGCCTTTCCTTTCTTCATAGCATTTAATTACATGTCTCTCTTCTTCATTTAAAAAACTGGGCAATTAAGAAGGTGTAATAGATATAGAAGATACTTGTTCTGTATTACTATATAATTCTTGTAATCACATTCATATCGGCTTTTTTCAAACCAAATTGAGCAAACGCTTTTTGCGAGTGTTAAATAATAAATGAATAACCTCTGACCCATACAAGATATGGAATTTATGCAGCAATAAAAGAATCCTCTTATTACTACGACTCAAATATTTATATATGAGCAAATCTGAAGTACTGGCACAGTAGGTGTGACTATAGAACAGTCACTTTGAATTACTATATATAACTTATGAATGAATGACGCCGATGAAATTTACTAGAATTTACTGAATGTCATTCCAACTGAAATTAATCATATATATAAATCAGCATTTATTTTTTATAGCGTCTGTATACAATTGTAATCACATTCATATCGGCTTTTTTCAAACCAAATTGTGCAAACGCTTTTTGAGAGTGTTAAATAATAAATGAATAACCTCTGACCCATACAAGATATAGAATTTATGCAGCAATAAAAGGAATCCTCTTATTACTATGACTCAAATATTTATATATGAGCAAATCTGAAGTACTGGCACAGAAGGTGTGACTCTAGAACAGTCACTTTGAATTACTATATATAACTTATGAATGAATGACGCCGATGAAATTTACTAGAATTTACTGAACGTCATTCCAACTGAAATTAATCATATATATAAATCAGCATTTATTTTTTATAGTGTCTGTATACAATTGTAATCACATTCATATCAGCTTTTTTCAAACCAAATTGTGCAAATGCTTTTTGAGAGTGTTAAATAATAAATGAATAACCTCTGACCCATACAAGATATAGAATTTATGCAGCAATAAAAGGAATCCTCTTATTACTATGACTCAAATATTTATATATGAGCAAATCTGAAGTACTGGCACAGAAGGTGTGACTATAGAACAGTCACTTTGAATTACTATATATAACTTATGAATGAATGACGCCGATGAAATTTACTAGAATTTACTGAACATCATTCCAACTGAAATTAATCATATATATAAATCAGCATTTATTTTTTATAGCGTCTGTATACAATTGTAATCACATTCATATTGGCTTTTTGGTTTGAAAAAAGCCGATATGAATGTGATTACAATTGTATACAGACGCTATAAAAAATAAATGCTGATTTATATATATGATTAATTTCAGTTGGAATGACGTTCAGTAAATTCTAGTAAATTTCATCGGCGTCATTCATTCATAAGTTATATATAGTAATTCAAAGTGACTGTTCTATAGTCACACCTTCTGTGCCAGTACTTCAGATTTGCTCATATATAAATATTTGAGTCGTAGTAATAAGAGGATTCTTTTTATTGCTGCATAAATTCTATATCTTGTATGGGTCAGAGGTTATTCATTTATTATTTAAGACTCGCAAAAAGCGTTTGCACAATTTGGTTTGAAAAAACCCGATATGAATGTGATTACAATTGTATACAGACGCTATAAAAAATAAATGCTGATTTACATATAATTCTTGATAAAAGTCTTCTACCCATTTCATGATGTCATCTCTCTTTTTTAGTAATAATTCCATCTTTTTTTCTTATTGCAGATAAAAATTTCCTAACAATACCAAAATGTTGTTTTACACTCTTGAGACTTTTATTTTCTTCTACAGCTTTTCTTGCTAGTTCAAAGTTATCTTTTTTTTAAATTGTTTTCAACTCATTGCTACCCCATTTTAGAAAATTTGAGATATTTATTTCTTTTTAATGCATCATTTTTGTATATCTTCTTATTTTTTCTTTTCTTCATAAATTCTCTAGTCTCATTAGAAATTTTATTGGTCAATTGCTGTTTTTTTTCTACCAGCTATCTTTCTTGCAGTTTTTAAAAGTATATCAGTTATTTTCATATTAATTTTATTCAAATCGGAATCATGTTTAAAATCTTCTAATATTTGAAACCGATTTGTAAGTTCTAATTTAAATTCATAAGAACGTTTCTGAAGATTAGGAAGGACTATCAGCTGTAATTATTGTTTTTCTTAATATTTTTCTCTCTCTAGTTTTTTATTAACATGTATCTTATAACTTATTAATTGATGATCACTTCCTGTGATGTCCTTGTGTTTAAATATTACTTATTCAGCAAGTATTATGGTCATCCCTCTACTGTATATTTAAAAGGATGTAAGATCCTGCATAAGAGAGATCAGAATGACTTACAGTCAACAATTGACAGGCAAGGGATTTCAATATGCCATCAAACGATTTTCAGTAATGTGGATGAGTGAAGAGTTGGGGAGAGAAGAAAATTAAAGCATGTTCATCAGAGTTTGAAGATTCTATATTAATATAAAACAGGCACTGGTATATATATATATATATATATAACCAGTGCCTGTTTTATATTAATATATGTATATATGTAGAATTATATATATATATATATATAATTCTACAGTAAACAATATTTTAAAAACTAATATTTACCATTATTTAATAGAAGTACTTTAAACTATCTAAGTAGTTGTTAGAAACTATATTCAAATTCTATTAAAAAGAGCCTTTATAAATGTATACAAAAACAATTACATCATACATCATTTTTTTTCCAATTCATTATTTTTTATATTTAGCAATATGTCTACTTACCAAATGCTGTTTTCCATTTCTTATTAACTTAGCTTCTTTAATTTTACGTTTATTATTATTTCTTTCAATACATAAAATCTTAACTTCATTAAAATCAAAATCAAAACCATATATACATGTAACATTATGATCAAAAAATACTGAAGTTGATACGTCATCATTTCTAACACATTCTTGTCTTGAATTTTGGACTTGTTTGTATAGCAATAAATACTCCTTTGATATTTTTTTCAAGATTCACCTATATATGCATTTCCACAAACACACCAGCATTTATATATTGAGAAACATTGATTTAAAATACTACATCTATTTTGTTAATTATTTTTCAATTTATTTAAATTAGGAATAGTATACAAAGCTACCCTACATATATTCCTTAGATTGATAAATTATTCAAAAAATAGATGTAGTATTTTAAATCAAAGTTCTGCAATATATAAATGGTGGTGTGTTTGTGGAAAAACATATAAACATGAATCTCACAGTTCAATGGAGAAAAGTTCAAAGGGGAATTTATTACTGTATAAATGAGTGCAAAAATCAAAACATGAGAGTGTTAGAAATGATGATATACCAACTTCAGTATTTTTGATCATTATGTTACATGTATATATGGTTTTGATTATAATTTTAATAAAGCTAAGATTTTATGTATTGAAAGAAATAATAATAAATGCAAAATTAAAGAAGGTATACTAATAAGAAATGTAAAGCAGCGTTTGAAAAATAGACAAGCTCTTAATATAAAAATTAATGAATTGTGGGAAAATTGATGTGTGACATATTTGTTTTTGTATACATTTATAAGGTTTTTCTTTTTGTAATAAAATTTGAATATAGTTGATAACGACTACTTAGATAGTTGAAAGTACTTCTATTAAATTATAGTAAATATTTGTTTTTAAAATATTGTTTACTTTATTAATTATTGTATTGTTTTTCGAAGAATTATATATATTTGATTATAATTGGAATACAGAAATTGATTACTAATTCATATATATATATATATATATATATATATATATATATATATATATATATATATATATATATATATATATATATATATATATATAATACATGAGCAATTTAAAAGTATTGCAGTTTGTAATGTTATAATTGACTATTTATTAGAATGCATTACAGTGACATGTTTATTACATGTTTAAAGAGGTTTATTTAAACTTCATTGCATCAATATTTTATACTTTTTAGTCAAATAGCAATCTTTAAGTGTCCATATACATTCAATGGACCATTAGTAAGAATGGATTTCCATTCTTACTATTAAAAGGTGAGAGGGTTGCCTTGACAGCAATGTGAAATATTGATTACTATTTTTACTGTGAATCATTAGGTGATTACTGGTTGATATCTAATTATATATATATATAATTATAATTGAAATAATATTTTTAACGGTTTACAAACAATTACAAACAATCTTTAAATCTGCAAAAGTTTTTGAATTTAATGGCAGTTGAGGCAGGTTAGAAAGTAACCGAAAGTACTTCTGCGGATTTAAAGATTGTTTGTAATTGTTTGTAAACCGTTAAAAATATTATTTCAATTATAATTACAATATTGTTTTTAATTAACGGATATTTTATTTATTTTACATATATATATATATATATGTCTGTATTTCTTCAAAATAATATACGTAACTCTATAAATAAATATTTGCAAATAAATTGGAAATTATGATCTGGACCAACTGATAAATGCTGGTTTAGCACAATATGCTTATATTGGTGATCATTTATCTTTTTCACATGAATCTAGTTATATGTTTTGATTATATAAGATAGAGTGAATGACAAAAGAGAATTTGAAAGTCTGTGTTCAAAGCCTATAATTATATCTGGCTTAATAGTATACATGATATATTTTTGTTTAAGTATATTGTACCATTTATTTATATATGGTACAAATATATGGGCATTTGGTAAAAGCTAAAAAAAAGTAAATTTATATTTTTATTTAGTAGTATAATTTTTTTAAATCGTACAATGAAAGTTAAATTTGCCATTCGTATTTTTTTATCTAGTTAAAAATAAAAGTAAAAATTGGAGAAAACAAAATACACACAAATTACTGATCAAGATAAGCTAAAAGAAAGATATTTAAACTAATTAAAGATGGCAGAATGATACTAAGAAAATAAAGACTTTGTAATGTAAATTTCATAAAGAATTTACAAGATTATCAGTGTATATTTTGACAAACAAAAGGTATGTGCAGAAGTCTGAAAACTGGACCCTGACTATAAAAAGTAAGAAACCGGTTAGATCAACCTATTGTTTCATTTGTTTTTCTTATGTTCGGTCCTGGATAACAAAAGAATATATCTAGGATCACCCTACGCTGAACTAATTCTGCATGTTGGAGTGAACCAGAGCTTTTGCTGACATTGTTCCTGAAGTTGGACACCAGAAAAGATTTCATGACCAACCAGTAGAATAAACCACAAGATCAACTTATAACCGATAGCCAAGCTCATTCTCCCACAAAAAAAAAAAAAAAAAAAAACTATGCATAGTACTCTACAAGCTTCGTGAACTACTTATTCCTGATTGTGACAAAATTAAGCATTTGCAAACAATTTTTAAAAATGTGTTTAAAATAATCCCAATACAGATATTAATTTTCTTATGCAAGAGACACTCATTTAAAGGAACTTTCTAGAAACCATTTGCAAGTAAACTGTAATTGTGAAATTGTTTTTTTTTATTAATTTATTCATGTTTGTATTAACGTGCATGTGTTCTCTCCAGTTTATTGAATATGTAATTTATCTTTAAATATTTTAATTTGTTAGAATAAAAATATTTATTTCTAATACCAACTTTTCCTTTACGTTATTAATAATAGTTATTAATGATTATTATTAAATTCATTAATATTAGTTTAGTAAGATTTAAAAATATACTTTACCTTTGCCAATATGTTTTGAATAAGCTCCAAATAGGAACAAAACATTCTTCTTTTTGCATAACTTGATCAACTTGCGCATTTATGTGTAATAGAGACCTAGCAAGACGTGGAAAATGTTACAATATATATATATATATATATATATATATATATATATATATATATATATATATATATATATATGATGTGATGTAATTTGGCTTCTCCTTAAACAAAGTCAAGAATATCTCAGCAATTATGGCCAGATAAACCTGTTAGCCATTTTATTTTCTGTTCCTCACTCTAAATTTTCTCTTGTTCTGCTTCAGCCCATTTCCACAACATAATCTTTGTTAACTCTGTACCGTTTATATTTAAATACTATTATCATTTCCCAAACTCAGCATAAAAAACAATAATTCACTTTCTGTATAATCACTTTTTTCATATTTATCTTTCCATAACTTCATTATATGTACCCTTTATTTTTTTAAACATTTACATTCAATTAACAAATGCCTAATATTTTCTATTCTTTCCTTACATAATTTACAAATATACAATTACAAATATACAGTATCGCCCTCTGTTTAAAAGTATATATCTCAATAATAGCAAACTTCAAAATGATACCACTTTAAAGTTGTACTATTGAAATACAAACTAACTCAAACACATATCATGACATTTTAAATAAGCAAATGATCTTAAATTTTGCTAATAAACTAGCATGTTTACAAACTTATTAAAGACAAACTAAACATTACATTTTAATCTTTAAATAATCCTCCCTAACTATAAATGAAAATAAAGTTACTGTTATCACTAACTGAAATAATCATTAAAATATCTAAACCATTATACAATTACAAATATCCAGTAACACCCTCTGTTTAAAAGTCTGTATCTCAATAATAGTGTACTTCAAAATTATTCCACTTTAAAGTTGTATGCTAATCTATGTTAAATATTGAAATACAAACTAATAGTAACTTTATTTTCATTTATAATTTGGGAGGATTATTTAAAGTTAAAATCTAATGTTTAGTTTGTGTCTAATAAGTTTGTAAAAATGTTAGTTTATTAGCAAAAATTAAGATCATTTGCTTATTTAAAATTTCATGTTCGAGTTAGTTTGTATTTCAATATTTAACAACAACTAGTGTACAACTTCTAAGTGGTATCATTTTGAAGTTCACTATTATTGAGATATAGACTTTTAAACAGAGAGTATTACTCGATATTTGTAATTATATAATGGTTTAGATATTTGTATGATTATTTCTGTTACTGATAACATTAACTTTATTTTCATATATATATATATATATAATGTAATGGGCACATACGACATTACATAATTTTTTTTTATTAAAGATGAAAAAATAAAAGTTCGCAAATAAAACTTCTTTTTTTGAGAATTAAAAATTGAAAATTAAAAAATCATCTTAAACTCGTATATATATAAAATTGCACAGATGGAAAAAAATTATTAAAATAAAACTTTATTATAAATAGAAAAAAGTATTTTAAAAGCAAAAACTTAAAAAGATTTAGAGATAAATATATATTTTTAAGTTTGGAAAACAAAATAATTAATGCTATTGAAAAATGGAAATGATTGTTTTAATTAGTTAAATGTAAACTAGCCCTTGGACATTTAAAATGAATAAGCAAAGGTCAGATAGGAGAGAAAAACAATGGAATCGGATCTCAGCAAAAAGACTATCACATCGTAGTGACGTAATGTCCACTGGATCTGAACGGCTACTATAAAAAGTGAGTGAAGAAAATTAGAGGAAGAGATGGGTGATAGCAGTGATGATATGTGTTAGTGTGGAGTTGAAGAAGAAGGGATTGAAAAGATGCACTCTTCAATCACTTCAGTTCTGCTAAGAAAAAAAGATAAATGACCTATCATTTTCTACATTGAGGACCAGCTACAGTAAAAGACCTCTGGATAAATAAATAAAACAGCCAACAGAATACCAATGTCTTTAGAACAGTGTGGGAATTCACGTTCAAATAGCAAGCAATGGATAAAAAAGAACGTTTAAAATCGTAAGAGCTTTTTGAACTCTAAGCTTTAAATATATTTCTAAAACTCCAGTATATTAAACGATACGAACTTTAATTCTAAAACTTGTTCTGTATTTAAAATAATTGCAATAAAATCCTATCTGACCAACTTAATTCATTAATAAGTAATTTTATTTAATGTATTTCTTTTGTAAAATCATTTCCATTTATTTATTTATTTATTTGTTTGTTCTTTAAGTTTTTATTATGATTTCTGTTTTCGTTGAACTAAATTATATAAATGTTAACTTTAAGTCGGGTGTGAATGGCTATATAGATTTGTAAAGTTATATTAGGGGAGGGTAATATTAGGTTATTTCTTCTGTACTTGAATTAGGTCAATGGATTGGATATATTGGTGTAATTAGTAGATGCAGTACGAGAATCACTATGGGCAGAATCGTTTTATACACCGCACACTCTCATTTTGCCTATGGAAGGAATTATAAGACGGAGACAGTGGTTCTTTCCTATGGAGATTTTTTTATTGCTCTTATTGTCAGATAGATGTAGTATTCCTATCTGATGAGAGGCAATTGTTTTCTTAACCTAATTGTGCTGTCGTCTTCATATTACATTAAACACATCGATATATCAGATGGATTGACATTGGTTTAACTGTGAACTTTTGGCCTAAAGTGAAATAAGGGATAAAATATTTTCTTTTCAAATTCAATCTATGTAGTCTATTAATACTCGACACTGTAAATAAAAATGCATTAAATTTAAGTTGGGTATAGACGCTTGCATGGATTTGTTATCAGTTAATTGTGTTTTTGGTTTTCATATTTGATCAAAATATATAGACATTCGGTAAATACTGATACCTTACGGTGAGTATCTAAGATGTATTTATTTTGGATGTCTTTTAAGTTATTGGTGTCTATGCGGCATCTTATGATGAATGCCATTGGGTTTCTTATAAATTTCCCTCTGCATTTCCATCAATGACTTTATATTTTGATCATTTATGTTTATTTTGAAATGTTTTTGACCGTGTAATCTATGTAACTGATCTATACTCAACATTTATAAAACAAACTTTTAAAAATCCATCTGTGCGAACTTATAAAAATAAAAAAATGTAAATTAAAATCTAAAAATAAAAGTTAAAAATGTAAGTTAAATTTTAAAATGCTAAAGTAAACATACTAAAATAATAATGTTAAATTTTATATATATGTGCGTAAATAAACGTTTGTGTGTTAATTACTGGCAGTGGCTTATTTTATTCTTTTTTAAAAAATATTCTTAGATAAGAATTTATTACAAAATATAAATCTCTGTTGTTCCACTGAACTAGTGACAATGGGCTAATGACCGGAATCAACCAATAAAAAAAAAATAACTTACATATCTGCCTACTATATAAATTTTCTAGGTTCAAATGCCTAGTGGTGCCCTGTAGTGTAGATTACGTTAAGTCTCCTATTCTGGATCGTTATAATATATATATATATATATTATTGGTACCATGCTGTAACATGGAAAGATGGGAAAAAATCATCATCCACACAGAATGATTACATACACTAAATTAACATTAAATTAACACAAAAATGAGTGAATATAAAAGAAAAATGATTTAACATTGACCAATAGAAAAAGAGCATGAGAGCAACAAAGAAGAAAGTAGAAATAAAGTAATTGTATGAATAATCTGAAATAAAACAAGTCATCATTTGTGATTAGATTTTAAAGAGATGTTATGTCAAATCTAAGCTGATTATGTAGCCAATGTCAAATTTAGTGAATTTCATAAACAATCAACTGCATTAACATAGTGAATTGCTCATGTTTCAATGATAAGAAAAATAATGCTTCTCATTTTGTTACATGATGATCTTCACCAATACTCAGACCACCACAGATATACAAAGCAACTGGAAATAAATTTGTAATCTCTATAAATAAACATCAATGGATAGACTTAAGTTATGTTGACGTTTGTGCTATCCAATAAAATATCTGGATATTTAAGCACAAAATCAAACTCCCACATATAAATAAAATAACTGTTATTCCTCTATAGTTATCTCAAGATTGCTAGAACCCTAGAAACTGTGACTGGGAACAAAAGTAAATATAACTATGTAAGTTTACTCTACTTCAATTTGAATAGCTTTATTGGTATAATTACCAAATTTCTTAACATAATTTTATAATAAAATCAAGTTACACACTCTCATCAATTCATAGAACAGATAGCTGGAGAAATAAATACTGCATTACTATTTTTAAACAATTATTCAACAAAATTAACTAACAAATTAATAAATTCTGACAATATATTATATTTTGATAATTCAGAACTCAATACATTATTATAAAAAATATAATTATATATTAATAGTCATTTACTTTGATTTATTTCCTTTTCAATAACAATGGCTGAAAAATAAACTTTCAAAATAAGGGATGAAAAAATATTAACTTAGTTAAAACTTTTTTCCTTTTTTTGTGAAAATAGATGGTTCTATATGATTATATATTTTTAGGATATATTTAAACAAGAATAATATTGTTCATTATTATTTATACTGTAATTATAAATTTTATTAAAATCAATTGTAAATATAGATATACACACTACAACATTTTATATTATCAGGGCTGCATTCCTTTGAATCTTTCTTTTAAATTTATAATATTAAGGCTCTTTCCAATTCAGCCTTTTCTTTTGTCCAAAATTACACAATAATATGTTATTTCATTAACATATACTTTCTGTAAATTCAAATCTCCATTGTGATGGTATCTTAAAGGTAAATACAATTAAATTTATTCAATTTACAACATAATAATTTTTGAGTTAGTATAGGTTAAATTCATCTATTTTTCAATATAATAGTTTACAAATCAGTTTAACACAGTCTGGAAGAGTAATTCTTTTGGATAGAATATAAAACTTGTTCCAGATTTCTTCTGAATGTAGTCTCCTTTGCTTTTTTCTTCTAGAGAATAGAATACATGGTGAGATTTGGTGATTCTTAAGTTTTAAATAATACTTAGAATATGTATTTCCCAAATTTATTTTTAAAAACTTTTTTCATTAATATTGAAGCTACTGTTACATCAAACTAAAAACATAACATATCTATTCAGTTTACAACTATTCTTCTTCCAAACAGTAAATATAGAAATGACTGATCTTCACAAGACACTGAGGTCAACTCATTTAACCTGCTCTTTCCATATTTTAATTTTAAAGAGTCTTGTACCCATCCAATCACACATTATTTTAGCATAACAGCATTAAATACTGAACAACAAATTATAATTTGTTTATAACAGTATATAGTTTTTAATTATACTTTGATTTTAACTGCAGTACATTTATTGAGAGATAAAAAGAAAAGAATATGAAGAATGTATAATCTTTAAAAATACATTTCAAACCATATTTTTTTTCTTTTCTTTTAAATACTCATAACCTTTACTTTAAATTGTACTTATTTATCTCTCTTATTATTATTTTTTAATTAAAAACCAGTAGATTAATCAAATTAATGAAGGAAAATCGTATATTAATTATACTTATAAAAGTACTGAACTTTCCATACAGCATTTCCACCAAGTATAACTTTTCATTATCAATGGATGCAAAAAGGTGTATGAATAAATTCCCTATCTAGTGTCTATTCATCCAATATCCCCAAATTAGTTTTTTCCTTGTGGCTTTCATCAGTGAGAAGCCAAGGACTTGTGAAAACTGCACTTAGATCTTAATACCTTATACAACCCTCCAACAATAAGCTTTTACCAACTTGGTTAACAATAAAGCTAGGAACCCAAGATAAAACACTATAATGTTTTAAACCCAAGCTTATTCTGTTGTATAGTCATGAATTGTTCAGCATCTATACATAGTGTTGATTTTGATTTTTCAAAAAAAAAAAAACATTGCCATTATTCTATGGCAGGGTTAATATGAAACTAATAAAATATCACATTTTCATCATTTCATATGCTTCTATATGTTGTTAACAAGAAGTATCACCACCAAGGGCAAGCTTTCAAAATAAATGGTTGAATAAATGTTTGTTTATAAAATTCCCATGCAATTCCTATTCATACAACATCCTCAGACTAGTTTCTACATTGTCGTTTTTAATAGTGAGAAGCCTTGGATTAAAGAGCACTGTATCAATAAATTAGGATTTATTGTAACACTCCAGCAACCACCATTTTACTTACTTGGTTAACTATAATGCAGTAGTCCAAGTTGCAAACACAACAATGTTTGCAACTCAAGCTCATTGTTATAGTCATGTAGATCTGGCGTCAGTTCAGCAATATTGGATTTGCCATTTTTGTTTTTTTTTAAAAGTCACTGTTGTCATTATGGTTTGGGCAGAGCAGATATTAAACCATCAAAAAATCATATGATTATCATTCCATATGCTTACACATTCTATTAATGAAAGCAACAAACTATTTTTACAGTAGTTCCACCAAGTGCATCCTTTATAATCAAAGGTTGCAGGAATGTTTGTGCAAAAAAAATTATATCTAAGGCCTACCCATCTAATATTCACATATTATGGTCAAGCATTCAGCTTTCATCAGTGAGAATCCTTGGATTTGAAAGCACTGTACCTAAATCTTTAGATATAATTCAACTTTCAAACACATGATGATACTACTCTAAGGAAAGTTCAGTACTTTTATTTACAGCATGTGCTAACATATTAAATGGTGGTCATGTGATGATCTGGTCATTGTATAGCGATCCTGCCCATAGGATAACATTGACTGTTGCTTTCAAAAAACTAAAGACCCCAACATATATAGATGTCAAGTGAGTTCACATCTTCATAAGTATACAAGTGAATGAGCTTACATTGTTAACATTATGTTGTCTTATCATTACTTATTATCAGTGTACCTTTGAAGGCTTTTTGATGCTATATAACAGATGCTATTACTATATGGTGAAACTGCATTTAATTCAGACCCATATAGCTACCTGGTTTGTAAAGCCAGATTTGAAGACATTTATGTGTCTGAAAAGTTCAGGTTTTCAAATTGATAGAAACATATTTTATAAGTGCTGACTTTTCAGTTTGTATTTTAGATCTAGTTTTCCCAGTTGCAGCACTCCACTGAAGTGAGCCATAAGTTTGAAAACAATTGGTCTGGAGATAGGATATTTCCAATAGAGATTTTGAGCTATTGGTAAGCTCCATGTAGTGATCATTTAAATGCAAGCTTAAAAACAAGTTACAAAATGTATGATATATATATATATATATATATATATATATATATATATATATATATATATATATATATATATATATATATATATATATATATATATATATATATATATATATATATAAAACACAGTATTCAAAATTAAATAATATATTCTTTACAAGGGGTTACGGATGTGCCTAATGAAACAGAATGAATATAATATGAAAATTATGGATCAGATGAAGAAGCTTTGTTTTGTCTGGTAAAGAATATATCATTTAATTTTGAATACTGTGTTAAATATATTTGTTTGAATTATTATTATATGATTTAAAAATACAGACATTTAATGGTTGTAGTTATATATATATATATATATATATATATATATATATATATATATATATATATATATATATATATATATATATATATATAATTACAAATCGACATCTGTATTTCTTCAAAATAATATACATAAATTTAAAAATTAATATTGGAAAATACAGTACTTAAAAGTTTATAAAACATACATATCTATAAGCATCACTTAAGGGCACTTTCAACTATCCTTGTAGCTTTTGTTAAGAAGTATTTTGAAAGGCCAAATTTTCTATAATTCCATTATGTCAACTTTTCCATAATCCCATGATCTTAATGTTTGCTGCTTGCCTATTGATTAAATCTGGCTTGTATTTATATATTAACATGGCTTCCATAATTTTTCTTTTATTATTATTATTTTCAGTTTCCAATATTTTTACATTACTATAATTAAAATCAAAACCAAATATACACGAATGATTGTGATCATTAAAAGTGGAAGTTGATAAGATATCATTATTTTTATAATTTTGTTCTGTATTTTGAACCTTTTTTTAATAATAACAAGTGCTCTTTTGTTCTTTTTCCCAATATGCATCTTGACTGACCTATATATCCTCTGCCATACCTACATGTACACTTGTAAATGATACAATTTTTATTTGTCAATAAGATTTTATCTTTTGAGTTATTTATTAATTTATTTAATGCAGGTGGTGCATAAAATGCAATGTCACATATACCTTTATAAATTTTCTTAATGAAACTTGCCTGTTGATTTGAAATATATGGTACTGATATCCAATTTTTTTTATCAGAAGAATTAACATTACTATTAATATTATTTTTATATTTAGAACTAAAGTTTTTATTAGTATAATAAACATAATCATAACTATACCCAACATTTAACAATTCATTATAATAAATTTTAATATTTTTCTTTTATCCGATGAATAATTACAAAGATTATCATTTTAAATAAGGACTTTACACCTGCTATTTTATGTGACATTAGTACTTTTGATTTATATGGAATATAACCTCTTTTTTCTATTTGTGTGAAAGTCATATAGTCATCATCATCATCATTAACCATTATCAATCCTCTTCAGAATGGAGGTCTCTCCAAATTTAATCCATCTTCTCCGATATTTAGCTTCTCTTCTCCACAACACCCCTGCACATTTTCTTATTTCATCCATTCAACTCACATGTGGTCTCATTCTGGGTCTTTTACAATCTCTTGGAATCCAGTTTAAAATTTCAATTGTCCATCTATTATCATCTCTTCTAGCAATATGTCCAGCCCAACTCCATTTCAATCTTTTAATTTTTTCAATAAGGTCAGTAACACCTGTTTGTTGTCTTACCCATACATTGCGTTTTCGATCTCTTCTTGTTACTCCCAACATACATCTCTCCATACTCCTTTGAGTGGTCTGAAGTCTCTGTATTGCTCTTCTATTAAGTGTCCAAGTCTCAGATCCATAAGTAAGAACTGGTAAAACACATTTGTTAAAAACCATCCTTTTCAAACACATAGGCATATTTCCTTTTAGTATCAAGTTATTTCTACCAAAAGCACTCCAACCAAGTTTAATTCTATGATTAATTTCCTCCATTATGTTTCCATCTGTATTAATAATCTGACCAAGGTATTTGTAACTGTTAACTTCTTCTAATTCTTCATAATCAATCTTTATTTTCATATTTTGAGCAAATCGATTAAACATTACTTTAGTCTTTTTAACATTTATCTTTAGTCCTACTTTTCTACTTTCATCTGCTAACTCCTGCAACATTTCCTGCAGCTCTGAAGCATTATTTGCAAAAACAACTACATCATCTGCGAAATCTAAATGACTTAAATACTCTCCATTTACTTTCACTCCTTTAGTTTCCCATTTTAATCCACAAAATACTTCTTGCAGCACTGCTGTAAAGAGTTTTGGAGATATGGAGTCACCTTGTCTTACACCTTTCTCAATGTTGATTTTTCCAGTATCATTATGTAATCTAATTGTTGCTGTTGCATTTTTATAAATATTCTTTAAAATATGACAATATCCTGGATCTATACCTTGATGATCCAATGCTTTAATCACTGAAGAAATGTGTATAGAATCGAATGCCTTTTCATAATCTACAAATCCAAAACATAATGACAACTCATATTCGTTTGTCCTTTCTATGACTTCTCTCAATACCTGGATATGATCTATTGTACTAAAACCACTTTTAAATCCAGCTTGTTCTCTTGGTTGGTGGAAATCCAAAGTTCTCTGTAGGCGAGTTGTAATTATCTTGGTAAAAATTTTATATAAAACTGATAAAAGGCTGATAGGTCTGTAATTTCTAATATCTTCTTTATCACCTTTTTTAAATATTAATATTATTACTGCATTCTTCCAATCTTCCGGTACATCTTTATCATTTAGACATTTGGTATATAACTTTGCTAAAATTGTTTCTATTTCTTCACCTGCTTCTTTTAATATATCAATTATAATTCCATCATTTCCTGGAGCCTTTCCTTTCTTCATACACTTAATTGCATGTCTCACTTCTTCATTTAAAATTCTGGGCAATTCGGAAGATGTAATAGATATAGGAGGTACTTGTTCTTTATTACTATATAATTCTTGATAAAAATCTTCTACCAATTTCATGATGTCATCTCTCTTTTTAGTAATAATTCCATCTTTTTTCTTATTGCAGATATAAATTTCCTACCAATACCAAAATGTTGTTTAACATTTTTGAGACTTTTATTTTCTTCTACAGCTTTCCTTGCTATTTCACAGTTATACTTTCTTATATCATTTTCAACTCTTTTCCGTACCATTTTACAAAATTCGAGATATTCAATTCTTTTTAATACATCATTTTTGTATATCTTCATATTCCTTCTTTTCTTCATAAATTCTCTAGTCTCAGTAGAAATTTTATTAGTCAATTGCTGCTTTTTTCTACCAGCTATGTTTGTTGCAGTTTTTAAAAGTGTATCAGTTATTTTCATATTAATTTCATTCAAATCTGAATCATGTTCAAAATCTCCTAACACTTGAAACCTATTTGTAAGTTCTAATTTAAATTCATTAGAATGTTTCTGAAGATTAGGAATATCAACTGTAAATATTGTTTTTCTTAATAATTTTTGTCTCTCTAGTTTTACATTAACACGTAACTTACACCTTACTAATCGATGATCACTTCCTGTGTTAAATTTATTAAGAACATTACAATCTTGAAATATGTATTTTCTGTTAGTCAAAATATAATCCAATTCTGCTGTACCTTCATTTGGATGCTTCCATGTCCATTTCCTTTTAACATTTTTCTCAAAAAATGAATTCATAATATAAAGTTTTTCTTTTTCTGCAAACTCCACAAGTCTATGTCCTCTCTCATTTCTATTACCATAACCAAAATTACCTACAGCAATTTCATCTTTCATTTGTCTACCAATTCTAGCATTAAAGTCTCCCATAACAATTTTAAAATGTTGTTTACTCTGATCAAAAGCCTTTTGTACATCCATATAAAAATCTTCTACTACTTCATCACTATGAGAACTTGTTGGGGCATAAACCTGAATTATCTGCATTTGGTATCTGCTATTAAGTTGTATAACTAATCTTGCCACTCTGTCCGATACACCATCAATCTCCACAATATTGTTCTTCCACTTTTTATTTATAATGAATCCTACTCCACTTGTATTTCCAATATGTGTGCCTTTATAATAGAGTATATGTCCACTTTTTAAATCAATTGTTTCTTCTCCTTTTCTTCTAACTTCACAAAGTCCAATAATGTCCCATTTAATATAAGACAGTTCTTCTTCTAATTCTTGCAATCTTCCTTCACTTGAAAGTGATCTGCAGTTGTAAGTACCTAAATAAAAAGTCATCATCAAATGGCAGCCTGGGTCCACAATCAGGGGATTCTTAGCACCCTCCGCCTTTGGCCACCAACCGCTGCCTTGGTTGGTGACTTTACAGCCTCCTGGGAATAAGGGCCATGCTTTATTTTTGTCTGTCATAATTGTATATATGTATTGGAAAAATATTTATCATTTACACAAACATTCATTCTGCCTTATCAGGCACTGAGAAGAAAGACCATGGTGTTTCTTGATCTTAAACTCAGAGGTAAAAAGCCAATAAACTCACCATACTGGCTAATACATGTTGGTGAGCAGCCCATCCATGTTCGTATACTATATGAATAATCACATAGTAATAACAGCTGCAACGACAAGAACGAATGGAGTGGACATTAGGAATTTTCCCTGCTTGGTTTCTTTAATGCCTCCGAGAGGTATCAAAGGGTCTTCTTTCAGTTAATAGCAAACTCCTTTTTGCAGCCAGTCATATAGTAATCCAATTTATATTTGTTTCTAGTTATATTGAGATATAAACATTAAACACACTGAATTTTCTTCTGTTTTAATCCATTTTAAGCCCTTTATATTATTTACTTCATTAAACAAATCATCAATAGCATCTGTCTTTCCACAAACAAAAACATCATCAACATATTGATTGTATAAAGTAATATCCTTTTGATAATATTCCTTTTTAAAATACTTTTTTCATATGTAAATATCACAAAATTACATATTTGGGCAAATATAAAAAAACACATTGGCCAGTCATTACTTATTTTGTAAAATTCATGCTTACAAATGGCATAATGTTTTTATCAATAAAGTTTATATTTCAACAATAAATTTTATTGTTTTAACATTAACATTTTTAACATTAATGCATTATTAATTATTTCAGTAGAAGTCATTCTATCAATTAATCCATACATTTCACTGACATCAAAGGTACAAATTACATCATAAATATCAATAACAACATTATTAATTTTCCCAATGAAATCAAATGATGAATGTATTGTATATATATCAAAATCAAAAAATCCCTTTAACATTTTCTCAATTAATCTACATGTTTCACAATAAAAAGTACCCCCAAAATCAATCATTAATCATAATTGTTCTTTTTCTTTATGCAATTTTATATTTTAAAATATTTTAGACTTATTGCAGCTGAGAGATAATTCCTGTAATAAGTACCATGATCAATTACACTATTTTGGCTTTATTTTTTAAAATGTTATTAATAAATTGAACATGTAAACTTTCAATATTTATCTTACTAACCTTTATAAAAATAATAATATTTATTTGAGTAATAATTTTATTTTCATCATCTAATTTTAGTAATAGACACAATCTTAAACCTTTATCTTCTTTTATGCACACAATATTATTATCAAATGCAAATTTTTTAAAGTTAGAAATTTGTATACTCCAATTACTATATATTGTACATTTGAGATTATTTTCTTTTACTTTTTTAACTAAATCATTTCCAATCAGTGAATCACATTTTATTATGCCATGGAACTTTCAACAGCAGATTTCAATTCTAGATCATATTCTTTCAATTGGACACCAACAGATTTTGAATCAAGATTTAAAATATATTTTTCTTGAAAATCGAAATCCACACCAAAGAAATTAACAAAATTATTATCTTGACAAATAAAAATTGTATCATTTACAAATAGACATTTCAAAATACAGCAAAACTCTCCATATAGTAGTGCCATCTTGTGCTAAGAAGAGCAATCAATGGATGCCAGAAGGCTTGTGCATAAAATCCCTATCTAGTGCCTACTCATCCAATATCCCCAGACTAGTTTCTGGCTTGTGGCCTTCATCAGTGAGGAGCCTTGGATCTGAGAGCACTGCACCTAGATCTTAGGATCTAATGCAACCCTCCAGCACCCACCTTTTAACTCTATTTAACTACAAAACTATGAGAATGAAATTGAAAACACTATTAATATTTTCAACCCAAGCTCAATAGCTTATATAGTCATATGGGTCTGAACTCAATTCAGTACCCATACATTTTGGTGTCTTTGGCTCTTTAACAACCATAGCCACCACTATCCTATTAGGCAGGATTGGTGTTAAACCACTAAACATCACATGATCACTATCTCATACTAGCACAATAATTGTTATTAAACAATTCAAAATACAGCAAAACTCTCCATATAGTAGTGCCATCTTGTGCTAACAAGAGCAATCAATGGATGCCAGAAGGCTTGTGCATAAAATCCCTATCTAGTGCCTACTCATCCAATATCCCCAGACTAGTTTCTGGCTTGTGGCCTTCATCAGTGAGGAGCCTTGGATCTGAGAGCACTGCACCTAGATCTTAGGATCTAATGCAACCCTCCAGCACCCACCTTTTAACTCTATTTAACTACAAAACTATGAGAATGAAATTGAAAACACTATTAATATTTTCAACCCAAGCTCAATAGCTTATATAGTCATATGGGTCTGAACTCAATTCAGTACCCATACATTTTGGTGTCTTTGGCTCTTTAACAACCATAGCCACCACTATCCTATTAGGCAGGATTGGTGTTAAACCACTAAACATCACATGATCACTATCTCATACTAGCACAATAATTGTTATTAAACAATTCAAAATACAGCAAAACTCTCCATATAGTAGTGCCATCTTGTGCTAACAAGAGCAATCAATGGATGCCAGAAGGCTTGTGCATAAAATCCCTATCTAGTGCCTACTCATCCAATATCCCCAGACTAGTTTCTGGCTTGTGGCCTTCATCAGTGAGGAGCCTTGGATCTGAGAGCACTGCACCTAGATCTTAGGATCTAATGCAACCCTCCAGCACCCACCTTTTAACTCTATTTAACTACAAAACTATGAGAATGAAATTGAAAACACTATTAATATTTTCAACCCAAGCTCAATAGCTTATATAGTCATATGGGTCTGAACTCAATTCAGTACCCATACATTTTGGTGTCTTTGGCTCTTTAACAACCATAGCCACCACTATCCTATTAGGCAGGATTGGTGTTAAACCACTAAACATCACATGATCACTATCTCATACTAGCACAATAATTGTTATTAAACAATTCAAAATACAGCAAAACTCTCCATATAGTAGTGCCATCTTGTGCTAACAAGAGCAATCAATGGAGATGGCACTACTATATGGAGAGTTTTGCTGTATTTTGAATTGTTTAATAACAATTATTGTGCTAGTATGAGATAGTGATCATGTGATGTTTAGTGGTTTAACACCAATCCTGCCTAATAGGATAGTGGTGGCTATGGTTGTTAAAGAGCCAAAGACACCAAAATGTATGGGTACTGAATTGAGTTCAGACCCATATGACTATATAAGCTATTGAGCTTGGATTGAAAATATTAATAGTGTTTTCAATTTCATTCTCATAGTTTTGTAGTTAAATAGAGTTAAAAGGTGGGTGCTGGAGGGTTGCATTAGATCCTAAGATCTAGGTGCAGTGCTCTCAGATCCAAGGCTCCTCACTGATGAAGGCCACAAGCCAGAAACTAGTCTGGGGATATTGGATGAGTAGGCACTAGATAGGGATTTTATGCACAAGCCTTCTGGCATCCATTGATTGCTCTTGTTAGCACAAGATGGCACTACTATATGGAGAGTTTTGCTGTATTTTGAATTGTTTAATAACAATTATTGTGCTAGTATGAGATAGTGATCATGTGATGTTTAGTGGTTTAACACCAATCCTGCCTAATAGGATAGTGGTGGCTATGGTTGTTAAAGAGCCAAAGACACCAAAATGTATGGGTACTGAATTGAGTTCAGACCCATATGACTATATAAGCTATTGAGCTTGGGTTGAAAATATTAATAGTGTTTTCAATTTCATTCTCATAGTTTTGTAGTTAAATAGAGTTAAAAGGTGGGTGCTGGAGGGTTGCATTAGATCCTAAGATCTAGGTGCAGTGCTCTCAGATCCAAGGCTCCTCACTGATGAAGGCCACAAGCCAGAAACTAGTCTGGGGATATTGGATGAGTAGGCACTAGATAGGGATTTTATGCACAAGCCTTCTGGCATCCATTGATTGCTCTTGTTAGCACAAGATGGCACTACTATATGGAGAGTTTTGCTGTATTTTGAATTGTTTAATAACAATTATTGTGCTAGTATGAGATAGTGATCATGTGATGTTTAGTGGTTTAACACCAATCCTGCCTAATAGGATAGTGGTGGCTATGGTTGTTAAAGAGCCAAAGACACCAAAATGTATGGGTACTGAATTGAGTTCAGACCCATATGACTATATAAGCTATTGAGCTTGGGTTGAAAATATTAATAGTGTTTTCAATTTCATTCTCATAGTTTTGTAGTTAAATAGAGTTAAAAGGTGGGTGCTGGAGGGTTGCATTAGATCCTAAGATCTAGGTGCAGTGCTCTCAGATCCAAGGCTCCTCACTGATGAAGGCCACAAGCCAGAAACTAGTCTGGGGATATTGGATGAGTAGGCACTAGATAGGGATTTTATGCACAAGCCTTCTGGCATCCATTGATTGCTCTTGTTAGCACAAGATGGCACTACTATATGGAGAGTTTTGCTGTATTTTGAATTGTTTAATAACAATTATTGTGCTAGTATGAGATAGTGATCATGTGATGTTTAGTGGTTTAACACCAATCCTGCCTAATAGGATAGTGGTGGCTATGGTTGTTAAAGAGCCAAAGACACCAAAATGTATGGGTACTGAATTGAGTTCAGACCCATATGACTATATAAGCTATTGAGCTTGGGTTGAAAATATTAATAGTGTTTTCAATTTCATTCTCATAGTTTTGTAGTTAAATAGAGTTAAAAGGTGGGTGCTGGAGGGTTGCATTAGATCCTAAGATCTAGGTGCAGTGCTCTCAGATCCAAGGCTCCTCACTGATGAAGGCCACAAGCCAGAAACTAGTCTGGGGATATTGGATGAGTAGGCACTAGATAGGGATTTTATGCACAAGCCTTCTGGCATCCATTGATTGCTCTTGTTAGCACAAGATGGCACTACTATATGGAGAGTTTTGCTGTATTTTGAATTGTTTAATAACAATTATTGTGCTAGTATGAGATAGTGATCATGTGATGTTTAGTGGTTTAACACCAATCCTGCCTAATAGGATAGTGGTGGCTATGGTTGTTAAAGAGCCAAAGACACCAAAATGTATGGGTACTGAATTGAGTTCAGACCCATATGACTATATAAGCTATTGAGCTTGGGTTGAAAATATTAATAGTGTTTTCAATTTCATTCTCATAGTTTTGTAGTTAAATAGAGTTAAAAGGTGGGTGCTGGAGGGTTGCATTAGATCCTAAGATCTAGGTGCAGTGCTCTCAGATCCAAGGCTCCTCACTGATGAAGGCCACAAGCCAGAAACTAGTCTGGGGATATTGGATGAGTAGGCACTAGATAGGGATTTTATGCACAAGCCTTCTGGCATCCATTGATTGCTCTTGTTAGCACAAGATGGCACTACTATATGGAGAGTTTTGCTGTATTTTGAATTGTTTAATAACAATTATTGTGCTAGTATGAGATAGTGATCATGTGATGTTTAGTGGTTTAACACCAATCCTGCCTAATAGGATAGTGGTGGCTATGGTTGTTAAAGAGCCAAAGACACCAAAATGTATGGGTACTGAATTGAGTTCAGACCCATATGACTATATAAGCTATTGAGCTTGGGTTGAAAATATTAATAGTGTTTTCAATTTCATTCTCATAGTTTTGTAGTTAAATAGAGTTAAAAGGTGGGTGCTGGAGGGTTGCATTAGATCCTAAGATCTAGGTGCAGTGCTCTCAGATCCAAGGCTCCTCACTGATGAAGGCCACAAGCCAGAAACTAGTCTGGGGATATTGGATGAGTAGGCACTAGATAGGGATTTTATGCACAAGCCTTCTGGCATCCATTGATTGCTCTTGTTAGCACAAGATGGCACTACTATATGGAGAGTTTTGCTGTATTTTGAATTGTTTAATAACAATTATTGTGCTAGTATGAGATAGTGATCATGTGATGTTTAGTGGTTTAACACCAATCCTGCCTAATAGGATAGTGGTGGCTATGGTTGTTAAAGAGCCAAAGACACCAAAATGTATGGGTACTGAATTGAGTTCAGACCCATATGACTATATAAGCTATTGAGCTTGGGTTGAAAATATTAATAGTGTTTTCAATTTCATTCTCATAGTTTTGTAGTTAAATAGAGTTAAAAGGTGGGTGCTGGAGGGTTGCATTAGATCCTAAGATCTAGGTGCAGTGCTCTCAGATCCAAGGCTCCTCACTGATGAAGGCCACAAGCCAGAAACTAGTCTGGGGATATTGGATGAGTAGGCACTAGATAGGGATTTTATGCACAAGCCTTCTGGCATCCATTGATTGCTCTTGTTAGCACAAGATGGCACTACTATATGGAGAGTTTTGCTGTATTTTGAATTGTTTAATAACAATTATTGTGCTAGTATGAGATAGTGATCATGTGATGTTTAGTGGTTTAACACCAATCCTGCCTAATAGGATAGTGGTGGCTATGGTTGTTAAAGAGCCAAAGACACCAAAATGTATGGGTACTGAATTGAGTTCAGACCCATATGACTATATAAGCTATTGAGCTTGGGTTGAAAATATTAATAGTGTTTTCAATTTCATTCTCATAGTTTTGTAGTTAAATAGAGTTAAAAGGTGGGTGCTGGAGGGTTGCATTAGATCCTAAGATCTAGGTGCAGTGCTCTCAGATCCAAGGCTCCTCACTGATGAAGGCCACAAGCCAGAAACTAGTCTGGGGATATTGGATGAGTAGGCACTAGATAGGGATTTTATGCACAAGCCTTCTGGCATCCATTGATTGCTCTTGTTAGCACAAGATGGCACTACTATATGGAGAGTTTTGCTGTATTTTGAATTGTTTAATAACAATTATTGTGCTAGTATGAGATAGTGATCATGTGATGTTTAGTGGTTTAACACCAATCCTGCCTAATAGGATAGTGGTGGCTATGGTTGTTAAAGAGCCAAAGACACCAAAATGTATGGGTACTGAATTGAGTTCAGACCCATATGACTATATAAGCTATTGAGCTTGGGTTGAAAATATTAATAGTGTTTTCAATTTCATTCTCATAGTTTTGTAGTTAAATAGAGTTAAAAGGTGGGTGCTGGAGGGTTGCATTAGATCCTAAGATCTAGGTGCAGTGCTCTCAGATCCAAGGCTCCTCACTGATGAAGGCCACAAGCCAGAAACTAGTCTGGGGATATTGGATGAGTAGGCACTAGATAGGGATTTTATGCACAAGCCTTCTGGCATCCATTGATTGCTCTTGTTAGCACAAGATGGCACTACTATATGGAGAGTTTTGCTGTATTTTGAATTGTTTAATAACAATTATTGTGCTAGTATGAGATAGTGATCATGTGATGTTTAGTGGTTTGATACAAATAGACATGTAGGTGTAGCTGTGGATATATCCGTGAGTCAAGATGCACATTGGATGAAAAACAAAAGAGCACTTGTTATTATTAAAAATGGTTCAAAATACAAAACAAAATTATAAAAACAATAATAATTTATCAGCTTCCATTTACAGTGACTTGAAAAAATCAGAAACTGAAAGAAATAATAATAAAAGAAAAATTAAAGAAGCTACATTAATATATAAATACAAGTAAGAATTAATCAATACACAGGCAGCATACATTAAGATCACAGAATTATGGGAAAGTTGGTATCATGGAATTATGATGAAGTAGACCTTTCAAAATATTACTTGACAAAAATTGCAAGGATAATTGAAAGCACTCCTAAATGACGTTTATAGATATATTTTTTATAAACTTTCAAGTACTGTATTTTTGAGTGTATATATATATATATATATATATATATATATATATATATATATATATATATATATATATATATATATATATATATATATATATATATATATATATATATATATATATATATATATAATTAAGTTTTACTTGATTTTTCTTTTATTATTATTTCTTTCAGTATGCAATATTTTTATGTTATTGTAATTAAAATCAAACCTATATATACATGATTAATGTTGTCATAAAAAATTGAAGCTGATAAATTATCATTATCTTTTGAAATGTTTTGTATTTTGAACTCTTTTTAATAACAACAAGTTCTTTTTTGTTCTTTTCTCAAATGTGCATCTTGATTCACCTATATAGCTGCTACCACAACTACACATCCATTTATAAAAGATAGAATTTTTATTTTTAAATAAAATTTTATCTTTATGGTTATTTATTAATTTATTTAAGATAGGTGGTGCATGAAATGCAATGTCACATATACCTTTATAAATTTTTCTTACAAAACGTGTGTGTTAATTCAAAATATATGTTGCTGATATCCAAATTTTATTATCAGGAGAATTAATGTTATTATTAATCTTACCCTTATATTTATATTTTGAATTAAAATTTATAATAATATAATAAATATGATCATAATTATATCCAACTTTAACAATTCATTAGAATACATTTCAATATTTTTTTTTCCTTTATCTGACGGATATTTACAAAGTTTATTATTTCAAAACAAGAAGGACTTCAAATCTGGCTTTTTATGTGGCATTTGTACTCTTGATTTATATGGCATGTAGTCTATTTTTTCTATTAGTTTAATAGTGATATAGTAATCAATTTTATCTCTATTTTTAGTAATGTTAAGATTTAAAAATTGAATACATAAAATTTTCATCTGCTTTAATCCATTTAAGCCTTTTATATTATTTAATTAATAAATCAAATATTTAATAGTATTTGACTTTCACATACAAAATTAACATCAAATGAAAGATATTTGGTTACTATAAAACATGGTTGGTAGAAATATTTGAAGTTAGATCAAATAAAATGAGAATGATTGATTTATTTTATTCTGCACACAATGACAGCTTTTTAAAATAATTATGATAATTTACATATTATATCATTTATTTGATCTAGGAATATATGATTTTAATAATGTTAACTTCAATTAAAAATAATTAAAATGCTATTTAAGAATAATATAAAAAATCATTTTCTATAGATGCTAGATTAAATTAAAATTATTCATGCTATAAAATCAAATTTTTGTAATTTTCTTTCATAAAATATAAATTAATAGATAATTAGTTAAAAGGAACCAATGAAAGAACACAGTCTCTTTTGTATATTTTTTTTCAAAATGAAAGGGAATTGGAGCTATAAGGTTTACTTGAAATTTTAAAAACATACAAAAAATAAAACAATCTCTATATAAATATAGTTATTGTTTAAAAAATATTTAAAGTATAATTAATATAAAAATGGAAATTCATATTGGCTATAGATAAGTAACCTGGTTAATACGATGTGGGTGTATTTTATAATGAATGGATAAATACATTAAAATATACACATCAATATTAAAATCCTGTGTAAAATTAATATTGTTATTTTGTACCTGGAATAAAAAAATAGTTTGTTGTTCTAGATTATTAAAGATTATTACAATTTATAAAATCTTTGTCTTTGTATTATTTTTATTTATGTAAATTACTTGATTTATTTAAATGCCAGACAAAAAACATGAAAACTGATAAAAATGTATACAAATTATTGCCTACTTTGTAAAACGGTGTGATTATGAAAAGGTAAAAAAAAATTGAATATATAGAACAGGATAACCCTTATTTTCAAGTTTCCATTTTTTTTAAATCTAACTGTTTTATAATAATTATATGTTTAAAGTGATCAGAAATCAAAATCATTGATGGCTATATTAATAAGTCACAGAAAGTGATTGATCATGTCATTTTCATATCATTTCTCAGGATATAGGTTGAATGAATTAACATGAAATAATTGAATGATACAACACAAATCTCTTTTCCAAATTAACCAAAAATCATAGCATGGGAAGTATAGAATTAAAAATATAACATAGAATAAATATTTTATAATACAAATTTATCTCTTCAAAATTAATGAATATATCATCTTTTGAAATATTGTTGATTAACAAGGAAGCCAAAGGATAAAAAAAATATTGTTTACAAACAATTAATGAAAAATTACTTAATTATTTTTCCCCATTACATGGATCAAGGGATGGGGGGGTGAAGAAACAAATATGTGAAGATAATTACCAATTTTTATTCAATATTACACTATCTAGGATAAACAAAAAAGTAGTAATATTATTGTTTTGGAGTCTATAAAAAATAATTTTCCATGCTTTCTTTGTAAAGTAATCTTAAAAGAACATGTGTTAAACAAACATTAATAATAATTGAAAAGAATATTAATTAATACTTAATATACATAGGTGAACTGATTATAAAGATTGTTTTAATTATGTTATTTTTCCTATTAATCTAACAAACATAAAAATATTTAATCAATAAACATGATTATAGGTATTAAATTTGCTATATATTAAAGATGAATAACTTGAAGCTAAGCAGAAATATATAATTTTTTTTTTATTTTTATCATATGGAGTGAATTAAATATTTTCCACTCTTAATGAGATATACTTCTCTTTTTCACAACGATATCTAACTTAAAAACATAATCTAAATCCTAAATCATAAATATGTTTTATTATTTCAATATTATGTTTATAAAAATAATTTAAAAACAAACCTGGAATATTTTAAACTGTTACATCAGTTTAATTTTTAGGAAAGTGAAATATACTTATGAGATTGTAAAATTATTAGTGAACGGAGATAAGGAGTATAATTATCAATTTATGGATTTTATTATGATTATTATTTAGTATTTAATCATAATCCTAATGTATATTCTGTATAATAAAATTATTATTATCATTTACCATGGTTTCCTTGATCTCTACATTTATTTAGTTTTCTGTTTTATATTGATATTAATGCAAGATCTGTCAATGATAAGTATTACATTTGAATTTGTTATAACCATTTATAGTGTTTCTTTTATGTTAGGTTTCTAATATAAAAAATTAAAGCATTCTTATCTTGTGCATGTACATGTTACAGGTTGTAAAGTCACTATAACTGAATTATTAAATGGCAGCCACCAGGTTTTACATAAAATTTATAAATTAAAAAGCATTCATTTTTATTATTATCAAATTATAATGTTTGTAAGTTAAAATATATACAATATTGATGTCACATGTTTGTTCCGTCCTTTCATTTATTAATTTATTTATTTCGTTAATATATATATATATATATTGTAATGGTATATGCCATTACATTAATTTAAAATTAAAATAAATTTTTCTTAAGTTCGTAAATAAAAGCTAAAAAATTAAAGAGTTGTTAAAAACTTTAATAAATATTTTCTTTTTGAAAAAAAAAATATTTGAATGTTCTTTTTTATAAAAATGTACAAGATCTAAAGATAAAATATTATTGTAAATGGAAATGATGTGTTTATTAATTATCGAGAAGCAAACTAGCCCTTGGGGCTCTTATAAAAAAAAAGGTCAGTTGAAAGATATAGATAAGAGAATAGAAAAAAATTAGAATGTCCAATGGAGGCAGTAACCAATTGATTGGGCCTTAATGGAAATCATTGCAACAGAAAACAATGTTCAATGAATTTGGGGGAGTGCTATAAAAGAAAAAATATTAAAATTAAGAACAGTTCCAGCTTGTTTTTTTATTTGTGAGAAGGGCGATAACACATACTTGTCACTCTCTCTTTCTCTCTCACTTATTTAAAAATGAAATGACTGTAATACCAAGTTTGAACAGCTAAGGCCACCTCTGGAACTACAGACTGGTCTTCAAATGGAAATGTCACAGGAGTTGGCACCAGGAACTGGGATTCTTCTACTGTAAGACATGAACTATAAAATTTAAAAGTAATTAAGAACTTTCGTTAAGAGTTGACAAGCTTTAATATTCAGCTAACCTAAATTTTAAAAAGAACTTTTATCTGACTTTCAAATTTTCAAATTGATAATTAATGTTAAATTTTATACATTTGAGTTTGCTAAAAATCATTTCCATTTTTTTTGTTTTATTTTTATTAATATTGTATAAATTATTTAAATGCATTAAATTTAAGTTGGGTATAGACGCTTGCAAAGATTCGTTAACGTTTAAATATACTTTTTTAATTTTCATATTTGATTGAAATATATAGACATTCGGTAAGTATGATATCCCATGTTGAATATCTAAAAATGTATTTATACGGGTGTCTATTTAGTTATTGGGGTCAATGCGGCATCTTATGATCAATGCCATTGGATTTTTTTTGTAAATTCCCCTCTGCAATTACATCAATGACTTTATGTTTTGATCATTTATGTTGTTTTTGAAATGTTTTTGAGCATCTATTTAGTCGATCTTTACTCAATATTAAAAAACAAACTTTTATAAAATTCATTTGTGTGAACTTATATAAATATTAAATTTAAGTCAGGCATAAATAGCTATATAGATATGTAAAGTTATATTAATTAATTAAGGAAGGGTTAATCTAAGATTATTTGTTTTATAGTTAAATTGGGTCAATGGATGGGATATATTGTTGTAATTAGTAGATGTAGTATGAGATTCACTACTAGCAGGATCGATTTAAACACGGCAAACCTACTTTTTTGCCTTTGGAAGGGATAATAAGATAGAAAACGCAGTCCCTTCCTATGGAGTTTTTTTATTGTTCTTCTTGCTGACAGATGTAGTATTCCTGTTTGGTTGAGAGTCAATGTTTTCTCTAACCATACTGTTCAGATGTACATTCCTGACAGTATTGTATTTTGTGCTGTCATATTTTCATGCTGCATTGAATACATCAATGTATTAGATGGATTGACGGCGGTTTGATTACGAACTTTTGGCCTAAGGTTAAATAAGGGATAGAATATTTTCTTTTCAAATGCAATCTATGTAGTTTATTCATACTTGACAATCTTAAAATAAATATAAAATTCATCTGTGTGGATGATTTAAAATCTTAAAATAATAATTTAAATTAAAAAAATATTAAAATCTAAAATAATAAACGTTATTCCTCAAATTTTAAAATGATTACATATTTGCATAAATAAATGTTGTTTGTCTGTTAATTACTGACAGTGGCTTTTATTTTTTTTATATTTAAGATACAAATTAAACAAGTTATATATATTATCTCTGTGTCTCCACTGAGCTAGTGACTTGGGCTAATGGTCAAAATAATAAATAAAATTTGGATCTTTAACAGTGCATATCTGCCTACTCTATAAATTTTCTAGGTTCAAGTAGCCTAGTGGTGCTCTGTCAGCAGATATGGTAAGACTGAGATACCCCTTCATTTTGGACTGCGATAATATATATATATATATATATATATATATATATATATATATATATATATATATATATATATATATATATATATATTCATCTGCATTTTATATCAATCATATCATTTTATTTAAAATATTATCATCTAATACATTTAACTTACTATGAATCAAAAGTTTTGAAATGTCTGTAAGATAAAAAATATTCGTATATTTAAAAAAGATTTAATAATAAGCTTTTGCAGTTTGATTTAATTATTTATTCCTGTTGACAAGTTTGTGAAGAATCAAGTATTAATATGATAATTTAATTATAATATAATAAGTATAATCAGATTCAAATGTTAACAAGGTAAAATAGTCACATATAACACTCTCTTTTTAAAATTATTTCTGACAATTTATTTGTAATTTATCTTTGCTCATTAATTTTTATTTTAAAATATATATTTATTGACATAATTTTTGACAACTTGAAGATTGCAATTCACATGATTTGTTCTTACACTTTTTTCAGCAAAAACTTTTTATTATTATTATTAAAGCACAAGTGCGTGTGCGGCGCAACTGCTCCCAAAAGCTGTTAAGCAAATACAAATAGCTAACTAAAAATATTAAAACAGCTGAGCGCTTTCAAAGGATCTTGCCTTCATAATCATAGCTTGCTTATGTTTAAATTTATGCAAATATGCTAATTCCATCTTTTTGATAGAGAAAAACATGTGTCCTTCCTGTTTATGGCATTGCTGTCACGAGAGATAAATAAAGCCTCTTTGATCTTTCTTTTGAGGTCATGTCTCTCTCTACATACGATGGTGGGATTGTCCGGAATGCACTCATGGTGACTTGTGCACTGGTGCTGATAAAAAACTGAATAAGTAGAAGGATTGTTGCGAGCTCTATTGTACGAATAATTGTGTTGTGCCAATCGTGTGGCCAAAGATGCTCTGCTTTCCCCATAATATGTGCCTTTGCAGTAGTTATTTGGATAAGCAATGTTATATACTGTATGGGGAGTCGGTAACAGTGGCGTTTGATCTTTTGGTATTGTTAATTAGATTGTTAGAATTTGGAGGGGTTCGAAAACAGAGCTGATATTTTTTATTAAAGATGGAATGTAGTTTCTTGTGTAAATTGGGTATGTATGGAAGTAATAATCTGGGTTTATCCTGTGTGGCATGAGAGTTGAGGGGTTTATTCTGAATGTGTGAGATTTTTTTGTCGATGATGGATTGTCTGAAGCCTAAATTCAGTAGATCATTTCTATATTATGCTACATTTGTTTTTGCATCTGCCTCGATTTTACACAATGATCTGTTTCTATGCAAAAAAGATGCTAGACCCGATAATTTATGTGCTGTGGTTGTGTGAGATTGGGGGTGTGTATGGCATCTGATTTCACATACCCACAGCACATAAATTATCGGGTCTAGCATCTTTTTTGCATAGAAACAGATTGTTGTGTAAAATTGAGGCAGATGCAAAAACAAATGTAGCAGAATATAGAAATGATCTACTGAATTTAGGCTTCAGACAATCCATCATCGACAAAAAAATCTCACACATTCAGAATAAACCTCTCAACTCTCATGCCCCACAGAATAAACCCAGATTATTACTTCCATACATACCCAATTTACACAAGAAACTACATTCCATCTTTAACAACAAATATCAGCTCTGTTTTCGAACCCCTCCAAATTCTAACAATCTAATTAACAATACCAAAGATCAAACTCCACTGTTACAGACCCCCCATACAGTATATAACATTGCTTGTCCAAATAACTACTGCAAAGGCACATATTATGGGGAAAGCAGAGCATCTTTGGCCACACGATTGGCACAACACAAGTATTCGTACAATAGAGCTCGCAACGATCCTTCTACTTATTCAGTTTTTTATCAGCACCAGTGCACAAGTCACCATGAGTGCATTCCGGACAATCTCACCATCGTATGTAGAGAGAGACATGACCTCAAAAGAAAGATCAAAGAGGCTTTATTTATCTCTCGCGACAGCGATGCCATAAACAGGAAGGACACGTGTTTTTCTCTATCAAAAAGATGGAATTAGCATATTTGCATAAATTTAAACATAAGCAAGCTATGATTATGAAGGCAAGATCCTTTGAAAGTGCTCAGCTGTTTTAATATTTTTAGTTAGCTATTTGTATTTGCTTAACAGCTTTTGGGAGCAGTTGCGCCACGCACGCACTTGTGCTTTAATACATACATTTCCCAAAAGTAAAAAAAATTATTTAACTTAATTGTATTATTATTATATGTTTCAACTGCAAGGTACAGTTTAAATTGTAGTAGTAGTAGTAGTAGTAGTAGTAGTAGTAGTAGTAGTAGTAGTAGTAGTAGTAGTAGTAGTAGTAGTAGTAGTAGTAGTAGTAGTAGTACTACTAGTAGTAGTAGTAGTAGTGGTAGTAATACTAGTAGTAGTAGTAGCTGTAGTAGTCGTAGTAGTATTAGTAGTAGTAGTAGCAGTAGTAGTAGCTGTAGTAGTAGTAGAAGCAACAGCAGCAGCAGTAGTAGTAGTAGTAGTAGTAGTAATTCAATTTATTTACCATACAAAACTACCGAATTAAGCCAATTACAGAATTGTCCCATAACAACACTAATATACCTAAAAAATATACATAAATGATTATAAATGACAAATTATTAATAGGATTATTTTCCAATATTTTTTGTAAGATTAGAAAAACTTTTTTTTAAAGTTTAAAGTAAAAATATTTCCATTAGTAAAATAATGATTATATGTATTGGGAAAACCAAGCAAAGGTAAAAATTTTAATATATTAGAGTGACAAACCTTAATATAAAATAATGTAAATGCAGGTGTTTTATGTAAACAATTATTAAAAGTAATATTTCAAATTTTGTTAGTTAATATAATGACAAGGTTATATAATATTTGAAAATCTCTCATTTTTCTTTTAATGGATAGGGATAACTAATGGTTATTTAACTTAATATACTTAGAAAATTTATCATAAACCATTTGAATTTTAATATCTTGTTTGGTACTGAGATTGAAACAACAGATCCATATTCTAAAATATGCAAAACCAAAGAGAGGAAATTTTTTATTTTGTAAAACTAGTAAATTATCTACCATGCCTTAAAATTGCACCTAAAATTTTAAAAGTTTTATTTACAACATTTTCAATATGAAAAATAATACCAATGACTTTCTGAAAATCAACAATTTCTTATATTATGATATTCAGTATAATAAAGACAAATTATCATTCCAGATTTATTAGAATAAGAATTTGTTGAACATTTATCCATATTAATATCCATTTTATTTTACACCATTTCACAAAATTATTAATATCTTTTTGTGAGAGTATGCAATCATTAATTGAGTTGGTATTCTTAAAGATATTACAATCATCTGTGTAGCATAAAATATGGGAAAATTTCAACCTCTCTCCCAAATCTTTAATATAAATATTAAACAATAATGGTGCAAGGACAATGCCCTAAGGTACTTGTATATTACAATAAAATGGACTAGAAGAATTATACTTTAACTTTATATAAGCCATTCTTTTCCTAATAAAATATTCAAACCATGCAACCAAATTACAGGAAAAATCGAATGTGTACATCTTGAAAAGCAACCTGGAGTGATCCACCTTATCAAATGCCTTGGATAAATCAACATAAATAACATCAAAACAACATTGATTCTCAAAGGCATTAGCAATGTGATCAATTATTGTTAAGATTAGTTTCAGTTGATCTTTCAGGTAAAAACCATGTTGCACAGGAACCAAAATCTTATTTATGCCATTAACAGTTTTCTTATAAACACAATTTTTTCAAATATGTGTGCAACTGTATGAAGCACAAAAATTGGTCTATAATTATTAACATTATCTTTTGTACCATTTTTAAAATTAGGTAGAACTTTGATAAGTTTTAGAGAGTTAAAAAAATTCAATTTTTAATGGAACAATTAAGAATATAACATAAAGGAGCAGCAGAATAATAATAATAATAATAATAAGAATAATAATAATAATAATAATAATAGTAATAACAACAATAATAATAATAATAATAATGATGATGATGATGATGATGACGATGATGATGATAATAATAATAAGGTAGTTGTTGGTAAGACATCCATGCCATGTGATGACACGATTTATGTGCTAAAACACATAAACACGCCATTTACTTGGCCGAAAGTATTTTCACAGCCATGTGTTACATACATACAACATTTCTGTTGTACTACACATTGGAGGTCACATTGTCAGTCACATCACAGTAAATTATTTAACGAATTCACATACTTCCATTTTATTATGGTGTCATGTGAGGGTGTGTGTCTTACAATTATGTATACATTGTTAATTGTAAATAAAGTTTAATTTTTTTATTGAAATCACATGATTTGACCAAGCAATAATTATTAGAGAGTTTACACACTTCTGTAGTCAAGTTTTAAGATTCCATAATGTTGGCAAAGGGTATGTCTGAACAAAATTTGAAGGATGTAACATGTCAAGTAAAGTATTCTCAATAACAAAAGACAAAGAACATGATGCAGAAAAACCTAGACATTGTTTGATTTTTGCAATTAATGACCACTTTGTTCAAGCTATATGTCTGATATATTACTGTAGCCCCGGAAAGCTTGTTTTATGAAATTCATTTATACTAAAAAAAAAAATCATAATAAATATGATATTTGTTGATGTGTACATTAATAATTAATGCTAGTATTAAGGAATTTAACTATGATTTGGAATGGACTACAAATGATATGCAATACATTGTTTCAATTTAATATATTTTAATTCTTAAATATAAATTAAATAAACATAAGTGCACTGAATGACACATGCAGGTGGGTTATAAAGTAAATATATATAAAACAAATATTAGCAAGTAATAGAATAATAAATGAAGAAGTTATTATTTAACAAGCATTTAGAGTTTTAGAATTTAATTTAAGAAATAGGTAAGTTTTTATTTTTAAAATACATTTCAAATTTTAATTCCAAGTTTCATTAATTCATATGTTAAGAAATTTATTGTTTTCTAATTATTGTTCAAAGGTTGCAATGAATATACTAAATAGGGAATACATAAGTAGGGCCAATGTCTATAAGAAATTAAGGATAGCTTGATTTCATTTGTTGCTGATTGCTAACAGATGGTTTCCCAAGCATTGACTACTTTTTTTTTTTTTTATAAAAACAGATAACTTTTTTAAAAGAATTTAAGTTTGTAAACATTTTATTATATACGTGTGTGAGATTAACCCAGGAATTGAAATTTATATACTAATGCAATTAGATAGTTTTTAACTGAGAATATTTCAAATTTATATTATTAACTCTTACTGAGCTCTGTATGCTAATCCACATCAACAGCTTTAGGTTGTTCGAAATCGGCCACTTGTTGAGGTATGGTACTGTTTTTATACTTGTTTGAAAGCTTAGAAAAAGTCCTGTAAGATTCTGCACTCTCTCAAATTATTTTGCAAGTAAAAAATCAATAAATGTGATATTGTAAGTCTAACAAAATAAGAGGGCAGTCCATTCTAAATGCTGACTGGCTGGTGATATGTTGGTGAAAAAAGATCACCGGTAAATCATTTTCACCATTGAAAATGAAAATATATGATTTATAGTGTTTTTTTTTTTATTATTTTTCATACATATTATAATTTATTTTCATAAAATATTCTGAAAATATAGTTATTTTACAAAAATAGTTAGATTTTATTAAAAAATTGTATACTATACATGAATGTATATTGAAAAAGAAACCATCAACAATTTTGACATTCTGTCAAAAAGTTTAAATTGACCGAAGCTGTTTTTTTCAAACAAAAATTAATATTTTAGAATATTTTTCTGGCATTTATTTACACATTATAATATATTTTGGTAAAATATACTGAAATTATAATTATTGTTAAAAAAATTTTAAGATTTTACTAAAAAATTATTAACTTTTATAATAACATAAATTCTAGGAGGGACATTAATGACATTTACATGACTTGTAATTTGCTACTATTTTTTTTCACTATCGAATACTCTTGTAACTATAAGTAAAATATTATTTTTGAAAAATAACTTTTGTTTACTTTCATAACCTGACAAATTATTAACATACTTTTTGCAAACAAAACTAATATGAATATAATATTAAAAGGTGAATATATTTTACAGATGAGTTTGTGAATTGACAAATTAAACGTTTAGAGTTTAACCTCAATCACGCAATAAAATTAATTACCAGGGCAAAAGTTAATTTAAAAGAGTAGTAATGCTTCTTTAAATCTATTGTATTATGTCTTCTCTCACATATATATGTAAGTGGTTACACACATATAATAATGTTCCCACAACTTAATTTAATTATATCATTTTATTAATTATAAATTTATAATTGTGTATACATTATACATTTACAGACATTAATATATATTAAATGTGCACACATGTTCACACATACACATAAATATATACTATTACATATCAAAATAAATTATTCTGAATATATGTGTGGACTGTAAGGGTTCGAACTGTTGGAAAAGATATTAAGTATGATGGAACATAGTGGGTGAAATGGGATGATGGCTAAATAATACCATTTCAAGTGAAACAAAAAAAAAAAAAACCTAATAAGTTTTAAATTTGTTGATACTGGTTTTTTTTTAAAAAGTGAAATCAAAAAAACAAAAAAATCATAATAAGTTTTAAATTTGTTTATGTTATTTTTAAAAAAAAGCTTACTAACTTTAGGATTTATTTTTTAAACAAAAATAGGAAAACAAAAATACAACTGTAATAAGTGTACTAAGTTTTACATTTAAAAAAAGAAATGAAACCCCAAAATAAAAGTGAAACCAAAAAAAAAAAAAAAAGCTTTCTAACTTTAGGATTTATTTTTTAAACAAAAATAGGATAACAAAAATACAAACGTAATAAACATACTAAGACAATATTTGTTTTAATAAATAAATATTTGATGATAATTAACTATAAAATGTAATTGTTAATTATCATCATAATTTTTTTAAAATATGTCCATTCTCATATGCTTATCACCATTAATCATTGTCATCTTTAGTACATGAAAATATTTCTGAAAGAGTATTATGTGTTACTACTAGTCAATATTATTATATATGTAATGATTCCTAATATTTATATAACTATTGTTTCCAATATTGTTTAGATATATTTACATTAAAAATCGTTAAACTAGTAATATGTTTTCATTTATACAAAATAGAGCAAGACATATTTTTTGTGTTAGCTTCAAAATAAAATATAACTAAAAAAATAGATAAAAGCAATTCAATTCTAATATAATGGACAATGATTTCTCATGATTTATCTTTGTCAAGTTATTTTAAAGAAACTATACTCTTACGATGAATTATGTAATATTGTTTTGAAAAGTATTACTCAGCAAACATACATTTTCTTAACAATTAGTTGTTTTTCAAGCCACATACAAATTGTTATATACCCTATTTATCATTAACCTTATTTAGCTGCATAAATTATCTATAGAATGAAAAGAAATACTAAATCTATTTGGAAATGAAGAAAATCAAAATAAAATTTTGTAAAGATTATATAGAAAAAATATGGGTAAAATGGATATCTGATAAACACAGGTCATCAATCAGCAATGTATTTCTTACTTTCTCTTTAATTTTGAATTTTCTTTTAATGTAAATAATACAAAAATAACAATGGAGAAAAAAGTCATAAAAAGAGAAAAATGATGAAAGCAATATATATATATATATATTGTACCCTCTGTCTATATATAAAGAGAAAAATATATATAAAGCAATATATATATATATATATATATATATATATATATATATTGTACCCTCTGTCTTCTTCCCTTGATCACTTTATTAGATTTATAAATGCCCAGGTGCCAATTCTATACAAGATAGAATAAAATTTATAATTGTAAATTGCTTTTAAACTTATTTAAAAGATTCTTATATTGTAATTAGTCTATGGCTTAGCTCAGTTGAGGTTATAGGATATGGTCTTCATATAGGATGCAAATGAGAGTAATAAAACATTTATGGATAACAATTCTGTAACACTAATTTAATCATATGCCACACATTTATTCAATTACAAAACTATTGTAAAATCATCAATTATCATATTTAGTATAGGATGATAATGATGAGGGTCAGGTACCTTTTATATCCACATCACCACCTATTCTAAGCAAAGTAGAATATGTTACTAGCATTGTAATATGGTGATTTATCATTTCCAGACAGATTAAATAAATTGACTTCTACTGGAAAATCTATATATTCTAGGGCTATACTATGTTAACCATATATATATTTGTGTCTGGAAATGGAGAATTGAACGTATATAATCAAGCAATTCATATGGACTATTAATTCAATAAAACATTTATTAAAAGTAAAAGACAAAATAAATTATAAACAAAAAAAAATATTATTTTATGCACTTTGCTAACCAATTACATTTCTTCCACAGTAAAACCAAAATTGACTAATATTTAATATATGACTCATATATTTTTGAATATGTGTGCTTTTATAATATCATAAATATAATGTATTTTTAAAACATACTTTTTATTAGCTTATTTATAAAACTTGGATGATGCCATAAATCAATCATCTTTTATACATATTATATAAAAATTTATACAACACTTATCTGTTATAATCAGTGTATATCATCTAACATTAACTATACAAAATAAAGAAAGGCAGGGAAAACAATAACCAAACACTTATACTTATACTTATATACACGAGGGTTAAATAATATCTCCAAACTCAATCTAAATAATCTAATCCATCCCTTGACCATTTCTACCTCCAACTTATAACAGACAAGGTTTTAATTCTTTATTTTTTTAAATAAACTTCATTAACGAAATCAAAGCATAATAAATACAATTTTTTTAAATAATAATTTATAGCATCACACACACATCCGAATATCTATAATCACCTATAATATAATTTCTAGATCATACAAAATAATAAATTATCATATTATAATGATATGAAGTTACATTGTTTTGTTTTTTTAAAAGAAAACAAAAAAAATTGGTTGTACATCTGTTGTAATCAATAACGAAAATACTTATCAATATCCCATCATTACATGTTAAGTTTTTTTTTTGGAAAAAAAAAAATTGAAAGTTGAAAGAAACATACATATCAATTTCAAAGACAACAGTAAATTATAACATAAAAAAAATGTCTATCTGATTGTTAAAGCATAATTTGTTAAGAATGACAATAGTTTTTTTTTTATCCTAGAATTCCGTGATAGGCATTATAATAACATTTTCATGCATTGGAATTATTTATTATATATGCACAAATAGTAAAGTTATACAGTATAAAATTATCCTCTTGATATAAGATTAAATAGATAAACACTTTCATTTTAAATTTTATTTTGCAGAATATTGATAGAAAATTATTAAAATTGAAAATCAAGCATTTAATTATAGCGTTTAATAAGAAAATTTTAGCTAGCTTTATTTTAAACAATTTTATCATTCTGATAATATTTATTTTTGGTAATACTTTAAAACAAATCATAATTACTTAGCTTACATATCATCCAGGCATTTTAAAGGTAGTGAATATGGATCATCGCTTGACAGAAATTTGGAGCTGGTTTCCCTCTGGGGGGCGTGTGTTTATCTCCTCATTTTTATATTATTCCAGTAGTATAATAGAAAATTCTCCACAGGTATATTATTAGAATCCTTGCGATATTTTTTTTTTATATTTGTTCTAATACTCTTAGAGAGTTATTGATTCTTTTAAGTTTTTTTTTTACATCTTCTTCCTTGGAATTTTTTTACTTTCCTTCAAGTTTTAAACTCTCTGTCTCTCTTCACTCACGCCCTCTGTGTTTCTTTTTTATTACAATCAACTTTGGAAATGTGCCAGAATTTTACTTATAAAATTTTAACAATACAATATTTGAATGGAATAAACATAATAATAAAAAAATATTAAATATCAAATATTAATTTATAAATGTTATTCACTAATATACAAATAATCTTTATCATTTTTAAACATAAGATTATGAACAATACATAATCAGTAAATAATAAATAAAATATAGGAAAGAAAATTCTAATTAATAATATATCTATGTTTCTGCTCATTATGACATGTAAATTTTTCTACTACATACAAACATCCCTAATATTGTTCATCCTCCTCTTCTACTACCAAACATATATAATCCAAAACTCTACCCATCAGTACACCCAATTAAAGTTTTAATTTTTTAAATCCTAATTTTAACTAGCAAATTACATCTCAATTCATTTTTCTCAGATAACTATCTTTAGCCATTGTTAGCACAAATGTGAACTTCCCACATTTCTTCCTGGTGCCAACCTGGAAGGTCACAATATATATATATATATATATATATATATATATATATATATATATATATATATATATATATATATATATATATATATATATATATATATATATATATATATATATATATATATATATATATATATATATATATATATATATATATATATATATATAATCTTAAAATATTTCACCTGTGGATTTTAAATAAATGGAATAAATATACATTGTTTACAAACTTTATTTCTTTTAAACAATTATAACTCTTTTAAACTCGCATAAAGTATTTTTTATTTGTTCTATTTTATAACCAACATCAAGCAATTCCTTGGAAAATATCTCAATATTTTTCAGTTTATCACTTGGGTAGTGACATAAGTTTTTCATTATAAAACAAACAAGATCTAAATCTCACCCTCTTATGCATAATTGGTACTTTTGATTTACAATTTATATATCCCTTATTTGCAACTACTTGATTATTAACTTATAATTTAATATAATGTTATCTCGTATAATAATTGAATCCTTAAGATTTTGTACTGTTCCTTTTCAATAGTCTATTGCAAGTCATTCAAATTATTTAATTTCTCTATAAGCAAATTTATAGCATTAGTATTTCCACAAACAAAAACATCTTCCACATACATTTTGTAAATTTTAATAACTTTAAAAAAGCACATAATTAAAATGCCATTTTCAAACAGAGACAACAAAAAATTTCAAACTTGTCCAACTACAGGCATACCCATAGGCCAACCATTAGACATTTTATAATATTGACTGTCAAATGATACAACAGTGTAATCATTACACTTTTTAAGAATCAACAATAAACTTTATCATATATTTACACACACCTTTACTTTTTAATGTATGTTCAATTATATTTATGGATTTGATTCTATCAATAGAACCATACATTTCTATTACATCCAATGGAGCAATAACATTGTTCACATTATTAATTACCAAATTTTTAATCTTATTTATAAAATCAAAAAATGAAGCAATAGTACTCTCCCCAAATCCTAAAAACTCTTATTAAAGCTTACCAATGTATTTAAAAGTCTGATACATGATGGAACCACCAAAATCTATCATAATTCACAAATGATTACCTTCTTTATATAATTTTATATTTGCAAAAATACAAGGACATATAGCTCAGAAAGGATATATCATATAGTGTGCATTGGTACTTAAAGCATTATTTTTAGTACTTTTCAAAATATTGTTAATAAATTTTATTCTTTGAACATCCTTTTTTTAAAAAATTAATGGCAGTAGAGGACAGTCTAAGAAATTAACTGAAAGTACTTCTGCAGATTTAAAGATTGTATGTAATAGAACTCTTTTTAATAGTTTATCATTAAATTTATATATATATATATATATATATATATATATATATATATATATATATATATATATATATATATATATATATATATATATATATATATATATATATAAAGAGCTTGCTAATAGCTCTAAACAAGTTTATTTTTATGATAAATGCTACAAGAGAAAGTATCTGAAGCATTTATCTATGATTGTCCCCATCCCCAGATTTGTTTTGAGCTATGGTTCTCTTCAGTGAAGAGCTAGGACATTATATTGAAAATGCTAACTCAAGCCAAGCATTTATATAATACTTAATTATTAATAAAAAGATCTAAATCTTGAGACACTTAAAAGCCTTCAAACTCAACTCTTTAATTAAGAAACTATATTGGCCTGAACTAAATTCAGTGATCCCATATATTAGTATGCTTAGCAATTTAATGGAGCCAAAACCCTAATAGCAAAATTAGAATATTGATAAAATTCAGTCACATGGAACATGACCTATATAGCATGAATTATCAATATGTAATATATAAAAAACCCACTAAGACTTCTAAACAAGCTTATTTTTTATGATAAATGTGACAAGAGAAAGTACCTGAAGCCTTTATCTAAGATTGTCACCATACCCATACAGTTTTGAACTATGGTTCTCTTCAGTGAAAAGCCAGGACATTAGATTCCAAATACTAACTCAAGTCAAGCATTTATCTAATTCTTAATTATTAAGAAAAAGATCTAAATCTTCAGACACATACATGCCTTCAAATTCAGGTCTTTAACAAAAGAAACTATATGGGCCTCAACTAAACTCAGTGATCCCATATATTAGTAAGATTATAGAAAAATTTTTAATATTAATAAAATGAGTCACATTTCACATGATCTATATAGCATGCATTACGAATATGTAATATATAAAGAGCCTGTTTATAGTTCTAAACAAGCTTATTTTTATGATAAATGCTCCAAGAGAAAGTACTGACATGTTTATCTATGACTGTTCCCATTCTCAGACTAGTTGTAAGCTATGGTTCTCTTCAGTGGGGAGCTAGGACATTAGATTCAAAATTTTAACTCAAGCAAAGCATTTACCTAATTGTTAAATATTAAGAAAAAGATTTAAATCTTGAGACACCTCATGTCTTCAAATTCAGCACTTTAACTAACAAAACTATATGGGTCTGAACTATATTCAGTGATTCCTTATATTAGTAGGATTAGAATTTTAATGTAGCCAATGCCCTGATAGCAAAATTATAATTTTAATAAAAATTAGAGCCATCGCTCGAAACTGGTCTGGAGATGGGGAAAATCATAGATAAACCTTTAGGTACTTTATCTTGTACCATTAATCACAAAAAAGTTTGTTTATAGCTATTAATAGGCTTTATATATATATATATATTCTAACCTCCCTCCGCACGTTCTCACCCCCAAAATATATTGTTTATTACGAATATTACGGGTTCTAGCTCAGTTAACAAATAAATAAATGAAGTATTCAACATTAATTAAAATGATTACTAGCTCTAATTTTAAAATACAAATTCGATTCAATTTTAAAATGAATTAACAAATATTTACTATTTTCATGAGACATGGAGTGACAATATGGGGAACGAGATAGACTACATTGAGCCATTATCCACACGATACTACCTCAATGGCATAAGAACACTATCCCCTCTTTTTTTTTACTATACCAAATAACTAACTCATAGTATTCTTACGACTTTCTAAGCTCTATGCACTACGATTAAAATAATAATCATATCTTAATCTTTATAACAAGAATCTAGCTCAATTAAATAAAATGAAGTAAAATAAAATAAAATTTCAGGTTCATAAATTGTATTCTAACTGATTTAAAATTACGGTAGTAAAATATGAAAAGGGAATTTTATGTCATAATCTACTACACAACAACTAACAATAATAAAATAATAATAACAATAATAATATAATATAATCTTATTTCTTCCTAAAATGAAATAAATAAATACGTATGTGGTAGTATTTTAATAATCTGACAACAGAATACGTGTGGCAACATTAGCATATAATTTAATGTAATATTGTGGCAACCGACTTATGACCAATAAATAATATAAAATTATGATCTTTTAATTTTAACATACCAATAAATTCTCAAAATTATTATAACACTTTTATGTTTACCTTTTGTGCAAAATTTATATGTTTGTTTCAATTATAAAGGTATCGTGATTTCATGCATCCATGTGGAGAAATAACAACTCGGACACAAAAACTTTAGAACAAATTTAAAACAAAGTTTATTAACAACATAAATAAATTAACAATATTTTACACTATATACATTGGATATCCCTTACTTTCATATCTCAACTTAATTTATTAGTTTATAAAATGAAATCAAAATAATATTTACTTTTCCTAGTTAAATCTTATTTTTTAAAACACTTAAGAAAATACAATATTATTACTTGATTTATTATTATAGTTAGCTTATTACAAAATGCATTTCTTATATGATTATCACTAACACTTTGCATCCCTAATATTATTAAAATTATATATATATATTTACAAAATTTACATTCGTAATAAAATTCTACAAAATAACAAAATTTAATTTCATATTGGTTGTATGGAATCTTACAAAGTCAAAACATTGTTCTACATTCGGTATTAGGTTTTTATTGTTCATTATCCAATGTTTATTAATCCTAATATTCTCATTCAAGCCTTACTTCGGATGATATAATTACAACTATTAATATACCATGTACAAGTATATGTTTATTATACCTTATTGAACTATTTTCTCAGTAAATATGCAATACTTATTTTCTAAATATTATTTTAAAAAAAATTCATTCAAATTTTATTATCACTTTTAAAATACTTGGTTTAGATTTCTTTTCAAAATCTTATACTCATTTCTGTATTAATTTTACAATGTATTATATGATTCTTTCTCTCTTTATGATATTTTGGACTTTCAATTTTAAAGTTACAAAATTCTATACATTCAAGCAAATAAACTATTCTTACACAAACGATAACATATCTTCAGTTCTATTTTATTCATTATTTCTTTAAAATATCTTTCTGACCCATGCAGATTCACAAAATAAGGATAGCGAAGATAGATGCATAGGATCAAAATACAACTAGAATATTACTCGTCATATATCTTGACAATCATGGCACAGTGAGTTAAAAGACACTATAGAGGAGTGACCTTTACCTGTCTACCAACCTCTATCATAGTAACGATGCCAAAGCTATTTCTTCAGCTTTATTATAACATCAAAAGTTTAAAGATATGCAAAAACACTGTCCAAACTATATGTGTTCAGTCATAGGGCTTAGTTAACTATACTGAAATCACACAAAACTAAATATGATCCAAATCCTTTATTTTTCCTATTTCTTAAAAAAAACATCATCTTGGTTTCCTCTCCATTATTACTTCCAAGTCACTATCCGATCTTATTTCTCAAGATTTTTTCTATACTGTACATCGACAAATACATATTTGCATTACTAACAATAATAAAATTCATTTATTTTAAAACTATTCCACTGTTCTATAAGAAAATCTTTTTACTACTTTCCTCCGTATATTTAGTCATACAAACTACTTAAATATCTGAATACTTTATTACATGAAAGTTCAAAAGAATCATGCAATTGTTCTGTTAAATTATATTATTAATATACTTTAAATAAATTATTGCTAGCATATTCCGAATTACTCCTATCTCATTATATGTTAAAATGTATAAAATGTGTACATATAATTTAAACTTTCACACTTCATTCTTATAAATAACTACTAAAATTACCAAAACGACCTTTATCTCCTTGATCGCGTTCCGTAGGCTTCACCATCCATTTGATCCTTGTAGATATAAGATTCACATCCATACACTTTATTTTAAACACTATTTCTATAATTTTATCAAGCTATTATATTTAAATTTTAATATTACTAAATTTATGTTTTATGTTTTCCCTAATCTCACATAACATTTTATATTTTAAAATAAATTAGTAAAAAATATTTAAACTATATTTACTGTACTTCTTTATCAAACTTTCTTGAAAACCGTTTATATTAAAGCTAAAAAAAATGTTTATTATTTCTTCTTCAGTCACTTAATGTTCTTCTCCCTGCTTGTTCAATTTTAAGGCAAAACAATTATTGATCTGTTTAATAAATATTCACAGATGACAATCCTTGGTTTTTTTTATAATATTTAATACAATTATTAATTATGACATTAGTTAATCCCATAAAGAAAAACGTCTACATATTCTCTTCTAATATTTTCTGCTAAAATTTCCCCTGCACGACTTTTATGATGCATCTTCTAGGTACTTTGATTTAAATATTCAATAAAACTTTTCGGTTTCCATGGATCCATTTCATTAAGTAATTTAAATTTCCATTTTCCTAATCTCTATCTTTATTAAGTGCTTTTATAATGAACACTTTATAATATTTTAATTCCTCTTAGATAAAGTTTTTCTGTTCTTTTTTCATAAAACACAATAGCTCTTTCATATCATTATTCGGTAATTTTTTCCTTTCTTTTAAAGTTCTGGTAATTATATTTTTGTAATGTTTCCTTTAAAAAGATAAACATTCTTTCTCTGTTATAACTTTTACATAATTTTTTCTTTATAATATACGCATCTTAATTTTTCCATAGAGAAGAATAAAAAAACTTCAGAGTAGCCTTATAAATTTGTGCATCATAATTTTTCCTGACGGCAAGTAACTTCTCTTTTAAGTTTTCCGTATAACGTCCAAATTATATTCCTCTGAGTTATAATTATAAGTTTCTGGTTGAGCATATGTAAAGCTGTATCAAGGCACTTTACAAATATTTTTCCTTTATCATAACTTCTATATACTGTTTTCTGTAGTATCTCCATTTTACTGCAAGGTTTTGGCTAAACTTGAATAAAATCACTGGTAAGAAAACTTTTAAAGTAGCCCTCCATGTAAAGGCAGTTCAACATATTATATGTTAAAGAAAAAACTTTTAAAATAAATACAAAATTTTAAAATTATATCACTTTTCTAGCTTACGATTTTATACAGCTAAAAAAATATGTTACTCCCTCCTTCACTTACACATTACCTTCTCCCGCTCCATCTAATTCTTATATTTTGTCTGCTAAAATACCTTCGTTGATTGGTTAATGACTTTTTTAGTGTGAACAAATTTACACATTTTAGTTTTATAATAGATTAAACCTTTTTAAAATAAAGAATTTATGACGTCATGTCTTAAATATTATTTAGAATGTATTTTTTAACTCAATTATAATTTTATCAAAATCATTTAAACTTTAAAACAATTATTAAAATATCATTTAATATTTCAACTTTTACTTTAACGATAGATAGCAATTATATTTAGTTTTATAATTCACAAACTTTATTATTATATTCTAACAAGCGTGTGTGTGAAGGTATATAATATACAGTCACATGATTACTAACTTTACCAGATGATTTTTTAATTTACGTCTCAGTCTAAATTACCAAAACTGATATATTTTATAAAATTTTGAACAATAATTTAAAATGTAGAACTAAATATAATTCTCACCATCCTAAAGTTTATCTTAAAATATATTAGATTAAATTTGAATATTAATTATAATTATAACATTACATATAGCATTTATTTAATTTATTAGTTTTAAATTATCATACTCGAATTATTAATATATTTTTAACTATTTATAGCTGTGTTATTTTATATAGCCAGTTTTTACAACTATAAGCAAGGATATAATTAAGCTTTATTTAACTGTTTCCTTTTAAAACAATCCATTACACTTTTATATACCAGGTATTTTCAGCCTTAAATTGTACTATAAAATCTAATCAATCATACAATTATCAATATATTACACAAACGTATTTTAAAATTTAAAATTTTTTGTAGTAATTGACCATTCTACCTTATTATGACCTATAGATAAGGGCACAATATATATATATATATATATATATATATATATATATATATATATATATATATATATATATATATTATAACGGAATGTATCTTTATATGATCTCAAATGAAAATTTTCTTTAAACTATACATCTCATATCAATAAATATACTACACATCTCTCAGGTATGTGGGGTATTTCAAGCCCTAATTAGCTTATTTCGGAGCCCTAGTTGTTGCGCC